>CM057232.1:54101518-54684018 GCA_029891385.1 Erythroxylum novogranatense
GGTTGGTAAAAATTTTGTAGGTGTTAAGGTGAGATTTGCCCATCTATGCTTGCCCAAAGACAAAGCAGGCTTGGGAATCACATAAATCAAAATAATGGACAAGGTGCTACTAATTAAGAGGTTATGGAAACTGCTCATAGATAAAGAATCACTTTGAGTCAGATGGATAAACCCTTACTTCCTTATAGATGTAAGCATATGGAGATAAGACACAAAGATAAACACTTCCTAAACTTTAAAATAAAATATAAATTTAAGAAATCAAGTTTGTCATGTCTTGAAATACATTATTGGCAGTGAGAAAAATACCACCTTTTGGTTTGATATTTGGAATGAATTAGCCCCTTATATAAGCTATAAGAGTAAAATTCCCTTATGACGAGGTATATAGAAATGTCTAACTCGTTCCTCTAAGGGATTCTCTTTAATAAAAGACAACTCTATTGTCACACCCACATATCCCCTAGAAGGATATATGGATGCCACACAAAACAGTACAAACAAATCAAAGCATACGATAAATTCCAATAAAAAATTCAGGCAAACATACATTAAATTATATAGTAATTAACACAAACTCGCTGAAAAATCCAAACCAAACTGAAGTATCGTTATTACAAACTGACAAACAAATTCACAAATATATATCAAATACAAGCCCAAAAGTCAAACCAAATATTTTACATTATTTTCAAAACAACACTCAGACTCCTTTGGCTATTGTGGTTGTCTTGTCCCATTATTTAAAAACGTCTCTCAGAACTTACACTGGGCAAATCCACCGTGTTGAGTATATAGCTTAGTGAGTAATAACTAAACTATGTGTAATTTGACAATTAATCATACTGAAACAAATTATAGCACAAGCAGATATTTAAATTTCAGAACAGTTGTATAGTTAACAGAACTGAGTATCAAAGAAGGCACAATCCCTTCAGTTCAAAACATCATTGTGTTTATTGTAAAATCCAACATATATCAGAATACACAATCAAATGATTGCTAATCTGTCAACAGAAGTGGGTAACGAGACTTATACAGAAGATACCATAATTGGTCTCATATCACAGAAGACATCGAAGTGTCAGACACTGAAGTGTCACAGAAGTAGCTGCAGACCCTTCTAGGCATGCCTCTTTACCCATAACTAGGACTCAATAGTTTTAAAACAAAACAAGGTCATTTCAAACATTTTATATACAAAGCAAATAGCCAATCATATTCACATACATGTAGCACTTCTAATAATATAAACATGCATCAAACGCCTCGGACAATCATTGTCCAGAATTCAAAACACAATCAGCATAAATCAAATTCAACAAGCAGAACAAAGTAAGGTAAATAGCACTTCAATATCACATTCATCAATCAATACCTCGAATCTTCATGTTCGAATTTAGTAAACAATTCAGTACACATTTATCAATATCAATTTCAATTCAGTAATAAACAAAACAAATCAAGGTGAGACCATCTTAGGTTACTCACAAAATTTACCGTCTAAATTACTTACAAAAGCTTGTTGTTTGCTTATTGTCTCAAAGTCCTGACAATATCTGGAATCAGTCGCTCTAAAGATTTCTCTAAAATATTCAATACAAACATATATTACTGTTGTGCGCAATTATAAATTCAATTATGCACATTCATGTATACTGAATATGTATGATGCATGTTCATATCAAAATTCGGGTTTCTTATCCTTAATATTATCACATTATCGATCATGTGAAATCATACTCAATCCCGCAATCCAGATTTATTTCACAATCCACCTTCGGGACCACTTTGCTCAATTATTCTCATCAGGAAGGTGAGGTAATTAGGGAATCTTTCCTTCTAGAAAGTTTTGTCTCTTTGTCTTAGGTTTCCAATGATACCAAGTTCATCCAATTTGGTTTAGTATTCAATGAGTTATGTTTAAAATATCACAGACTGTGTACATATGAAATTTTGACTAATTCATGATCATGCCTCCAAGTTGTACAACTCATAACTCTCAATTAAAATATCCAAAAATTACAAACTTTATACCAATTTAAAGCTAAGAGAATAAGCTTCAACTTTGGTTAAGGCACCTCAGTCTAATTCAGCCTACATACATAGAGTTTATTCAAAAATCACAGGATATGACTTCTGTCCCTGGTAGTGTTACAACCTAAGCTAAGACTCAATTTCAAGCCAAAATTTGAAAATCTTAGAGATAGAATTAAAATTTGACTTCTTCAATAAAGTTGTAGAAATATGTTTCTAGTTTAATCTGAATCAAGAACCAACTCATTTGGAGATCCACAGTTCAAGTTATAATCGAAATACCAAAGCAAGTTTAGTGAAAACACATACTTCATTTTCTTCCAGGTTTTTCCCCAAAATAGACTTTCGGGTCAATGTTACACAATTATTTTGACAATAAAAATGAAGGATTTAGGCCAAACATTCTTCTAAACATTTGTTCCTTTATGTCTTAAGTTTCTACTGACACCAATGTTATGCAATTGGTTCAGTATTTTGAAAATTATCTCCAAATGACTACAGACTGTTCACAAACAGTGGCAGATTCCAGATACTCAAATTCAAACCAACTTTTTACACACTTAGTGACAGAAATCAGATTCGATGCCTCATAAAAGTTGTATATATAATTTTCTAGTTTAATAAAAATTTAAATTCATCCAATTGGATACCTACAAGGCAAGATATGGCTAAAATACTGAAACCTGTCCAGTAGAACTACTCATCCAAACCAGTTTCCAGCATGTATCAAACCTCAATTCTTTCTCATTTCAGTACACAATTAATCCATATCAAAATCAACCAACATATGCTATCACAGGATACCAAGTTTATAATTCCCTTACCTTACTAAACTTCAAATTCAACTCCAAGATTCCAACTATTACAGCACCTTCCAAGCAACTAATACACTTCCAAAACCAAGATAGATGTAATGTGTTTTTGACACTCAAAGCACATCGGCCTAGAAATTGAGAGAGCTTCTTCATGCAGCACATGGTAAGGAGTTTACAAAATCAAAGTAAAAATGTAGAGCAAGGAATCGGTTGAGAGAATATGAAGTGAATCACACATTAATACAAGGCTTATTATACGATGTATAAATGCACAATAAGGGGGGTTGAATTGTGTATTTCCCCTCTTTTAAAATCCTTTCAAAAACGTTTTGTTAAAAGAAACTTGTTCTTTTCACAAGAACTACTGTAAATCAAAGTTATAAAATGTTTTTCGAAAACTTGTTGAAAAACTAGTAAGATCAAAACTTTGAAAGATAAGAGAGATAAGGATATAGAGTTGTAGGCACATCAATTTTTATATTGGTTCACCCCAAACCGTGGGCTACGTCCAGTCCTCAAAAGTCTTTCTGAGATTTCACTATCTCTCAACAACTTTACAAATATTCTTTTTCTCTAAGCCTCTTCAGGTCTCTTTACAGTCAGTATTCTTTTACTCTTAGCCTCTGCAGGCTATCTGTACAACTTTCAACTGAAAGATATTTTGAGCTTTGTTACAGTAAGATAGCTCTAGACAAATCGCACAAAAATTTCTCTCAAGTATTGACAGCTTTTGTAACGTTCAAGTGTGTAACTATGCAATCTTCGACTTCGACTTATATTTATAGTCTTCGTCAGCAACTGCTTCTTGATTCTTGCTTCTTGCTTCTTTAATCTTGTTTCTTGAAAGAAGCGGTTATTCAGTTGAGTTATGTAACTAACTCAAACTAATTCTTGAATCAGACGCAATTCGCTTCCGTCTGCTTTTCATCGTCTTCTTTTGCTTCCGTCTACTTTTCTTCTTTCGTCTGCTTTTGGCTTCCGTCTGTTTTTCTTCTTTCGTTTTCTTTTGGCTTCCGTCTGTTTTTCTTCTTTCGTCTGCTTTTGGCTTTCGTCTGTTTTTCTTCTTTTGTCTGCTTTTGACTTCCGTCTGTTTTTCTTCTTTCGTCTACTTTTCAGCTTCCGTCTGTTTTTCTTCTTTCGTCTGTTTTTCTTCTTTCGTCTGCTTTTCAGATTCCATCTGTTTTTCTCCTTTCGTTTGCTTTGGTTTTCTTTCATTATTTGTATTTCATCAAAGTCATTAATGTAAAGTCATTTTAACTTAACAATCTCCCCCTTTTTGATGATAACAAATAATTATACAAGTAAGATGAAAAACTGTAAGATGATATACAGATAGGAAAAAAAAATAGCTTCACTCTCTGTCTTCTTCTGACTTCTACATTTTCTGCTTACTCTTCCTCCCCCTATCTTTTTCTTTCTTCTTCAAAAGTTCATCTCCTTCGTTCACCCCCTTTGATTTCCACTTTCCATTCTCCCCCTATTTGTTATTAATAAAAAAAGATTAAGACCAATGATGCTTCAACAATTCTTTCACCATCTTCTTCAACTCCTTGACTTCTCTTTGTAGGTGCATTACCTCTGTTTGCAAGTCAAAAGATAAGGTGGGTTCGTCATCATCCTCCTGGTGTTCTTCTTTAAAAGCAATTGTATTAACATATGCATTTGAAGATAGAACATAGTCTGCAAAAATCTCAAAAGTAGGAGGTTGAACCGATAGGTTGGGCTCAGGAAGGTCTAAGTCGGGCTCAGGAAGGTCTAAGTCATAAGGAGATGGTAGGCTTAACACTTGTCTTCCACGCAAGAGTAGGGTTTCTTCTTCAATCGAAGATGTATTAAATAGTGGCCTAATACACACTATCATCTGCACAAGGGATTCAGTGAACGTCCCTTTAGTAAGCTTCCCCCCCACTGGACAGTGTTCATCCTTCGCTGTAGAACTGCTACTAGCTCATGAAATATGATGGGAAATGAAGGTTCCCGTCATTGTGTTTTCTACAGAACATGCTTCAACAATGGTTTGCACCTGCAATTTGATCTGCTAACAGATCATCTATCACCCGTTCTGGGTATAATTTCTTCTTCCCCTTATTATCATCCATGGGTTTCCTTGGTTGAAGGTCTGGTACAACCTTTATCACCGTTTCCTCTATAATTGGGTAAATAGTGTATGGTTGACTGGTCATCTTTGTAGGGTATGATTTTGTAGCAGCATAACTCAAGGCTTCATAAAAATTCATTTCATCTTCATTCAACAAATGCCATGTCCCACTATTTATAGGAATAGGTTGTAAGTATGCCTTCACTAACCCTCTCGATGTATCCCTGATGATTATTGAAGTACTCCCTTTAGTCACAGGTTGAACTTCTTCAATCAATCTGATTCTCAATTCTTCTTTCCTCAAAAGTTGGGAATAGTTGTATAGAACCAGACTGAGTTCTTCCGATTCTTCTTGTTGAACTTGTACTAAACTAAGTTCTGCTGATTCCTGTTGATCATTCGTAGGAGTAGTCTGTACCAGACTAAGCTCTACTGGTTTCTCCTTTTGAACAACAATGAGAGTATTCTTCTTCTGACTAACTTCTGCTGATTTCTCTGGTGGAACAACAGTAGGAGTAGCCTTCTCCTGACTTGGTTTCTCAGCAACTGAAGTAGTCGTTTTCTGATTAACTTCCTTAGCAGTAGTAACACTCTTCTTCTGACTAATTTCCTTAGTCTTCTTCACTGCCTCAGTCAGTCTTGGAGTTTTCTGAGGTTGGGGTTTCTGCTTCTCAGACTCCAATTTTCTTTTCCTCTTAGTCTCCTTATCCTGTTTGGTTGAATCTTCATTTAGAATAGAGACTAGAGACCTTGTAACCTTCGGTGCGTCTATCTCAGAGACTTCTACATGACTTCGTTCTCTGGACCTCTTTTCTTCCTGTTGTCTCAAGGTTCGAATCCTGGGTGATCTCTTCACCTTCTTTAGAATTTCACTCAGAAGCTTCTCCCCTTTTCTCTTTAAAGCACCTTCGTCTGTCATCCGAACTTGACTACTTTCTTTTTGAGAAATCATCTTTTCCTTCAAAACTTCTTCAGATGATTTTCTTCTTTCAACCATGGGCATTCTTCCACTATCATGAGATTTAGAACTCTTTATAGGAGATTTCTTCTTGATACGCTCCCCCTCAGTTCTTGCTTTTGTTTCATAATCTGCTTCTACTTTCTCTAGATTCTTTAAGCCTATTTTCGCTACAGTACCTGCGTTGATAGAGCTCTTGACAGATATCTTCATTCTATTTCCTCTGTCAAGAAGGACTTCAAACTCCCTGATGGCCTGTTTGGTATACTGGAATAGAATGGTTATTCCTGATATATTCCTAACTTATTCCTAAACTTGTGTTTGGTTAAAAAGAGAATGAGGAATAACTAATCCTAGGTAAAAGCTATTCTTCAAATTTGAAGAATAGTCAATCCTCACCCCAACTTATCTTTAACTAATCAATGAATAGCTAAACCTATCTTATTATTATCATCATTTAATAATAATAACAATAATAAGGTTAATAGTAAGAATAGTAGTAGTAGTAGTAGTAGTAGTAGTAGTAGTAGTAGTAATAATAATAATAATAATAATAATAATAATAATAATAATGATAATAATAATAAATAAATAAAATAACAAATAATAATAATAGTAATAATAATAAATAAATAAATAAAATAACAAATAATAATAATAGTAAGAATAATAGTAATAAATAAATAAATACAAATTAATAATAAGAATAATAATAATAAGGTTAATAAATAATAATAATAATAATAATAATAATAATAAATAATAACAAGTAAATAATAATAAATAAATAAATAACAAATAATAATTATAATAATTAATAAAATAACAAATAATAATAAATAATAATAATAAATAAATAAATAACAAATAATAATAATAATAAATAAAATAACAAATAATAATAGTAATAATAATAATAACAAATAAATAAATAAGTAATAAATAATAATAATAATAATAATATAATATATAACTAATTATAATAAAAATAAATAATAATAATAACAACAAATAAATAATAATAATATATAATATATAATATATAATATATAACTAATAATAATAAAAATAAATAATAATAATAATAACAACAAATAAATAATAATAATAATATATAATATATAACTAATAATAATAATAATAATAACAAATAAATAATAATAAAATAAATAAATAAATAAATAACAAATAATAATAATAATTAATAAAATAACAAATAATAATAGTAATAATAATAATAACAAATAAACAAATAAGTAATAAATAATAATAATAATAATAATAATAATATATAACTAATTATAATAAAAATAAATAATAATAATAACAACAAATAAATAATAATAATATATAATATATAATATATAATATATAACTAATAATAAAATAAATAATAATAATAATAAAAACAACAAATAAATAATAATAATAATATATAATATATAATATATAACTAATAATAATAATAATAACAAATAAATAATAATAATAAATAAATAAATAAATAAATAACAAATAATAATAATAATAATAATAATAATAATAATAATAATAATAATAATAATAATAATAATAATAATAATAATAATAATAATAATAATAATAATAATAATAATAATAATAATAATATTTTGACCTTTTGTTACTTATTCCTTTTCTTATTCCAAGTTTATATTTTCAAACTAAACATTGAAATAGAAATTCTTTATCTATTCCATTCTTTAAACCAAACAAAGTAATACTCATTCTATCATATTCCTTATCTTTTCTATTCCTAAGAATAACTATTCTATTACCTGTCTATTCCATTTCTTGAACCAAACAGGCCATGAATATCCTTGTAAGCAACATTCCATAAGGATAGCTGTCAGTATCCTTCATCCCCTTAACCATATACTGAAAAATCAGAAATGGTACGTCTATTGGTTGGCGATTCAGCAAGTAAAATAGGCATTGTTCATCCAAAGTAGTCACCAAATGCCTTGAACCCGCTCTTGTTAAGACGCAGTTGAACAATATCGCATGTAAGACCCTAGCCTTCGGCACCAAACTCGAGGTCTTCCTCTCCGTTGGGTCATTATCCCCATACAACTGTCGACTAACTTCGTCTTCCTTCATACTAACTTTCGTCATCCATCTGGTTTTGCTTGTAAGTTTTTCTCCGACAGATGAACATTCAGTCACCTTCTCAATCAACTCCCTTGTTACCTCAATAGACAATCTATCTACTAAGGAAACAATAGCACTGTCTACTAACTACACATTCTTCCAGAATTCGTACACTTCATTTTGATATACATACTCCCGCACTTGGAAGAACTTCCTCCAAGCTGCTTATATTATTTTTGGTTCGATATCCATGTCATCTTTCTTTAAGGATTCAAAATCCACACGCCTTTCGTAGATCATTGCTTGCTCCATTGATTCTTTGATGGGTAGAAACTGAGTTAACACAGAGTTGTTCTTCAGAGGGTAAGGTTGGTTACAGAGATTTTGAGAAAGATGAATGCTGAAAGGTTTCTGAGTTGAGACTTCTCAAATGGTCTTTTCAGGCGTGTTCTAGAATAGGTGAGGTTCTCAAGGCTATGTAACTTTGCCTCCAAGAGTTCCTTCTGTGAGAAGTTACCAGCTGTAACTCACTGTTACTAACGCCGTTAACCTTGACGACCTTTCAACTTGCCTGTGACGTATTAGACGGTTGGTCATTTAACATCACCATGTTGAGATTCTGTCTGATTTCCTTGAAACGTTCTTCACTTAGTGGTTTTGTGAAGATGCCCGCCCATTGAAAATTCGTCTCAATAAACTGTAGACTCACAACCTTTCTCTGAACGTAATCTCTCAAGAAATGATGTCTGACTTCGATATGCTTCACTCTCGAATGCTGTATTGGATTCTTCGATAAGTTGATGGCACTGGTGTTGTCACAGAAGATTTGGATCTCCTCTTCTTGAACTGAATAATCTTCTAATTGGTATTTAATCCACAATGTTTGTGAACAATAGCTTGCGGCAGACATATACTCGACTTCGGCAGTTGATAGAGCGATTGAGCTTTGTCTCTTGGTTGATTAGGAAACTAGGTTTGAGCCAAGAAAGTGACAGCCTCCACTCGTACTCTTCCTTTCAATTCTATCTCCGGCATAGTCCGCATCACAATATCCAATCAACCTGAAATCTTTATCTTTCTCAAACGTTAAGCAAAGATCAGTAGTACCTGTGAGATATCTCATAATTCTTTTAACAACTATGTAATTAGACTCTCTAGGATCGGCCTGAAACCTTGCACACAAGCATACGCTGAACAATATGTCAGGTCTGCTTATTGTAAGATAAAGAAAAGAACCGATCATCCCTCTATACAGGGTTTGATCCACCTTCTTACCAACTTCGTCTTTCGACAAAATGTTCGAAAGATGCATCGGAGTTGCCATAGGCTTCACTTTATTCATATCAAATTTACACAACAATTCTTTCACATATTTCTGTTGATGGATAAAGATCTTCCCTTCGGTTTGCTTAACTTGCAACCTAAGAAAGAACTTCAACTCTCCCATCATACTTATCTCAAACTCATTTTTCATTAAACTCTTAAAACTCATGCATAAATTTTTTGAAGTAGCACCAAAAATGATATCATCAACATAAATTTACACTAAAATGAAATCATTCTCATAGTTCTTCCTAAAAAGTGTCTTATCTACCTGACATCTACTAAAACCACTCTCAATAAGAAAGGTACTTAGACGATCATACCAAGCTTTAGGAGCTTGCTTCAAGCCGTATAAAGCCTTATGAAGTCTATAGACATGATCTGGATACTTAACATCCTCGAAACCAGGAGGTTGCTTAACATACACCTCTTCGTCTATAAAACCATTTAGAAACGCGCTTTTCACATCCATTTGAAAAAGCTTTATATAATGACAAACAACATATGCTAGCAGTATCCTAATAGCTTCAAGTCTTGCTACTGGCACATACGTCTCATTATAGTCTATTCCTTCTTGCTGATTATAACCTTGTGCTACTAATCTGACTTTATTCCGACTTACTCTCCCTGATTCGTCTAACTTATTCTTTAAAACCCATCTAGTTCCTATAATGGATTTCTTTGAGGGTTTAGGAACCAAGGACTAAACTTTATTCCTAGTAAATTGGTTCAGCTCCTCTTGTATGGCTAAAATCCACGCTTCATCTTGAAGAGCTTCCTTAATCTTCTTAGGCTCTATTTTATAGATAAAAGCTACATTAGCTTCTCTTCTGAATTTTGACCTTGTTCGGACTCCTTCTGAGGTCTCTCCAATAATTAACTTTTCTAGATGAGAACTCTTATATCTCCAATCTCTTTTTAACTCAAGAGTCTCTAGAATATCCTCAACCTTATCTAACTGAGTTCGTGATGATGAAGCTTCTATAGTATCACCTAAGGGCATTGAAGGGACTTCACTGTCCATGTCATCTTCCTTACTTGGTTGGAAACTATCATCAAACTTGACATGAATAGTCTCCTCAATAGTCTTCGAGGTAAGATTGTAAACCCTAAAAGCCTTTGATGATAAAGAGTAGCCTAGAAAGATACCTGGATAGGTCTTTGAATCGAATTTATCCAACAACTCCTTTGTATTCAGTATAGAGCACTTGCAACCAAATGGATGAAAGTAAGATATATTCGGTCTCCTTCCATTCAATAAAGGTCGCATCAATATTCTATTCTGAATATAACATGTTGTATTCACAGCTTCTGCCCAGAAGTACTTAGGAAGATTCATCTCACACAATATAGTCCTTGCCATCTCTTGAACCGTCCTGTTCTTCTTTTCAACAACTCCATTTTGCTGCGGAGTCCTAGGAGCAGAGAAGTTGTGAAAAATTCTATTCTCCTCATAAAATATTCTAAACTTCTCATTCTCAAATTCTCCACCATGATCACTCATAATGCTGGCTATAGTCATTCCTTTTTCATTCTGTAACTTTCTGGAAAGGGTCCTAAAACACTTAAAAGACTCATCTTTGTGTGACAAAAATAATATCTAACAAAATCTAGTAAAGTCATCAACAATAACAAGTCCATATTTCTTTCTGCAAGACTTATCGTCCTAGTTGGACTAATAAATCCATATGTAACAACTCTAGAGGTCTAGAAGATGTTACAGTATTTTTAGAAGAAAACGATGTTTTGACTTGTTTTCCTTTAAGACAACTTTCACAAAAGAAATCTTTGTCAAAACTTATTTTTGGTAAACCTCTTACCAAATCATGTTTTAACAACTTTGAAATATGTTTAAAACTGACATGACCTAGCTTTTTATGCCAGATTAGTCTTTCTTCTTCAGTTTATAAAAAACATGAAACATTTTGATTTTGAAAATCTTCTAAATCAATTTTGTACAGATTATTTCTTCTCTTGGCAGAAAAGAATATAGACCCATCTTTATTTTTGACTTCACAAAGATTTTGATTGAACGTAGCTTCAAAACCAGAATCACACAATTGACTGACACTAATCAAATTGTGTTTCAGACCATCAACAAGCAACACATTATCAATGCATGCAAAGGAATCTTTACCTATTTTATCGATTCTAATTATCTTGCCCTACTGGTTGTCTCCAAAAGTTACCGATCCTCCCTTTTTATACTAAAGATCTATGAACATAGACCTTTTTCCTGTCATGTGTCGCGAGCATCCACTGTCTAAATACCAATGGTGCTTGCTGCCTCTTCCAAGGAAGGATATCTGTAGGAGATACTATTTTATTCTTTGGTACCCATATCTTTCATGTTGTGGCTTATTTCTCGTAAACCCTAATCCGGTTTTATCACTCGGATGTCTATTTTTACCTAATATTTCATTCATTTTCTTCGTACTTTCAGTGAAACTTGCTAGATCAGCTGAAAGATTCTTAATCCTAAGCTTCAACTGATTGATCTCTTAAGATCTATCTACAACTTTCTTTTTCTTACTTTCCTCTACTTTCTTTTTCAAACAGGTATTTTCTCCCTCTATTTCTTATGTATGTTTGAGGTTTTTTACGTACTTTTTCTTTAACAGTTTGTACTGTTTCAGAATAGCATGAGAATCTTCTAGTAGTTTCGAATATGCATTATGCAAGTCATCATATTTAGAAGTTACCTCCTCATCTCTTTCCTCTTCAGCTACTAGGCAAATATTTGCATGTTCTAATGTTTCGGAGCTTGTATCTGATTCAAATGAATCTAGATCCTCCCAAGTTGCCAACATGCTTTTCTTGCCTTCTCTACTCTTCTTGGGTTTCTTCTTTAGAGTTGGACACTCAGACTTGTAATATCCAGGTTTGTTACACTCGTAGCATATGATGGATGTCTTTTCTACTTTTCCATCATCTTTGCCGTTCTTCTTGAAGAATTGACTTCCTTCAGACTTCTTCTTCCACATCTGTCTGATCTTCTTTGAAATGAAAGATAGCTCGTCATCTTCATCATTGGACTCTTATTCTGACTCACTGGAATCATCATTCTTGGATTCTTCAATCTTCAGCTCTTTAGATGGATTCCTCTTTCTTTGAGTTTTATGATTCTTTTGTCCAGCCTTTAGTGCTATCGACTTGTCCCATTTGGGCTTTTCTTCAGCATCGAGCTCAACTTCATGTATTTTCAACAATCCAAGTAGTTCGTCAAGCTTTAATACGCTTAAGTCCTTAGCTTCCTACACAGCAGTAACTTTTGGTCTCAACCTTTTTGGTAGACTCCTCAGGATCTTACACACGTGATCTTGGTTGTTGTAAGTTCTTCCGAGCGCTTTTAATCCATTGATAATTGTTTGAAATCTTCCAAACATTTCATTGATAGATTCTTCATCTTTCATCTTAAAGAGCTCGTACTGGTGCACAAGAATGCTTATCTTGGATTCTTGGACTTGGTTTGTACCCTCATGTGCGATAGATAACGTATCCCACATCTCCTTCGCAGTATCGCATCCGTGGACTTTTTCGTACTCACTTCTGCTTAAGGCATAACTCAAGAAAAACTTCGCTTTGGAATTCAGTTGAAATCTTGCCTTTTGATCAGCCGTCCATCTAATTCGTGGAATGAGATTTTCTTCTTCATCCACCGGTGTGTATGGTCCATTCTCTATTATGTCTCAAAGGTCAATATGAGTAGATTCGATAAACAACCGCATTCTGTTTTTCCAGTAGTGGTAGTCTTCTCCGTTGAACGCCGGAGATCTAGTGACTGAGGCACCTTCCGCAATATATGTATGTGATTCCGCCATAATCTTTAATTCACACATTGTTAATGTGATCCTTGGACACCAAACTCTGATATCAATTGAAGTGAATCACACGTTAATACAAGGCTTATTATATGATGTATAAATGCACAAGAAGGGGGGGTTGAATTGTGTATTTCCCCTCTTTTAAAATCCTTTCAAAAACGTTTTGTTAAAAGAAATTTGTTCTTTTCACAAGAACTACTGTAAATCAAAGTTATAAAATGTTTTCAAAAAATTGTTGAAAAACTAGTAAGATCGAAACTTTGAAAGATAAGAGAGATAAGGATAGAGAGTTGTAGGCACATCAATTTTTATACTGGTTCACCCCAAACCGTGGGCTACGTCCAGTCTTTAGAAATCTTTCTGAGATTTCACTATCTCTCAACAACTTTACAAGTATTCTTTTTCTCTGAGCCTCTTCAGGTCTCTTTACATTCAGTATTCTTTTACTCTTAGCCTCTGCAGGCTATCTGTATAACTTTCAACTGAAAGATATTTCGAGCTTTGTTACAGTAAGATAGCTCTAGACCAATCGCACAAAAATTTCTCTCAAGTATTGACAGCTTTTGTAACGTTCAAGTGTGTAACTATGCAATCTTCGACTTCGACTTATATTTATCGTCTTCGTCTGCAACTGCTTCTTGCTTCTTTAATCTTGTTTCTTGAAAGAAGTAGTTATTTAGTTGAGTTCTGTAACTAACTCAAAATGATTCTTGAATCAGACGCAATTCGCTTCCGTCTGCTTTTCATCGTCAGCTTTTGCTTCCGTTTGCTTTTGGCTTCTATCTATTTTTCTTCTTTCGTCTGCTTTTGGTTTCCATCTGTTTTTCTTCTTTCGTCTGCTTTTGTCTTCCGTCTGTTTTTCTTCTTTCGTCTGCTTTTGGCTTCCGTCTGTTTTTCTTCCTTTATCTGCTTTT
This sequence comes from Erythroxylum novogranatense, assembly GCA_029891385.1. Classification (NCBI taxonomy): domain Eukaryota; kingdom Viridiplantae; phylum Streptophyta; class Magnoliopsida; order Malpighiales; family Erythroxylaceae; genus Erythroxylum; species Erythroxylum novogranatense. The sequence continues at coordinate 54,115,597 of CM057232.1, forward strand.
CAACTTCCGTCTGTTTTTCTTCTTTCGTCTGCTTTTCATCTTCCGTCTGTTTTTCTTCTTTCATATGCTTTTCAGCTTCCGTCTATTTTTCTCCATTCGTTTGCTTTTGCTTTCTTTCATTATTTGTACTTCATCAAAATTATTAATGTAAAGTCATTTTGACTTAACAGAATAAAGTCAAATGAAGGCTATCAAAGTCTTGTAAAGGCTTGACACTTAAGTTGCTAGGTGTCTTTATTATGTATTGCCACATATATCTCCAATGCATGACTCCCATTTGCCTTCATTTATGCTGCCAATTGCAACATTTCCATTTGTCTACTTGTCAACTTATTACCCATGCCATTTGTTACATTCTTGCCAAGCCATTTGTCAATTAATACTCATGCCAAATGTCATTAACTCATAAGCTTAATCTTTGCAATTTTCATATATCAATTTATCTTGCCACTTGAAAATTTTCCTAATCTAAATATACATTTAAATACCTCAATTCTATTATAGTATCAATTAATTCTAATTTACTCACTATAATCCACTTGATCAAAAATTTAAGTCATACGTTTTTCATATTCTAATCATAGCAAAATTCTAACTCTTATCACAGATGTACTTTTATAAATATGTATTATTTCAATTAGGGTATATTTTGGGCCCTTATGTCTATAGTTTTAATCCTAATCCTAAAAAGGAATATGCTATAATATGACTTAAACATAAATCTGAATCCTTCACAACTAAATCTTGAAAAGACCTATTAACAGAACCTCACCCATCAATACCTTAGTTCACACTAGTTTGTAAAACTAACATTATCCCTAAAACGGCTTTCATACTTTCTTTGGAAAACAAAAAAAGAATTAGATAGCAAAGGCATGTTAACTCACATCTTAATAGACCCCTTATACTCCCTTTATCAAAATGGAAAATGAAACAATATATCACTTATTTTTAATGTCCTTAAATCTCCGTACAAAGGTTGATAAACTCGATAAAGGAAGCATTATATGTAAGAGGAATAGTTGATCCTAGCCTTAATCTAGTACATAATTAGAACTTAGCTTAATTATGTGGTCCATCTCTTTTTTTATTATTTTTCTTGATTTTTGACTCCTTTCTGACATCACGTTATTTTCTAGTATGTGTATCTATTCATGATCACTAGGAGACTAAAAGATACAACCCCTTACAAGCTATAACATAATTTACAATTAAATATTTGTACTTGTAATAATCATTTATAAATGCCTTTAAATTTTATTTTAAGATACAAATATCACTAATAATATATTTGCATGTGTATCCATCTATATCCAATGGCTTGTAACTTCATATTTAATCCCCTTTAAATATGACATTGATCACCTTAAGACACTTTATAAGCTCTATTGCCATTTCAAATAATTATCCATTATGTTGCACTTTCTTATTTCTTTTATAACTTTTTAAATAAATTGAGTGTTTAATTTCTCCCCTCTCTATCTATTTACTTACTTTATCTTATCATCATGCCTCCTCATGACTATGATTTTTATAGTCTATACCACATAGATAACATGTCTACCTCTAAGAGGCAAGATCTATACATTATAAATCTTACGAATTTACTGTCAATTGCAAGATACATGAATTTATATGTGGTATAACCTTTGCCAAGACTTTGCAGGATATTTAATAATGTTAAATCACATAATGCTTTGAGTTAATAAAGTCTCTTTAGTTATTCACTTAAATTTTCAATATAAGTATCCAATGAATATGTCTGGAGTTTCCTCCTTAAATGGTTGTTGCTCCAATTGTCATACCAGTAATGATAAATATGCCTTACGTACATTTTATATATGAATTTTAAAAATATTATATAGGTAAATCTTATTAATAACTAAAAGTATTAAGATAAGTCACATAAGGTTACATGTTAACTACATAAAACTACTAAGCAGCATATTATACATAGTAGCATAAATTTTACTTAGAAGTAACATTTTGCTTGTTTAAAATCAAAATGAGACCCTCTCCATCTTTTAATGACAATTTAGTTAACAAAGGTGATAGAAACAACTTTAAAAGTCTCTATTCTCTCCTTTTGTAATGTCTAATGCTATTACATACGTTTTCCTCCTCACACCTTACTCGTACCACCATACTTACACCATCTACGTCTTGTATAACTAATAAGTTGATATTGGAACTTTATTTTTAAAAAGCAATCATTTATTCTAATTATTGAAGTTAATGACTCCACCCTCTTTTCATGGCCACAATTGACCCAAAAATAATTAAGTTTCTTAACTCATTAAAAGTTATAATACTACGGTGGATCCAATATTCTCATTTTTATTTCACAAATATATCTGTGAAGTTTGAAATTTACATTAACAAAATCTTTAGCACTTTCTTTTCTTAATAAATTGAAAAAATGTTTAACTTTTCTTTACTCCTTAACCACCTTAATTATACTAATATCATTGTTTAATATTCTTTCGTTGAAATATCTCATAAAAATTGAACTTAAATATTTTTGACTTGTTCATACACCTATCATTCTTATCATAAGATGCATATAATTTCTATTGACATCTTTCTATACATCAAATCCCAATCCTTGTTGTTCATTTTTAAACCTCACATTGAAACCAATTGCTACGCATAATCAACTACAATCCTTTTAAACCCTTTGATATTTACAAATTCTATATATGATGTTTATTATGATACCCCGAATCCTAATTTAACTCTTCATTGTTTTAATCTTGTTCTTATTTCTCACTTCGTTACTTACCATCTAACACCTATATCTTCAAATATAAACTCAATATCAACATATATGTTTCCATTTATCCCATAGATTATCATCAAATTTATTAATTTAACGTAACTATTTATTTAGTTCAATTAGTATCAAAGACTAATTAAACTTGTACGTGGGCACTTATATTAAGCCTTACTGATGTTTTGGTACCCTAAATCTATCCACCCTTCATATATCTGTTTATAACTCGCAAATTAAGGTCATTTTTAAAAAATATGTTTGATGACTTTCTTGATATCTTTATTGAAGTTGTGGATGAGAGAGGAGTGTTTAGCGGGATTGAAAATGGAAGAACATGTTGAAAAATTGGGTCGAGATTTGAAAACCAAGATCTCGTAAATTTTATAAAATGATTAATACATAATTATAATAAAGCATGAATCGAAATTCGTATCTTATGTAAAGTTTGTAAGTGTAAGTCGACTTGTGTGCTTATGCAAGGCGACTTACACATGTCCAGTACCGATAAGTTGACTTGTACATTGGGTAAGTCGACTTATTCAAGGACAGATCTTGTTAATTTATGCCCTAAAGGCAATCCCTTTAGCGTTTTATTCAAAGTCGTGTGCGGACTTTATGAATAAATAAAGAAAGGCATATTTCATTAATTTGATGTTCATGAACATTGTTTATGAATTGATATTGATCTAATCAATTAATGAAGTCCATGATATATGACATAGCATGAAGGAAATTATGATGTGATCATACTACTCGAGATTCCTATCATGTGCAATTATGTCAAGATATCTAAATTATCCATAGTCATAGGATTAACGAGAATGGACATCGTTAATCCGGATAGACTAACTTCATGTCATACTCCTTGATTGGATCAGCGGTGGATCTCTAAAGCGTAAATATTGAGATATTTAGATTTGACATGTGGATGCTTACTAACGATAGTAAGTACATTGGATGACCTGCCATGAGATCATCACATGGATGTCCTATTTAAATGTCGGTGATAATCTCATCATAGCAATGGTGCAAGTATCCTTAGACTTGAGGTACTCGAGGATATCTTGAATCTTGATTGATCTTTGACTCCATTCCTTGTTGCCTTCGGAGGTTACTCATAGGGTGGTGCTTGGAGTGCAGTTTGAGGTATTGAAGGTAATTGAGTAGCCAATAAAGGATTCATCACTTACGTGATAGCGAAGAGATACCCATGGCCTCTTGTCGGGATCATTACTTGAAATCTCGGCCGAGTAGATGTGTCATGAAGATGTCTTCCTTGACATATTAAGTAATGAGTCTAAGGCGAGAACCGATATCACTTAGGCTAGACTCGGTCTAGTAAGAGTTGACACTTTGACCATACTCATAACCAAGTGGGGTATAGGATGGTGAAAGGACGAATTGCACAAGAATTGTACATGGAAGGGTTCGTGATCGGTTCGTGATGAATTCATCAAACCAATTACTTTCCGGTCAATTGGGGGTCATGATGTGTTGCTAGACGCTGCTCATGACTTGCTCAGATTAATTGTTAATCTAAGTAGCCAACATAACCGGGAACCTAAAGGATCACACGCATAAGAGTATTTCAGAGAATCTGTAAAATAGTATTGGACTGAGTTCCAATTATGGAGAGCATTAGGATTAAATGGATCCCGATGAGATCAAGATATGTCCCGATGAGATTGCGACATCGATATTGCTAAAAAGGTTTTCGGTGGTTTTTCTATGCCGGGGCCCGGTAGGATCGACCTCAGTGTGACTGGACTATTTCAGCAATATATATACATATATATATATGATTAATTAATTAATATATATATATATACATGGGTGCACGTGGATGAAGGAGGAGAGGCTTTAGCATTTTAACTTTATATATATATATATATATATAAAGGCTAAAACGTGGAAAGCATTCCACCATTAGCATTTAATGCTTTTAAAGTGTTAAAGACACTTGGCTCATGATGAGAGAGGTATATAATCGTTGGTTTAAAAGGAGAAAACTATGGATGAAGGTCGTGGGTTTTAAAAAAGGGTTTTAAAACCTAAGTTTTGGTCTCTTCTTCATCCTCTCTCATCAAGCTTCTCTCCTTTCAAGCTACCTTCTTCTCCATTGTTCCAAGCTCTCCATAGGACAAAGGTAAGGTCTAGCAGCTTTTAATTTGTTCTAGCTATTCTCGGGTCAAAGGGGTTTGTCCCGGTTAGGTTTTCTGATCTCTGCGTGGATACCTTTAGAGATAGTCTCTATTGGTTATTCTGGTTTGAGTCTTCATACCGACACCTGGATCCTGGCTTTCGGGAAGGTCCCGGTAACAAAATTTTTGTTTTTCCGCTGTTGGAGCATGTGATGTTCCTCCCGGGATTTTCCTACAGTGGTATCAGAGCCACTTGTGTCGTGTATGAAGCTAAAACCCTAGCTAGGTCAGAATTCCTATTTGAATTTGTAGCTGATGCATCTGATCTGTTTGAATTTCGATTCTATATAGAGATATGTTTTTCGAAATTTTTCTGCCCAGATTTGTTCATAACATGTTATAGAATATGTCTGTGAAAGATGAGAATTTATCGATTTGATTTGATATAGTTTTGCTAATTTATTCTCTTAGGTTCTAGATGCTGTTTTTTGACAGATTCTGTGAATAGGCATGACTTTAAATTCGAGAATAAATTCTGGAAAATTTTTTTTCTGATTTTCCTTCACCTATATGTCTCTAAGATATTTATGAATGTCTATGAGAAAGGAAAATTGTTTTCAAGGTGATTTACTATTTATTTTCGAATTTATTGTGTGCTGTTGGGAATTTCTGTGTTAGTGAACACAGATTCTGAATCAGTTTTGTTGCTTAGGTTGATTGAGTTTTTGATGGCTATAAATCCTGAAAAACTTCATGAAGCATGTTCTGAACATGTATGAACCTATGTAATTTTCTCAGAATTTATTGAAATTGTTTCAATGATCATTTCGAGCAATATGCAGAACTGGGCAGTTTTGTGAAAATTGCTGGGACTGTTTTGCTTGGCATGATTGTTTGTGTAATTTTCAGTTCCAATGCCTTGGACCATTTTTAATGTGATTAGAAATGTGTTATCTTGATGTGGTGTGCTTTCCAAACTGAATTTCTTGAAATTGGTTTTCCAATAATTTTCGGATGTCAAATAGGTCACATTAGTGTCTCGTTAGTATATTTCGTTGTCTTGATTGTTTTGGCCGTCACAAATTTTTGTGACAAGTGCCGAAGTAGTTTTGATAGTGTGTAGACTAACTAGAGATGCTTAGGGTGATTATTTGATGTTTTTGAATTATGTGGAATTCTAAGTGATTAATAGTGGATTAATCATTTCAAGATTTTCTTGTATAGTATGACTATATGGCAAGCATGATACAATGAAAATGTTTCATTAGCACATCAATATAAAGGATAATATACTTAGTATATTGGTATTGTGAATTGGAAATGCACGGATTGAGAAATTAGCCGATTTGTTAGCAATTCTTTGTATAAGTCGACTTGCACATCAGAACAAGTCGACTTGTACACGCGCAGGAGTATAAGTCGACGTGCAACTAGTAAGTCGACTTGTACAGGACCAGATGCGTAAGTCGACTTGTAGGATACAAGGCGACTTGAAGGAGCACAGGAACATAAGGCGACTTACATTCTCATGTAACTCGACTTATAATATGCGTAGGTGGGATGATGGATGATTATAAGGAGAGATTCAATGCGATTGATGAAACCTAAATCATTCCATATAGTCATGATGACTATAATCCTAAAGCTTGGATGAGACTAGAGTTTCAAATCCCTCCTCGGAATATGTAAACTAACGCCTTCCATTAATATGGTAAGAACCAGAGTTCTTCTAGGGTTGGGTTGTTGAGCTAACCTCAAGCTCACTCTATACGAATATGTTCGAACCATGAAAATAAGATTTTCTGATGAATGGGTCAGTTTTCCTAGAAGCATTGATTTGTTGAGCAAACTCAAGGTCAACGTGGACAGAGGCGAAGTTGGGTAGTGTACATTAGATGTACGCGCATCAAGTGTTGATAACCCGATGTTTGTGCATACATCAACAAGTTGATAGCCTTTGGGCGATAGTTATGTCTAAGATGTAATTGGTATGTCTGATACCTCCCGAGACATAAGGTGGCTTGTTGGGCAAATCCAAGGTCATTCTTAATGTCGGTTATCGATGATGCAATTGGTATGACTGATACCTACCGATTGACCTAAGGTGTGGCTTGTTGGGTAAACCCAAGGTCATTCTTAGCAATATCGGCTATCGACCCACTAGGACTTTATGTCATATTATTTTTTTGGATTCGTAAAGAGGGTTATGGATTCTTGGAAACTAGTGGGAGCCATATGCATGTCATGCAAGTCCTTATGAGCATGCAGGCATTTCTAATCTATTCTAGCATTCGTTCTCTCTCTTTCCGTTTAGGTTAGTTGAAGATGTCTTTCAGTGTGTTTTTACGCTCACCTTTTCTGGACTTAATTTTCTCGATTGGCTGAGAAATCAGATAATTGTTCTCAAATTTGAGGAACTGGACTATGTCCTTGATGTTCCACTTCCTGATACACTTGCTGTTGATGTTTTTGATGAAGATCAGAAAGTAGGAAGTGCAGCCAAAAGAAAAACCAAAGTATCTACCCCAAAAGGAACTTGCTTTCATTGTGGCAAGACAGGCCACTGGAGGCAAAACTGTAAAGTCTATCTGGAGTCCTTGAAGCAGAAGAAGACATAAGATGCCTCACCTGCTTCATTAATGTTTGTCATTGAGGTTAACACCGTTTCTGATCACAACATATGGGTATTAGATACCGGTTGTGAACCGGCTCACACATATGCAATGATATGCAGGGCCTCGAGAGGCGTGAGCTGATTTCATAAAAGGGAACTTGACCTTCTTGTTGGTAATGGAGCAAGAGTTGCTACATTAGCCGTAGATACTTATGTTTTGTCCCTCCCGGTGGGCTGTACTCAAGTTGGTTGATTGTCATTTTGTCTTTGTTTTAACAAAGAACATATGTATGTTTCTTGTTTAAATAGAAGCGAGTTTCCATTGGACTTTTAGTAGCAATGGTTGTTCTATTAGTTCGAATGGAATACTCTATGGTACTGGTACATTATGCAATGGAATTGACATATTAGATATGTCACATCCAATTATGAATGTCAATGACACCAAACGGCATAAAAGAGATAATTTAAGCTCAACTTACTTATGGCATTGTTGGCTTGGCCATATAAATGAGACACGCATCGCTAAGCTCCATGAGAGTGGCAGTTTAGGGTCATTTGATTATGAATCTTATGACACATGTGAATCTTGTTTATTAGGTAAGATGACTTAGTTACCCTTTAAGGGAAAGGGTGAACGAGAGACTGGAGTATTAGACCTAATACATTCAGTTGTATATGGTCCGATGTCCATCCATGCTAGAAGTGGTTGTTTTTACTTCATTACATTTATCGATGATTATTCTCGATATCGGTACCTGTATCTAATGAGATACAAATCTGAAGCGTTTGAAAAGTTCAAACAATTCAGAAATGAAGTAGAAAATCAACTTGGTAAAAGTATTAAGCCATTACGATCCGATCGTGGTGAATACTTAAACCAACGGTTTTTGGATTATCTCAGAGATAATGAGATTTTATCTCAATGGACTCCACCTCCACGCCGCAGCATAATGGTGTGGCTGAAAGGATAAATCGAACCTTGTTAGACATGGTGCGATAGATGATAAATTTTGCAAAGTTTGGGGGTATGTGCTCGAGACAGCTGTTTACTTGCTAAACAAAGTTCCATCAAAGTCAGTTGATGTTACTCCATATGAGATGTGGACTAACAGAAAGTCCTATCTTTCTCATTTGAAAGTTTGGGGTTGTCCTCCTTATGTGAAGCGGACACAGTCAGATACATTTGATGTAAAATCGACAAGTGTTTGTTAAATGAGATATCATGGGATATCAATTCTACCTTGCTGAGGAACAAAAGTTGTTTGTTTCAAAGCATGCTGTTTTCTTAGAGAAAGAGTTTCTTTTACAAGAAGACAGTGGGAGCAAAGTCGAACTTGAAGAAGTTCAAGATGCTCGAACAAACACAGATCAACTGCCTGAACATGAAACTGTCACTCATTCAGATGAAGTAACAGTTCAACCTTCTAATACACAAGAAGTTCGTAGGTCAAGTAGGATCCGCTCTGTTCCCGAGAGATATGGATTTCTCGTGAGTGAACAGAATGACGTATTGCTCATAGAAGATGATGAGCCTACTACCTATGAGGTTTTGAAGAGTTCAGAGTCTCAGAAATGGCTCCATGCCATGAAATCTGAAATGGATTCCATGCATGAAAACCAAGTATGGACTTTGGTTTATGCACCCGTAGGTGCAAATGGGTTTTCAAGAAGAAAACCGACATGGATGGTAATGTGATTACCTATAAAGCAAGGCTTGTGGCTAAAGGCTTTCGTCTAAGACAAGGAGTTGACTATGACGAGACCTTCAGTCCAGTAGCAATGCTTAAATCCATTAGGATACTCCTAGCCATTGCTACTCATTATGATGATATGGCAAATGAATGTGAAGATAGCTTTCCTGAGAGGAAATCTACCCGAGGATGTGTACATGACACAACCAGAGGGCTTCACCTCCTATGGTGGCGAAAAGGTATGTAAGCTTCAGAAATCCATCCATGGATTGAAGCAAGCATCCAGGAGTTGGAATATCCGTTTTGATGAGACAATCAAAGAGTTTGGTTTCTCACAAAATTCGGATGAACACTGTGTGTACAAGAAGGTTAATGGGACTGCAATCGTATTCCTTGTGCTATATGTGGATGACATATTGTCCCGGAAAGCGATGTCTCTATCTTGCAATCTGTTAAAATTTGGTTGTCAGACAATTTGCCATGAAAGACCTTGGTGAAACAACTTATATCCTTGGGATAAAGATTTATAGAGATAAATCATCAGTTGCTTGGTCTTTCACAATCAACGTCATGTACAAGATGCTAAAGAAGTTTAGCATGGAGCAATCCCTCGGAGGATGCGCATGAGAATGATCCGAATGCATCCGAGAGGATCTATCATGTACGCAATGCTATGTACGTGGCCCGATGTATCGTATGCTCTAAATGTTACGAGCAGATATCAATCGGATCCTGGTGAGGGTCACTAGGTGGCTGTCAAGAATATCCTCAAGTACTTGCGAAGGACTAAGGATGTTTTCTTGATATATGGAGATGGAAATCTCCATGTGAGCGGGCATTCAGATGCTAATTTTAATATGATAAGGATGATTCTGAATCAAAATCAGGTTATGCATTCACACTGAACGGCGAGGCAGTCAGTTGGAAAGAGTTCCAAACAGGAGACAACTGCCGATTCAACAACCGAGGTAGAGTACATTCTTTGCATCGGATGCAAAGAAAGGAAGCGATTTGGATGAACTTGGTGTGGTTCCTAATGTGATGGGCTCATAAGGTTGTATGGTGATACAATGGGGCTAGTACGCAGGCAAAGGAACCTAGGTCTCATCAACCATCTAAACATGTACTCCGTCGATTCTAGCTGATTTGGGAGATCATTGGTGAGATGATATCTGATAGAGAGAATTCCACGAGCAAGTGTTCTTGCGATCCGTTGACAAAGCCATTGTCACAGAAGAATTGTGATTCTCATAGACTCGCTTATGGTATTAGATACTAAGGCGATTGGCTTTAGGTCAAGTGGGAGATTTGTAAGTGTAAGTCGACTTGTGTGCTTATGCAAGGCGACTTACACATGTCCAGTACCGATAAGTCGACTTGTACATTGGGTAAGTCGACTTATTCAAGGACGGTACTGTTAATTTGTGCCCTAAAGGCAATCCCCTTTAGCGCATTTTATTCAAAGTCGTGTGCAGACTTTATGAATAAATAAAGAAAGACATATTTCATTAATTTGATGTTCATGAACATTGTTTATGAATTGATATTGATCTAATCGAATTAATGAAGTCCATGATATATGACATAGCATGAAGGAAATTATGATGTGATCATACTACTGAGATTCCTATCATATGCAATTATGTCAGTATCTAAATTATCCCTAGTCATAGGATTAACGAGAATGGACATCGTTAATCCGGATAGATTAGTTTCATGTCATACTCCTTGATTGGATCAGCGGTGGATCTCGAAACTGTAAATATTGAGATATTTAGATTTGACATGTGGATGCTTACTAACAGTAGTAAGTACATTGGATGACCTGCCATGAGATCATCACATGGATGTCCTATTTAAATGTCAGTGATAATCTCATCATAGCAATGGTGCAAGTATCCTTAGACTTGAGGTACTCGAGGATATCTTGAATCTTGATTGATGCTTTGACTCCATTCCTTGTTGCCTTCGGAGGTTACTCATAGGGTGGTGCTTGGAGTGCAGTTTGAGGTATTGAAGGTAATTGAGTAGCCAATAAAGGATTCATCACTTACGTGATAGCGAAGAGATACCCATGGCCTCTTGTCGGGATCATTACTTGAAATCTCGGCGAGTAGATGTGTCATGAAGTGTCTTCCTTGACATATTAAGTAATGAGTCTAAGGCGAGAACCGATATCACTTAGGCTAGACTCGATCTAGTAAGAGTTGACACTTTGACCATACTCATAACCAAGTGGGGTATAGGATGGTGAAAGGACGAATTGCACAAGAATTATACATGGAAGGGTTCGTGATCCGGTTCGTGATGAATTAATCAAACCAATTACTTTCCGGTCAATTGGGGGTCATGATGTGTTGCTAGGCGCTGCTCATGACTTGCTCAGATTAATTGTTAATCTAAGTGGCCAACATAACCGGAACCTAAAGAGTCACACGATAAGAGTGTTTGGAGAATCAGTAAAATAGTATTGGTGAGTTCCAATTATGGAAAGCATTAGGATTAAATAGATCCGATGAGATCAAGATATGTCCCGATGAGATCGCGACATCGATATTGCTAAAAAGGTTTTGGTGGTTTTTCCATGCCGGGGCCGGTAGGGACCGACCCAGTGTGGTGGACTACTTGACAATATATATACATATATATATATGATTAATTAATTAATTAATTAATATATATATATATATACATGGTGCACGTGGATGAAGGAGGAGAGGCTTTAGCATTTTAACTTTATATATATATATATATATAAAGGCTAAAACGTGGAAAGCATTCCACCATTAGCATTTAATGCTTTTAAAGTGTTAAAGACACTTGGCTCATGATGAGAGAGGTATATAATCGTTGGTTTAAAAGGAGAAAACTATGGATGAAGGTCGTGGGTTTTAAAAAATGGTTTTAAAACCTAAGTTTTGGTCTCTTCTTCATCCTCTCTCATCAAGCTTCTCTCCTTTCAAGCTACCTTCTTCTCCATTGTTCCAAGCTCTCCATAGGACAAAGGTAAGGTCTAGCAGCCTTTAATTTGTTCTAGCTATTCCGGTCAAAGGGTTTGTCCGGTTAGGTTTTTCGATCTCTGCGTGGATACCTTTAGAGATAGTCTCTATTGGCTATTACGGTTTGAGTCTTCATACCGACACACGGATCACGGCTTTGGGAAGGTCCCGATAACAAAATTTTTGTTTTTCCGCTGCTGGAGCATGTGATGTTCCTTCCGGGATTTTCCTACAAAGTTTGATTCTTATCTTGTTGTATCCCTCAAATTATTTCCCAAACCGATTCATCTCAACTATCGTAGCCACACAAATATCCAACCTCTAATGGTGCCCACAGAAGGGGTTAAGACAATTTTGTAACTCTTACAGAGATACTTAAGCAAGAAGTGCAAATTCTATAGAGCTTAAACCTATTTATAATAAGCTTTGAATGTTTTAGTGATTTAATTGAAAATCAATTATAATCTCATTTAAAATTTAATTAGAATTACAAATAATTCTAATTAAATACTAATTATACCCAAATAAGATCTAATATCTCATATTGATCTTTATTTGTTAAACATTTCATATTTAATCATAAAGTTTCTAAAACTTTACAATCATGTCCAACTTGATTAAAATAACTTTCCTCTTTTAAACTCATTCTTTATGTGAGATTTATTAGATTCTCAAATACATTGGCGGTGATTATAAATTATAATTATAACTCATAATTAGAATTATATAAATTAAAACTCTTTTAATTTATTTTTAATTCTTCAATTTAATAATTTATAATCATAGATCGAGATTGATGTCTAGTAATGCATCATGACCACCAAAATATTTAGAAATATCAAAGTGATTTTGAATAACCTCTGTGTGCATGATTTTTTTGTATAATTCAATCATTTCATCAACCAATTTTTCTATTAAGCATAGAGCATGAAATTAACGTCTACTCTATTTTAAGTCCAATCATATTAGTTATCTACCATCAGTTATTGATTCATTTAATGACATCTGTAAACTATTTACAAAACGTCATTCTACCTTGGCGAGGGATTTTCCGAATCAATACTAATCGAGAACAACAGAACATTCTCCCTAATTACTTTAGGGTGATGAATCATATCTTGATCACATAACTACCTCCATAGAGTTCATGCTACATCCAATAACTATCGATTAAATGACCCATGATTAAATAGATCATAAGTAGTATCAAAACATAATATTAATTCCTAACAAAATAACTTTGAAGATATCAAGTCAAAAGGTCACTTATACAATTATCACAATGAGAATTTTATAGGCATACAAATAATGTTTCAAATGAATTTCTCATATTGGGTCTACTAAGTGAACTTGATCTCTAATAAGTATCCACAAGTTTTTTTAAATATCTCTATACTTTAGCCTACGAGATCGACTACTTCCTTCTAAAAAAACAAAACGTCTACTATTTTTAATGTTATATTAATGTTAAGTCTTAATAAAATAATGACTAAGAATAATTTAAGTATAATACATAAATACAATATGAATCTCATTATAATTTCATTTGTAATATATAATTATCTCATCAACTTTATCATATACATCTAAATATGTACAAGATAAAGAATGTCTTTAAATTATTTTTCACTAAACTATAACCAATTGATTGATTATAGGGCATAAACTGATGGAACAAGTAAGGAAGTTGAATTATTAATTCATAAGATTAGGAGCTTAGGATGTACAAGGGTGAGGGAGTCATTGATTTGTAAAGTCCAAATTTATAATATGAACTCTATTCTTGACTTCTCTAGTTTGTAATCATACTTTATCTTTGTAACTATTTTTGTTATTAAGATGTTGTAATACCTCTTAATCAATTTCTTTATTCATTTATCTTGATCAAAATAGGTTCCATGTGAGTGGCTAAATGTTCCGTTTAGAAATTAGATTTACATACAAATGCTTAAAGTTTATATATTTTTTAAATAATTATTTAATGAGTCAATAATTTTAAAATTAAATGACAAATTTACTTTAAATAATATTTATAATTTTTACATATTTGTATTCAAGGAGAGGTATCTTGGTGTATGTTATTTGCGGACGATATTGTCCTAGTGGATGAGACCAAGGAGGAGGTCAATGCCAAGTTAGACTACTGGAGAGATGCGTTAGAGTCTAAATTTAAATGAATAGGACTAAGACGGAGTATTTAGAATGCAATTTTTTAGGAAACCAAGTGGCACATGAGGTGGCGGTAGCAATTGGTACCAACGTCATACCACAGAGGTCGAGTTTTAAGTATCTCGGGTCTATCATTCAAAATGATGGTAATATCGATGTTGATATTGTACATCGTATTAGATCAGGCTGGGCTAAATGGAGAAGTGCATCAGGGGTTTTATATGAAAGGAAGATTCCTTTAAAACTCAAGGGGAAGTTTTATAAACCAGTGATTCGTCCAACTATGTTATATGGGGCAGAGTGTTGGTCTACCAAATGTAGACATATAAGAGAGTTGTTGGTAGCAGAAATGCGTATGTTGCAATGGATGTGTGGCATTACTAAGAGAGATAAGGTCCGAAACTGAGTGGTGAGAGATAGACTACGAGTAGCCAGCTTTGCCGACAAGTTGAGAGAGATTAGGCTTAGGTGGTATGGGTATGTGCAGAGGAGGCCCTTCGATGTTCCGATACGAAGCTGTGAGGGAATAACACTTAGTAAACATAAGAGGAGAAGAGGGAGGCCCTACAAGAACTGGCAAGAAGTGATCAAGGAGGATATGTCAAAGTTGGCCTTTAATGAGGTAGTAGCTAGAAATAAAAAAGGTCTGGCGTGATTGGATAAGAGTAAATGATTAACCGTTTCAGTTACCCAAACAAAGTCAAAGATTACTAGGAGATGCGTGTCACGATCGCATGATTACAAGATGGGTGTGAGGAGACAAGAGGGGCCATTAAGCGGGGTTTTTGAGGAAGGTCTCCTTACTTACTGAGTGACAAGGAGGGATGGACTTTGTAGTCTCTAGCCTTCTTCAGGTATTCCACATTATTGATATTTTCATTTATTTTATGTTTTTTAATGAATTGTTTCTGTAATCTGCATCATTTTTATATTGTCTCATTTGAATGCGAATCTACCGGAACAGCCTCTTTACTATGTAGGGGTAAGGCTGCGTACTATCGGATCTCCTTAAACCCCGCTTCATTGCGAGATTTCGGACTAGGTGATGATAATGATGACATATTTGTATTTATAACTAATTATTTTAAGTTAGAAGATTAAAAATAGTTTCTTTATTTGGATTACTTCAAGAGTTGGACCAACTCGTTGGAGGGCAACTTACAACTTTTTGCATGACGAATTAGGACTCTTTGCTTGCTCGGCTGATCTTAATTGCCTGTTTGTTTTAGCTTTTAAAAGGTAAATAAGTACTTTTTTCACCGCAGAAGATGTTTTTAAGAAAAACGAGTATTTGACTATAAAATCTAAAACCAACTCGTTGGAGGGCAACTTGCAACTTTTTGCATGACGAATTAGGACTCTTTGCTTGCTCGGCTAATCTTAATTGCCTGTTTGTTTCAGCTTTTAAAAGGTAAATAAGTACTTTTTTCATCGTAGAAGCTGTTTTTAAGAAAAACGAGTATTTGACTATAAAATCTAAAAATACTTTTTTTTTCATAGAAATGACTTTTTTGAAAGCTAAAATATAGTTTTTTTAGAAGTTCAAATTTGAAGTTTTTCAAAAAAATACTTTTTTTATGTAGATTTTTCGGATCAATTAATGAGCCTATTTTTTAGTCCCTTTTATCCTTATGTTTTTACACATAATTCTCACAATACCTACAAACACATTTTTACGTTTATTTTGAGATTTATATAATATTATTTGAATTTTTATATGTTTTAATATTTATTTTTATATTAGTTTTACTTATTTTATAATATATATAAAAGATTTGGTTAGATATATTTTTATTTATGATTCATATGATTTAAAATTATATAATAATTAATATTGTGTTTTACATATTATTTAATATATTTTAAATAATATATATATATATAATTTTATTATAAAATAAAATATAATTAAAAATACTTTTTACTCTTTAAAAAACTTCTTAAGTCTATTGATAAAAATTCTACCAATATAATGTCATCCAAATGGAGTGTAAAAGAGAAAAGTCGCCCCGACCCGAAATGACGTATCTTCACCTCGACTCTAAGGGGTGTTTGGAAAGGAGTGAATTAAATTCAATAATGTAATTCAATTCAATTCAGTTGTTTGAAAACACAAAAATGGGATGAATTCAATTCATGCATGTAATTGAAACTCATCTCTTTTATAAATTGAATTCACTCCTCCAAACATAAGAATTTAATTACATTAAAGCTTGAAGAAGATACATTTGAATAAAAAATTGTTGTTTGCTGTGAATTTATAACCAGACATTCATCAAAGTTTATATATTTATTATGGGTTTTTATTGAGTATAATTCTTTGTCATGTATTTCTTATCAAGAGTCACTCTGTGTCATTCAAAGGTAACATCTTGCTCTTTTGTTCTTTCATTCTTTGAACTACTTTATTTCTCACTCTCTTGTGCTTTACTTAGTTGGATTTCAAAGATTATTAATTAAAATATTATTAATAATTAATTAATTATAATATAATTAATTAAAATATTATAATTAATTAATTAATTATAATTATAATATAATTAATTAAAATTAATTACAATATTTTAATTATCAATATATTGTAACTGATTAATTATAATATAAGTAATTAAAATATAGTTAATTAATTAATTAAAATATAATAAATTTTATTTCTTAATATTTTTACAAATGAACTATTGTTAATAATAATAGTAATCGTTTCTTCTTCTTAAATAACTACCATAATTATAATAATAATATTCATTTTCGTTTTTATTATATTTATTATTATTTTAAATAATATAATTAAATTTATTTTAATATTATTAAATTTATTCTGAGTAGTATAAATTGAATTGAATTTAATGTCGTGAATGTAATTGTATCTAATTCGAAATCAATTCAAAGTTTCAAAGAGCCTGTAACTCTAGCGCTGATACACTTGCTCGACGAAAAAAGCGTCTCATTTCGTATGAGTTCCCGTTGAAATCGTGAAAGGGTTGTTAGAATTAAGAAGACATGTCACGGCTTTTCGCGAGAGTTGCTGGATTCTTCAGCAACCGGTCCTTCGTTGGTGTAGACAAAGCTGGCAATCGTTATTTCGCTAGAACGGAAGAGATTGATGGTGTTAGTAAGTGGGTTGCCAGTCCTGTACATTTCTCTCTCTCTCTCTTCAAACTCCGAGTAACCTTATTTACTTGTGCTTTGTATTTCTTGGTTAAATTCGAATATCAGAAATTGATTCTTCTAATTGCTAAAATTTGTATAACTTTCTACCGACCGGTACAAAGTTTTGATATTCTGGTTAATGGCCAAGAATAATACAACTTTACGTTTACAGCAGTCTAAGTAACTGACTGGGTATTACAAATTGCTAATGGAGTCCGATAGCTATTACAAATTTTCCCTTTAATTATTGATATTGCAGTGAAGGAGAAAAGATGGGTGATATTCAAGGGAGAGGAGGATCCAACTTCAATACCAGGTAGCTCTTATGAAACACAAGTTCTTTGCAGCTCCTTTTACTAAGTAACTTTCTGCAAATACGTTCTAATTTAGGCATGAAGCTCACATGTTTCTGCTAACAAATAGGTTATAGCAGCTTCTTCTTCTGCTAATTGGATTCAAGCATCAATTGAATTAAATTTGTAACTGTGTCAATTGAATATGATATTTGTAATTCTGCCTGCATCTTTTTTTTTCTTGAAATGAGTGGTTACCTGTAATTTGATTGTTGTAGTTGAATGGATATGCTGGTTGAATGGACAACGTAAAAGGGCTCCAACACCTGAGGTGCACATGAAAATTATATTGTTTATATATGCCGATTGACTACCTCTTATCACTGTTTGTTGGGTGTCTTGCTAAAATTATTCATTTTGATATATTTCCTCTTTAGGAGATGCAAGATCTGGAAGCAAGACGTGAACGTGTTAGGCAAAATGTTGCTTGTACGTGCCACTGATTTAATAACATTTTCAGTTCTGGCATCCAACTATTTTCTGACAATATTCATACAATTAGCATAGTCAGTACAATTGATTTCTTGCGTCTGAGCGCATGCAATATTGAAATTACTTAAAAACAATACAAGTTTGTTTTTGATCCTTGTTTCTTTCATGTGTCCAATACTTTTGTCAATCTTTATTCTCTTTATGCTTTTCCCCCATTTGAACTAAACTTGCATTTGTTTTTCAACCCTTGAAGTTCTTAAGAAAGAAGAGGAAAGAAGAGCCAAAGAAGGTACTTCTCACAAAATCATCAGCACTGGTTAGTATCTTTTGATTGATCTGAAATTGTTTTTTTTTTAAATTTGATTGTTTGATCTGACTATTACATGCCTTTTCAGGCTTATTTAACAATTTATATTATGATTTTCAGGAAGGGTTGAAGTTCTGGATTTGAAAAGTTTCATTCGGCAATTTCCTATCGTTCCAAAAGGTAACTTATTTTTTACTAGAGATACCTAATGGGATGCTTCCCGTCGGTGTCAAAACCATTGCATGAAATGGAATTAGAAAACTTCATCTTGCATGTGTGAAATTTCCTAGTGCATATGTCAGCATGCTTTTAGATTAGTGGACACCAATGGAAAAATAAGCTATTATCCACCAAATAACATACCTTGTTTCCAGACTATATAAAAACAAGGAAGTTGTTCCAGTAAGTGATAGATTAGAAATCTCAGGGAGCTTGTAGTCCACGTTCAACAAGAAGAGAATCATATATAAGCTCTAAGATCACACAATTAAGTGAATTAACACATGGAATCATGTTCACTATTCCTTTCTGTCATTTCTTATGCTGACAGTGTTTGCGTAATGTGCTCTTTCTGCAAGGTGATGAACTTGAGGAAGAATCAGATGCAGTGGAAAGGTTTGTTAGCTTAAACATGGGATCTCCTTAATGCTAGTCAGGTGGCAGTCAAGTAATTGCTTTAAGTTTAAAACTAGTAGCAAGATGCATATCTGGGATGAAGTTTTTCAGACTAGTTTTGATGGTGCATATAATAACCGTTGCAAATTGAATACTTATTGTGTCATCATGAATCCTTGGCCTAAGACAATTATTCAAAGGATGATATAGAAGAGAATTATGGATTCAGTTTTCCACCTATTGGTGGAGCAAAGTGAATTGGTTAGATGTTGGGAATCAATCAACATTGTTTTTATTCAAAGAAAAACTTTGATTTCGTATTGAAGCAATGTGGTAGAACCTGCACAGACTCTATTTCCACAACCAGAACTCACAAACAACAAACACAGATATATCAAGACACAATGGCAGAAATAGTCTCTATATTGATCAATTCACCAAGACCAGAAAATGACAGAGTAACTATGCTAGAATTGAGGGTCTAACGCCTCCGACCTTAGGCTCAATTCTACGTGAACATGATGAATATTGCATGCCCTCTCCCTTCCTCCCGTCTTGCTTTTTATTCCCCATGTCGAATAACTAACTATTCTTTCCTATGACAACTTTACCCCACTTGGTTCCCCCATATGACAAAGTCTACCCTTCTCGACATTGGTCTTTCGCCTATGGTAAGTGAACTGAATTGTTGGCCTCCTATGGGTCGTGTCGGTACCCTCCCTATCGGTTTCACCTTGTCCTCAAGGTGGAAAGAGAAATTGTGATCAATCAACTCATAAGGCTCCCAAGTAGCTTCCTCCTTTGGCAGCCCTTCCCAAACGATTAATACCTCCTTCTTTGTGAGGATGAGGTCCTACCTCATCTCCAACACAGCTGAAGGTTGAACTATCAGCCCCAAGTTGGAGCCCAGGTCTTTTGGCCAACTTGCTGTCAAGTGCTGTCCCCTGGCTACTTTTAGCTGCGAAACATGAAAGATAGGGTGGATTTTAGACTCGGTGGTAAAGCTAACTCATATGCTCGCCCCCACTCTTGAACATTGGAAAGGTCCATAGAACCTAGGAGACAACTTTTCATTAACCCTCTTAGCCAAGGATTGTTGTCTATAAGGAGCTAACTTCAAATACACTAGATCTCCTTCCAAACTCCACATCCCTTCGATGCATATCGCCCTTGTCTTCATGTGTAATTGTTGCCTTTGTCATCAAATGGCTCCTCAACTCTTCTATCATAGCATCCCTCTCTTGTAACATTTGCTCCACACTAGCCACTACTGGTTTTGCACCCCATAGCTTACAATCGGGGTGGTTCCTTCCATATACCACTTTAAAGGAGAAGTCCCTAAGGATGTGTGGAAGGAAGTGTTATAGCGATATTCACCCAATGCAACCACTTGTACCATTGAAAGGGCTTGTCTCGAGTAAAACAACGAAGATAAGCCTCTATGGTCCGATTAGTAACTTCAGTCCGCCATCGATTGGGGTGGTAAGCGGTGCTCCTATTCACCGAGTGCCCGCTAACTTAAACAACTCCTCCCACACTTTGCTCGAAGACCTTATCCCTATCGGACACTAGGGACCTCGAATTCCATGGAGTCGAACAATCTCCTTGGTGAAAAGCACTCACATCATCCTTCTTTGTAAATGGATGTTTCAAAGGTATCGGATGGGCAAACTTGCTCAATCTGTCCACCACCACTAAAATTGTATCATAACCTCCCGATCTTGGCAATCCTCCTACGAAATCAAGAGAGATCCTCCCAAATCTGATTAGGGATGGTAATGGCTGCAACAATCCCTTGAGACAAAGCGGCATACTTACATTGTTGGCAAGTAACACATTTGGCTACATAGGTAGCCACTTGTTTCTTCATTCCTTCCCAATATAGCTCTTTAGCCAATCGCTTATAGGTTTTCAAAGTACCCCGTGCTTGACTAGGTGCGACTCATGTGCTTCCGTAAAAGTTGGGAATATACTTCAAGTTTTACTAAGCACCAACCTCCCATCATACATCAATCTTCCATGTACCAAAGCAAAGGTAGCTTACTAGAGGCCTCTCGGAGATTTCACCTTCAAAGCTTTTGGTGATCATCATCCTCTACCTCTTGCAAGATTTGGTGATGTCTATCCCTTGGGACACTCCCAAGACTTGGCAGTCTACAATCTCCCCTCTCCTTGACAAAGCATCTGCTACTTTGTTGCTTTTTCATGGTTTGTACTCCACCTTGAAGTCGTACCCCAATAGCTTGGTAACCCACTTTTGTTGATCCACCGCAATCATCCTCTGCTCAAGCAAATATTTGAGGCTTTGTTGGTCCGTTCTAATGATGAATTGCTGCCCCAAAAGATAAGGTCGCCACTTCTTCACCGAAAGGACTATGGCCATGAGCTCCCTCTCATAAACTGATCTCCCACGGGCTCTAGGTGACAACGCTTGACTGAAATAGGCTATCGGCCTCCCATTTTGCATCAGCACGGCTCCTAGTCCAACTCCCGATGCATCAGTCTCTAGAATGAATGGTTGTTGGAAGTTGGGTAATGCCAAAACCGGAAGAGTACACATGGCGATCTTCAGCTGTTGAAATGCCATCTCTGCCTCCTCTGTCCATTGGAATCCTTCCTTTTTCAGCAACTGTGTTAACGGGGCTGCTATCTTTCCATAATCTTTCACGAACCTTCTGTAGTACCCGGTCAGCCCCAAATACCCTCTCAATTCCTTAACATTTCGGGCCTAGGCCACTCCATCATAGCTTGAGTTTGCTTGGATCTGCTGAGACCCCATGCCGATATCACATGCCCCAAATACTCCAACTCCGACTTGGCAAAGATACATTTCTTGATTAGCATATAGTTTATTTTCCCGCAATAACTCCAACACTACCTTCAAATGAGTTACATGCTCCTCCATTGTCCTGTCAGAGACTAGTATGTCATCAAAGAAAACCAAGACAAACTTCCTTAGTACCTTTCCAAGACCCTATTCATCAAGGCTTGGAAAGTAGCAGGGGCATTTGTAAGCCCAAAGGGCATCACCAAGAACTCATAATGTCCGTGGTGTGTCCTAAAGGCTGTCTTCTCCACATCTTTTGGGTTTACCCGGATTTGATGATACCCGGATTTTAAATCCAACTTCGAAAAAACCTTCCATAGAACCTAGGAGACAACTTTTCATTAACCCTCTTAGCCAAGGATTGTTGTCTATAAGGAGCTAACTTCAAATACACTAGATCTCCTTCCGCAAACTCCACATCCCTTCGATGCATATCAGCCCTTGTCTTCATGTACTGTTGCACTGTCATCAAATGGCTCCTCAACTCTTCTATCATAGCATCCCTCTCTTGTAACATTTGCTCCACACTAGCCACTACCGTTTTCTGTACCCCATAGCTTACAATCGGGGGTGGTTCCCTTCCATATACCACTTTAAAGGGAGAAGTCCCTAAGGATGTGTGGAAAGCAGCTCATCAATCATCGGGATGGGAAATTTGTCCAACACCGTAGCTCGATTTAGAGCCCTATAGTCTACACAAAATCTCCAGCTGCTGTCCTTCTTCCTTACCAACAAAACCGGACTTGAATAAGGGCTAACATCAACATATGATTCCCACGCCAACATCTCCTCCACTAGTCTTTCTATCTCTTTTACGGCATTCAGGTACCTATATGGCACGACACTTACGTTCTCGCCCCCCTTAAGTTGATCATATGTTCTATCTCCCTAGGAGGTGGCAACCCCCTTGGCATCTCAAAAACATCCTCATACCCCCTCAATAGGGACTGCACATCTCCAGGTATCCCCCCAGACTTCCCAATCTCATTCTGCTCCAGAATACTGACATGTAACATGAACAGCTCATCCCCCTCTTCATTTTGCTTCATTAGGGACTTCAGCCCAATCAACCCTCGGTTAAGGCTGGGGTCCCCTTTCAGCTTTACCCATTTGTCCTCCTGCCTAAACCTCATAGTTAATTCAGCCCAATTGATCACCACCTCCCCCAAAGATTGCAGCCATTTGACCCCTAGTATCAGATCACACCCGCTAAGGGTCATGGGAAGGTATTCCTCACGGATGTGGTCTTCTTGAACTTCTAAAGGAATTCCCTACAAACCCCTTACTCTTTATAGTGACCCCATTCCCCATAATTACTCCATATCCCTTAGTCTCCTCCAATTCGAAGCCCAATTGCTCTACTAATTTCAAGGAAATAAAATTATGGGAGGCACCCGAGTCTACCAAACAAACCACCTCCAAATCCCTCACTCTCCCCTTCATCTTCATAGTCTTCGGCATTGTCAAGCCCACTACTGAACTCACTGCCAATTCAGCGCTTTCCTCCTCCTCACCCTCACTTGTGGTTTCATTCTCTTCATCTAATACCATGAGGACTTGCAGCTGCCTATTTTTGCATCTATGCCCCGGAGTAAATTTTTCGTCGCATTTAAAACACAGCCCCCTTTCCCTCCTGTCCTGCCATTCCGAGGCTGTGAGCCTCTTGAACCCTGTTTCCCCAATGTTCTTCCCATCCTTTTCTCCCACTCTTCGGCCTTCCCTCTCCTTGTATCCTCCTTGTGGCTCTCCCATTCTGCCCACATTAATCGGCCTGCTACTCCGGTAATTCCTCATCTCCCTATTCTTCTCCTCTATCCCTAAGGCAGTCTCAATAATCTCAGTCAGCCCTCTAGGTTTAAGCAGATTCAGTTCATACCTGATATGAGGTTGCAGCCCTTTAATGAAGGTACACTTCATCACCTCTGGTGTTAACTCTCGACAAGATGCTGCTAGAGCCCAAAATCTCTTAGATAATCCGAGCCGTGCCCTCTTGCCTGATAGATAGAAACCGTTGGCAGATACCGCCCTCATGGAGTGGTCGGAAATGTCGGAAGATCATACCTTTCAATTCCCTCCAATCCGGAATCACCCCTGCGATTTCGATCGTTCGATACTGAGCTAAGGCTTCACCGTCGAAACTCGTGGCGCCAACTCTAGTTTTTCTTCCTCCGTATATCTCCACCTTAAAAAATCGTTCGTACCTGTTGACCCATGTGTCCGGGTCGTCACGGTGAAGGTGGGGCTCGATCCTCCGGGGCTTATAATCGCGCCTCGGTCCGGAGGTCGGAGTTTGTCATTGTGTCTCCCCTCCTTGACGTTCATCCGGCTGTGTCCGTCCCCTTCTGGTACCACCTCCTCTCTTGATTTGGCTCTAGCTTCTCCGGCGCCACTCTTCCTTTTCTCTGCTTCTCCTCGCCGATCGGCCTTGGGTATCGTCCCTTTCAGCTCATTTCCAATCCCTAAACGCTCCCCATCGTTTTGTTTAGTTGTCGAGTTGTGGGTCGTGGGCCCACAGGTTTCAGTATCCACCGACCCGCTTGATAGCCTCTCTTCGTGACCCAACTCCCCTTTAGTATAAACATCCTCCTTGCATTCCTCCATTCGACCTCTCCTCAGACCTGTCACCGACGACTCACCTTCAACCATTTTCGCTGGGTTAGGTTGCGTCGGATCTGGGCTTCGTTGAAGGTGAGTGATGGCTTGCATTAGCTGATCAAATCTCCTGCTAATCTCTTCTTTTAAGTCCCCCTTAACCCCTTCGAGTTGTTGGTTGACCTCCACCCTCAACGCTTCACGCTCCACCTGCATCCCTACTTTGATCTCTTCCATTTCCTTTTCCAAGACGTCCAACCTCGTATCCTGTTTCTTTGCTGCCATACCCAGGATCGTGTGCTCTGATACCAAATGGTAGAACCTGCACAGACTCTATTTCCACAACCAGAACTCACAAACAACAAACACAGATATATCAAGACACAATGGCAGAAATAGTCTCTATATTGATCAATTCACCAAGACCAGAAAATGACAGAGTAACTATGCTAGAATTCGAGGGTCTAACGCCTCCAGCCTTAGGCTCAATTCTACGTGAACATGACAGAATATTGCATGCCCTCTCCCTTCCTCCCGTACTGTTTTTATTCCCCATGTCAGAATAACTAACTATTCTTTCCTATGACAACTTTACCCCCACTTGGTTCCCCCCATATGACAAAGTCTACCCTTCTACGACATTGGTCTTTCGCCTATGGTAAGTGAACTGAATTGTTGGCCTCCTATGGGTCGTATCACAATGGGTACACAGGAAAGTGGCCAAGTCCTTATTTATATGTTTCATTTATATAATCAAGCGGCAATTGGTCCTGCCAAAGAAAATATAGGTGAAGTATTAACTACTCCCTTTTCCTTCTAACCGATGCATACTAGGACCATTGATTGGGTTTCTGAGTCCTGTTGCCTGTAATGCCACAGCCCAATTGCACTTTTCTGGTTTGTGTGAGCTTGCACATTTTTACAATTGCTCTCTTTTGTAGCTTGAGATACTACTCTTAAACAATATTTTATATTTATACTGTTAATCTCTACTTTTGATAAAGTATAGAACTTAAAGGATTCACCTCTTGCAATATCTGATCGTTTAATATTTGAATCCTAGAGATGTTTATTGCCAGTAATTGAATTTGCCCGCTAAATACATGATAAAGAAGCTGCTTTTCAATGCTGTCATGTTATTTATCATGTTTTGCAGGCGAAGAACAGCAGAGGAAAAGAGAGAATCAGAAGAACCAGTTCCAGAGTAAGTGTAGAATATGTAAATGTGTTGAACAGGGAACAAACAAGGAAATCGGAGTTCCATATTTATAAACCTTGTAGCTTGTAGATATACTGAAGCTGTATCATATTGTAGTTGCTCTTCAATAATTGCATTCATGAGAATGTCCATCAAGATGATATTTCTAGATTGAATGAACTGTTTTTCAGGTCCGCGGAACCAAGTGGATCTGGTGCAACCTTCAGGCCAGGGACTTGGCAACCCCCAACATGAGATACTATGCTATTGGTGATCCATATTGGAGTTCTGACCCTCACCGTAAGTGGATTCACTTCAATTCTTTGTGACTGGTTTTAACATGTTCCAGCGATGGTAAGTACCATCATCATATAGAGGACGCATGCGGGCACCAGATTCCTGTATCTTAAATCACGTTCTTTAAGTATTTGGGATTGCTGAGGATGGTCAAATTTGCATAATTTCTTTATCCGAGCATAAGTAGGGTGCAGGTCTATTTTCCGAATTTACTCTGGAAGTTATCATAAGTTGCACTTTCTCGCTATATTTTCCCAAGAAGAGCAGAATTTTAACTGAAGTCTTTCATGGAGTAGTCACAGCACATGAATTCCAATGTTGTCCAGATTCATTTTATTTTTAGTTAATGATATATTTTAGGTTGAAAGATATAAAAATCTCTTGTAGTTTAATAAATTTTAATAAAATTTTCTTTGATCTCTATCATTCTCGAAAAAATTCTTTATAGTTTTTAGTTCTCAAGATCCATAATGGTTTGTTTTTAAGTACCTGTTGAAAGTTCTTAGCAAGTATTTAAATCATAATTTGTAAAGATACAAAAAACTATTTTGAAGCGTCTTCCGTTACATCTTCCCCCGCATTTCTTCATTCAATACATCTACATCAAAAATCTTATACTGTATCACCTTACACTTATGTCTGTATGTACCTTTCAGCACGCCAAAAATACAGGTCCTTTCTCTTCCTTTCATCTAAATCGCTACTATTGATTATTTTAGTTCCTTTACCAACACCTCCTTTCAATGCATTCTTGTAAATACCAATTAGTAAGACTAGAAATAATCTTTGATTCATTTATTTCCTCCAGTAATCTTATTATTATCCCCTTTCTTACTACCAAAATTGTAAGTTCCTTATAAAATTGAAGTAGCACTGAGAAATTAATTCGTGCTTTTTTACTATATCGATCATAAGCTTACTGCAAATTCTTATGACTAAGAAACTTAACAAAATAGTCAATTTCCTTCTAAGTTTAATTAGAAATAAACTAACGAAATGGGGGTCATGCATCACCAAATTATGTGACGAAAGGTCAAATTAGAGGAGACATACTGTGCAAACACACATATAGGTAAGCCTTTTATAAGTGGATCTACTAATATGCTAACTGTAGACACGTACTCAACAGTAATGAAGGATTCAACAACTTTCTCTTTAACAAAATAATACTTTATATCAATATACTTTGCGCGAGAAATACTTCTAGTGTTCTTAAATAAATTTATAGTTGCAGAATTATCACAGTACAATTTCAGCGAACTTAAAATAGAGTCTACAATACCTAATGCATAAATAACATTTCACAATCATATTGCTTGACAAGTTGCCTCATAGCTCGCCATACACTCTACCTCTATTGTAAAGGACACTGTGAGTATTTGCTTGACACATTTCTACAATACAACTCCTCCAGTCATTATAAAGATGTAGCTTGAAGTGAACTTTTTATCATCCACGCATCCTACATAATCAACATCACTAAACCTAACTATATCAAAAGTGTCAATTTGCTGATAAGTCAACATATGATCCTTGGTACCCTGAAGATGCCTCATGACTTTCTTAGTCACTTTCTAATGGCTAAGTTCAGGATCACTCAAGTATCTACCTAACACGCCTACAACAAAAGCAATATCAGGGTGTGTGTACATACTTGAGCATACATCAGGCTACCTACAAGTGATGCATAAGGAATAACTTTCATTTCATCGCTCTCTTTATCATTTTGTGAATATTGAGACTTTGAGAGTTTGTCACCTTTCACTATTGGTGCCATTTCAGGAGAACAAGAATGCATATTGAATCTTTTCAAGATTCGATCAATGTAAGTCTTTTGAGACAATTGAAGAATCTCATTTGCTCTATCTCGAAGAATTTGAATTTTAAGTATATAAGAGGCCTCACCAAGATCCTTCATATCAAAATGACTAAATAACAGTTATTTATTCTCAAATAATAGATCAGTATCATTAGAAGGAAGTAGAATGTCATCAACATATAATACTAGAAAAATGAAACTGCTTCCACTAAACTTCATAATATACATTGATCAACTACAATCTTCTTGAAGCCATTTGCAGTGACAACCATATCAAACTTGAGATACAACTGCCTTGATGCTTGTTTCAACTTATAGATAGGCTTCTTGAGCTTGCAAACTATGTGTTCTTTACCAGTTATCTCGAAACCGATTGATTGGGTCATATAAACATCTTCATACAGATATATATTCAAGAAGGCGATCATCACATCCATTTGATTAAGTTCTAAATCAAAATGAGCAACCATATCCATGATGATTTGTAGTGAATCTTTGGTAGAAACTGATGAGAAGGTTTCCTTAAAATCAATCCATTCTCTCTGGCATAGCCTTTAGCCACAAGTCTAGCTTTATACCTTTCTACTTGTCCACTTGAGTCATGTTTGATTTTGTAAACCTATTTGCACTCAATAGGTTTGCAACCTTTAGGTAGTTCAAACAATCCCAAACTTCATTTTGTGACATAGAACTCAACTCATCTTCTATTGCATTCATTCATAAAGCAGATTTAGGACTATTCATGGCTTCTTAAAAACTGATTAATTTAGTATTATCTCCCACATCGAAATCATGTTCCTACAAATAGAAAATATAGTCATTAGGCAGGTAGGCCTATGTGTTCTTCGTGATCTCTTGACAACAACTTCATCATCCCTAATATCAATGACTTAATCTTGTATTTGATTCTGAGGTTCATCATGACATTCTACTAGAATTTGTTCAATCACAAGGTCATCAGTAGGAGCGGAAGCGACGGGTACAGGGACTAGAATACGTTCTTCCATGAATACAATTTCTTTTGACTCTTGACTTGAATCAAATTCATCTTCAAAATAGACAGCTCTATCTGATTTTATAATTTTGGTCGTGTGAGATGGGCAATAGAATCTAGAACCTCTTAATTCGATGGTGTAGCCTACAAAGTAGCCACTAATGATTTTCAGATCAAGCTTATTATATTGTGGATTATAAGGCCTCGCTTCTGCTTTACATCCTCAAATATGAAAATGATGTAGGCTTGGTTTCTTACTTAACTATAACTCATATGAAGTCTTTGAGACTGACTTGCTAGGTACTTGATTTAATATATAAGTAGTTGTTTTCAAAGCATTACCTCACAAAAATTCAGGCAAACTAAAATGAATCAACATACATCGCAACATATTAATAAGTGTGTGGTTTCTTCTTTCAGCGATTTCATTCTGTTGAGGTGTTCTTGCATTATATATTTTGCTTCAATACCACATTCTTGCAAGTATCTAGCAAAAGGCCCTGTATCCCTTTCACTCTCAACATAACGTCCATAATATTCTCCACCTCTATCATAATTAACTATCTTGATTTTCTTTACTGTTTGAAGCTCAACATTTGTCTTGAAAATCTTTAATCAATTCCAACAATTATGAGCTCCTGTTTATTTTTCTTTTTTTTAACCTTAGCGGTCAACTTTCCTTTAACACAATCAACACAGGCAGTGAAATATGAAAAATCAAGATCTTGTAGTACACCATCTTTTACCAACCTCTTTATTCTATCTCTAGAAATATGGCCTAAACGTTTGTGCCATAACACAGAAGATCTCAAATTTAACCCTTTTACATTTGGAACTAACAACATTATTAAGAGAAAAGGAAGAAGCAATAGTAACAACATCATTCAACTCAAGTTTGTATAAATTTTCACATAAAATTTCATTTCGCACTAAAAGAGAGTCACGATACAAAGTTAGTTTTCTAGTTCCAAAAAGAAGACTATAACCTAGTATATCCAAAATCAATACAAAAATTAAGTTCCTCCTAATAAATAAGCGACATCGTGTAACACCAAAAGATTTCCTGTAGTTCAATTGTCCCAAAAAATTCAACTTTGACTTTGGTATTATCTCTCATGTACACATGTTGCTCAGAACTAGTCAGCCTTCTTCAACTTGTTAGTTTTTGCAAGAAATTTGTAACGTGAATTGTTGGTATCTAACCACCAAGTATTTAAGGGCATATTAATAACATTGGACTCTAAACAAATCATTATAAAACAATTACCTTTCTTCTCTATATGAGTTTTGAGTTTTCGGCAATCAGCTATCTTGTGCCCAAAATTATGATAAAAGTTGCACTTCTCTTTGAAAAACTTATTCTTCTAACTAACAGAAGATGAGCTCGCCTGCCCACTTCCTTTAGGACCAATAACTTTCTTCTTGAAAGGCTTTTGGTCACTTGAGCTATTAGAAGTGAACTTCCTCTTTTGAGAATTGTTGTGATTTGTTATCATAGAAATGCTTTTTGCCCTTCCCTTTTTCATGTCATCCTCTTCCTTGGTAAGAATAGCAGTCATCTTCTCAATAGTCCATTGCTCTTTCTGAGCATTATAGCTTGATTTGATCGAATCAAATTTAGAAGGAAGAGTCCTCGTCACAAACCATAGTATGTAATCCTCACCAAAGTCCATATTCATAGCCTTAAGCTTATGATAACAACCCATGAGCTTGTCAATGTGAGTCCTAATATCACTTGCACCATCATAAATGGTGTGATGAAGTATGTTTAAGTACTCATTCTTCTCATTCTTTGAGAACTTTATGTACTTCTTCTTAATGGTAGCAAAAAAATCCTTTGCATTATCAGCCTCGGGAATACTATCATGAATGGACTCATCTATGTGATAACTCATAATCATCAAACAACACTGGTTAGAGTACTCACACTCCTCGTAGGATTTCCTTTCCTTTTCAGTAGCATCATCAGCGAGTTTAGGTAGTGGATTAATTCTCAAGGCCAAGTTCATTCGCATGATAGTTAAATTCATCATGAGAGATTCAACCCACTACTTGTGGTTCGTTTCGTTCAACCTCAAGATAGCAGAGACTCTCAGATTGCTTAAAGCTGAACGAGAACCAAGAGCAATGACTATGATATGCATATTAAAACAAAATCATGTAATTCGTGCTCTTTTCTCAAAATTAATTATATCATTCATGTTAAGAGTTTTTTATACAAATATATAACTCATTCACATGTAAGAACAATTTATTAAATATTATAACCAAGTCATCAATATACTATCGAAAGGATAGAAAATTGTGTGGTTCATAATATTTCAATAAAATTTTTTCACCATATTAAACATCCTACTAAGTAGTAATTATCGACAGGATAATTAGTTACCGTATGGATCTTAACGATATTTTAGAGGAAAACACAAAATTTTAAACATACATCAATATATTAAAAATGTCTCATCATAAATAGTTTTATATGCTCAATTCTACAACAAGTAAAAATAAGCATGCACTATTGTCGACAAATAATCATGTTTATGCTACAATAAAATTAAAACAATTAGAATTATCAATTGGAAAATACTAATTAATCTTATGTATAAACATATCAGAAAAATAGAATAAAAATGGAGTAAAAAAATAAAAAATGGTCCAAAAAGGATCATATACGCACCCCATGTGCCATGTGCAAAATTTTTAAAATAATAAATAAAGAAAAGCGTTATCAAGGTCGTGTCCCTGACCTTGAGATAGATCCACCGGTCGACCAGCGGGTGACTCAAGTTAGGATGATGCCGTAGGCGTCGTGCCTGACCCCCATCTAGATTGACCTCCCGACCTAGGTTTTCAACGATTTTGGAGGCGTTTTCTTCTATTTTTATTGCTGCAATGGGTCGACCCTACTATACCTTCCTCTCCCGACCTAGGTTTTCGATGATTTTGAAGGCGTTTTCTTTCATTTTTATCGCTTTATGGATTTCTCATATCCATTTCAGCCAGAAGTGTTGAAAACAGCAAACCCATTTTGACCATGGAAGAAAATACGAAATCTTTCACAAAACTCACCCATTTTGTCCAAAACAAAAGAAAAAGGCAACAACGACAACCAACAACATTTTATGAGCCTCAACTCAACATTTCGAAGTCATTGTTTTGTGAAAAAACCAATTTAAAAAAAAAGGTATACCAAAAAAATGAGCCCTAAAATCAAATAACCATGCTCTGATACCAATTGCTAAAAAACAATAGATGCATTCATCAACATCACACAACCAAGATCAACATTTTATTTAGGACATAACAACACAATAAAAATGACATAACTCCAATGCTTGGAATAGAGTCTTGGTGGTTCCTCTCCATCTTTCACAACCTATCGAAAATAAAAACAACCAAGAACATTTTGTGCAATAGAAAGCTAATGATAGAAGACCCAATGTTCTTTCTCACACCATATATTACACAATCTTATAATATGTTATATCTTATAGCATGTTCTACCCTAAAGCGTAGAATAGGTTAATTGTATCATTTTAGGGATGTTAGGAACTATAGTTTAATGAGCTAATATATAGTTATTAGGGTACTATTATGTGCCTGCAATTAGTAAACTATTAACCATCTCATTATGGTTATTAAACATACATTAGGCAATTCAATTAATAGTTA
Organism: Erythroxylum novogranatense; assembly: GCA_029891385.1. Taxonomy (NCBI): domain Eukaryota; kingdom Viridiplantae; phylum Streptophyta; class Magnoliopsida; order Malpighiales; family Erythroxylaceae; genus Erythroxylum; species Erythroxylum novogranatense. Next base: position 54,148,243 of record CM057232.1, read on the forward strand.
TGTATGTGAAATTAATGTTATGATTATATTAGGTTGTTTAAAAACCAATAAATTGGATTCAATTCATTAATTTTATGTAATTGAATTCATTTTATGCATTTGGAACGCTAACAAGTAGATGACTTGAATTCAACCGCATAATTGAATATCATTTTCTTTGTGAATTCAATTCACATTTCAAATGATGTGAATTAAATTTCATTGCTTCATTTCCCTATTTTTTTGGCTTTAGGTTTTGATTCTCCGCACTTGGGCCCTTGATTCTTTCTCGATTTGATGAGCAGCGAAGTTGGATATGAGGATCCTTCAGAAGGGTAAGCTTGAAGAAGATGCAAATCCCAATTGGTTTTGCGTCTCCAAAGTCATGATTATAGAAATCAAATCAGGCTTACTAAAACTTTACTTGATTCCACCTTCTCATGGACAATACAGTGAGACAACTTAGAAGAAGCATATTTTCCATTGAATCCTACTTGCTCAAACAAAAGGTACAAGATAAAGTAAAGTAAGCAGGTCGTTTGGAAGCACAAAGAAGAAAACAGACATGCAAAGCTCTCGCAATCTAAATCCCAAACAAACCAGGGCTCACGCTTGCTACCAGCTAAAAAATGTCGTAATTAGGGTCGGTTGAAGATATTGGAAACATATGACAAAACGGCTGCAGGTTCCTCTCCATCCAGATCCACCGTCTTCCAAGTGCATATCAACTGTTTCATTTAGATCTAGAAAAGCTTGGCCTGTGGCTGGGTTCCGCTCCTCATCATCGTACAGAATTCTTCATAGTTGATCCTACCATCCTGTAACCCCATAAACAATTAGCACCACCGCCACAAAATGAATTAAGGATAAAGAAACACAAAGGAGGGAGGAAGCAACTTATAGCAACAGCACCATAATTAGCTTACATTATCTGTATCCACTTCAGAGATTATCTCTCTAATTGTTGCATCATCTCCCATCCCATAGTCTTTCATGGCTGTCTCTAGCTCATCTCTTGTGATAAACCTGCAAAATTTCCCCAAAATTAAGTCCACCCCACTAGAATATCCCACTGCCTCAGGTACATTTAAAACATGTAATTCCTCAATTTGAACCTCTCCACAAAATCAAAACATAATACATTTCTTAAGATTTGACAAAAATGTTAAATGATCAATCACAATAGTACAAACAAAACATTTTTCATACAGGGCTTCTGATGAAACTCACCCGCTGTTATCCTTGTCGAAGAATTGAAAGGCTTTGTAAAGATGCTCATCTCTTTCTAGCCTATGTCTATGCATAGTGGCAGTGATGAATTCAATATAATCAATCGATCCATTTCCATCAACATCAGCCTGAACGATAAACGGATAATGTGAGGTTTTTCTGGATAATGTTTCAGCAACTATTGCAGTGAATGTGTGAGTTGAGAAAATCTTACAGCCTCCATAAGCTGCTTCACTTCAGCTTCCGTAAGCTTCGATCCAAGTCGAGCCAAGCCACTCTTAAGTTCATCATAGGTGATTGTACCACTGTTATCGGTATCTATGTTTGCAAACATTGCCTTTAGCCCTTGAATTTCTTCAGTAGAAAGATTTTCCGCAATGACCTACAGAACAATTAGCGCACCAATGTAAACCACCCACTGAATGTGTTCATCACAATTTCTTTTTTTGGGATGCATTTCATCGTTTACATGGATTTTATCTCCCTGATTTTCAGAGCAGAAACTATCCAGCTAAATCGATATGCTGATCTACCTTAAGCGCAAGTTTCTTAAGCTTGTTCATTGCTCTAAATTGCTTCATCCTGGAGAGGACTGCACTGTCTATTGGCTTGTCTGATGCTTCTCCACCTTCCTTTAGCCATGGATGCTCTAAGACAACAACAAAATTTTGAACTGTCAGAAGTTTTTGAAGCTAAAATACCAGAGTAGTCAAGCTAATTTAATTCATCCTTTATTAGAACCACTTTAAATCCTGTATTCAACCAGAAACTATCCTGACTTTGCAGAAAAAGTATTGACAAAGAGGAACTACCATTTTATTTTGAAAGGATCATTATTATCAACCAGTTTTTCTATAAAGCAATGTCAATTATCAGAGTATGTCAATACAAGGAAAAACATCACAATATTCTTTGATTTTTTTCAAAGGCAACCCATTTTAAAAACTGGAAACAATTTGACAGCAACAGGAAGAACGATATGAAAAGGAGGAAAGAGCTACTGATTGTGGAAATCAATACCTAGGACTTGAGCAGAAGTAATCCTTTTCTTTGGGTCTTGGGTCAGCATTTTACGAACCAAGTCCTTCGCACCACTGGATATAGTGGGCCATGGTTGACTTTGAAAGTCTATATCTCCTTGTAAAATGGCATCAAATATACCCTTTTCAGTTTCTGCAATGGATTTAAGGATCAACAATGAGCATACTTATTCACAAACTTCGGAAATTTGACTTTAAAAAAAGAATTATGTCAAGCTCCAAAACATGATGTCACTTACTAAAGCAAGGATATCATGCAAGTTGCAGTAATTTCTGCTAGGCTTTATCATTTACCTGCCCAAAATGGAGGCACACCACTAAGCAGAATATACAGTATAACTCCTGCACTCCATATATCGATTTCTTTTCCATATCTGCGCCTTAATACTTCGGGAGCAACATAGTACGCACTTCCAACGATATCCCGATATACCTTCCCTGCGCAGAGTATTCTAGGTTTATCATCCAAAATTATTGATGGCTATGATCGTTCTGCAGCATATGCCACATGACATATAGGGACATGAATATTGACATCTATTGACAACGAATCAAATAAATTTGGTAAGGCAATTTCATAATTTACTACAAAAGGGACAGTGATGTGAGATGCTAGAAGGTTAACAAAAAATGCATGGGAATGATGAATCCAATAAGAGTACTGAATGAAACCTCGGCAGAAATTTCTTTTGAAGAAAAAAATCATGCATGCATTTGTAAAATATAGAATGCTCATGCCATTGATATGAAAATCCAAAACAGGCCATTCAGCCACAAATTCTTCTTTAAAAGGCGATGGCATACACCAAAGAATACAGATTCTTCTTTAGGCTCTGGATTACCGCCATTTTATTATCTAAATGTGGCAAAACCAAAATGCTAAAATCACAGAGATGTCATACGAAATGCACAATTATATAAACTCCGCTAACATTTAATAACACAAAATTGAGCATTGCCTATTAATTATGCTATTTCTTAAGCGCATCGAAAGCAACAATTCTGCAATTACAAGCCAGAAAATACCTTCTTCAATAAACACAGAAAGCCCAAAATCAGTAGCCTTCAGAAGAGCATTTGGCTCTTTACTAGAAAGCAAGAAGTTCTCTGGCTTAAGATCCCTGTGCATCACCCCCATGAAGTGGCATATATGAACCACGTTCACAATAGACCTACATATTTCCGCAGCTTCCTTCTCACTGTAATGCCCCTCGGCTATAATCCTATCGAACAATTCACCACCAGCACAAAGCTCCATTACAAGATGCACGGATTGCTTGTCCTCATAAGCACCTTTAAACTCAACAATATTGGGCTGCCCACTCAAATGCTGCATTATTGCGATTTCTCTCTTCATGTCCTCCTTGTCATTCTTGGTCACAAGCTTTCTCTTGGATATTGACTTACAAGCATATTGTTTTCCAGTTGAATTCTCGGTACAAAGATAAGTTACACCAAATTGACCCCTACCCAGTTCTTTCCCCATCGTGTAGAACAACTTGACATCCTCGTGTGGTTTTCCAAGAATTGTGTCCGCTTTAATTGCTGGTTTAGGACTGGGGACTGGAACAGTTGGTTTCCATGGGGTTTGTAGTGGTTGTTGAGCAGGTAATTGGTGCCCTTGTTGCTGAGGTTGAGGTTTCGACTGGTAAGCTTTTTGATTGTAGTTCACCCCACGAGAACCATTATACCTCTGAGCCTGAGATTCTTTTTGTTTGCTAAAACAATAACCCATTGTTTGTCACGACTTTCCAAGTTGTGCTAAAAAGAGAACCAGGTAGGAAGATCAGGAAAAGAAAAGGAGGGGATGATACTTAAATTCCCAACTGTCAAGATCAGAACTTTAATAGACGCAAAGAAAGGAAGAAAAAGAAAACCGAAGGAGCAAAAGACCTGGATGAATATATTTGTGAGATGCACCTACAAGTATTTCTGGATCAAAGATTCTCACAAAAAAAGCAGATATTTTGAAGGATAAATCAGAGAACCCAAATGGGCAGAATATGATCCGATTAGAAAAAGATGCTAACTTGGAGATGCTGTTGAGAGAAAAGTAGATCAAAGCTGTTAGCTTTGGAGCTTGTTGGCCTTTTTAGGAATAGTATGAGGAAGAAGAAAACAGATGAGCAAAACAAAGTACTTGGTCAACCGGCTGGACTCACATGGGATGAAAATAAGAAAATGGGGTATTTCACTTCGATTTTCCTGGTTCTCACACCAAACGAGAAAAGAAGAACCAAAACAGGTGATGATATCAATCCTGTCAAAAAGTTTTTATTCTGAAAATTAACAACGCGAGTCAAGCACTGAAAGATAAATAAATAACAATAAAAAAGGAGGATATGCGCACTCAAAGTTCAAAATTATTAAAGAATGCACTGTTTATTACTTAAAAAAAGGAAAAGGAAACCTCTTGTTTTGGCACAGGTTCAAAAAACCAACCCCCAAATCACCATAAACCATTTTGGACGATGAGACACTGAAGTCCACAAGAAAAAGAGTTACTTAAATGATCCGTCTCGTGCTGGGAGAGGATAGAGGGACTTCACGCCTCACGTCTGTTAGAGATAAAAGAGACGCTTGTTCACATGTCTATCTTTGCTTATTCGTTAGGTGACAAAAAGTCATCAAGTAGGACGCTTGCAAGACGGGTTAGTTTAGACGATGACAGGCTAAGGCCGAAGTAAGGACAGATCTCCGTTGATTTACGCGGTTTAGATGTTGTAATAAATACGTTTGTTTACCCAGTGTTTGGTTAGTGTCCTCAAGGGTGAGGACAGTGGACAAAGACAAAAAAATACTGTCCCAAACATTGTTTGGTTGATGTCTTCGAGAATGTTTGGACCGTCCATGATGAGACACGGATGAAAATTCATCCAAAAGAAAAATGCGGAGACGAGACGCAAATGCTTTGGACAAGATGAAGAAAATCGAAAATAACCTGTTTTAGATTTAAACGTCGAAACCTATTCACGCCCCCGCATTTAGTCGTCTTCTTCCTTGGCTTCTCCACGTCTTTGTCATCCGTCGCACCTCCTTGTTGAAGTCGCACCTCCATTCTTCGTTCTCCGTCGTCTGCAGAAGCCGGCGCCTCTTCTTGACAGTCGAGCCTCTGTTGTGGGTAAGAAGCTTTTGATCCCATCGTCTTTCTTTGTTGGTGGGGTTATGGGTTTAGTAGATGGGTTATGGGTTTAATGTCGTCCTTGCTTTACTTTTCTCCGCCAGTTCCCTCAGCATCACCAACCCCCACCCAAAGCCCAGATTGTATCAAATGTAGGGTGTTGTTGTAGTTTTCGTGTTCAATTTGTTCAGAGTAGTTAGCTTTCTAAGCCGTTCTTCATTGTAGATGCCGTCTTTCCGATTTTGGTCGAATGTAGTCTCATTCTGAGTACTTGATGAATTGGGAGGATGGTAAGAAAGAGGATTTTGGTAGGGACTATCAAGAACCATGATAATCGGCTGACGTCATATGGTGTGTCTTATATGGTTTTGTCCTTCTCAATCCTTTCCCTTGTCTATGTGAGGCATTTTAGTCGCATTCTTGAACTCGGATATCTCATGCTTTAGCTTTTTTATCAACGTAGAAGTGAATACATCTGCGTATGCGGATGGAAAAGTAGCGTCTTGTTTATGTTGAGGACAAGATAATGTAGTCGTTACAAAGTTGTTCCAAGTGTTACGAACAGAGTTGCAATTCAATATCGAACACCATACATTTACAACCACCGAGTTCTTTTCTTAATTTCCCTCTCCTTTGTGTAATTTGTTTGTTAGCTATGATGAAGATCAAGTTCATATATAAATTTTTTACAATCTTCGTATACCTTTCACTTGGTCATCTGAATGCTTTATGAACTTTACATTCATAAACAATGCAAATGTTGTAACATGAATAGGCTTCAACTAGTTGAACATTTGTTGTTAATGCCTTTATATATAGGATTTATTTGTCTTAACAATTTAAATTTGATTTGTAATCTCGCTGTTTTGCTCTATTTAATCTATTGTGTTTGTGTGATTGTTATATCATTTGTTATTGCTACTAAGTTAAAATTCCAAAACTTTATGCACTCTCTTAAGTGTTCTTTGGAGAGGACATGGTGAGGTTTGTCATAAGTACTTATCAGAGATAGACATGCTCATGCTAAATTTTGGTAAATATTTCTTAATGTTGCACTATTTGATGGCAGGTGTATAAACCAACATTAACTAAATTCGCATTGGTGGCTTGGTTTGCAACTCTCCAATGAAGCATCAAAAGGTAACATAGTATGTGTTTTATCGTCTTTAGTATGAGTTGATTGAAAATCATATTATAATCATATGATTTGTCCAATTACTATATCTCTTCTTTGTAAATGTTTCTCAATTTGTAGCTAGCTTATAACTTTTAGCCGTATATATGAATTTGATTGTTTTTATATAAGAATATTATAATGTGATGTTAATGGTGTACAGAAGGTGTTGTGTAGCTTATATTCTCATCTCAGTAATATGTTCTAAATCCAAATGTTTTGTTTGTATCATTGAGGAGAAAGAAGCAATTGCTACTAATAGAAATGACATAATTTGAAGGACAAATTTTATTCATATCTAACTAATACACATACATTAGCTTTATACTCACTAACCCTAATACACATACAATATAGGTTTATACATTAGCTTTATACTGGAGTTGGTGAATAAGTATTGGCCATTCGTAGGTTGGATACAATGTTTTGAAAGATTGGACTGCTGAACCCTTTGGTATGTTTACAAGTTTATTATGTGTAGACAAGTAAGATTTACAAATCAACCCACTCGCCAACATCTACTTCATAAAGTGTCTATCAACTTCGAAGTGTTGTGAATCTCATGCTATAGGCTACAGCTGTTGCATTGTTTCTGCTTTGACAGAAACAACAACATTCTAGTGTTTTGTGCTGAAATTGTAGACAATATGGCATACACTCCCCTGAACAAAAATCAGTTTCTAACCTTTTGTACATACAGCTAACTTTTACGGTTAAAGTGCAAATAATAATGCAATTTTAATATATCAATTATGACATTCAATCTCGATGCATGAAGTTCACGCACATTACAAAGGTGGTTCAACATTCCACAAGCATTGGCAGTACAATTTCACAAAGAAAAGGACATATGTTATGCTTATTCCTCATTATCCTTCCATGTTCACCGATGATATGCAATTCTTACTAATCCTTTTCCTTCTGCAATTTGTCAAGATGGCATGCAATTCTTACTATTCTCTACATAATTACATATGTAGGTATTGTCTACATACATATAAATGTAGTTGATGATCATTATATTCATTTCTCTGCGCAGATAGTTGTTGTTACAAATTTGAATTTGAATGGATCATGATCATATGTTTGATGTTTGGCTTTGTTTGAGCTTTGGAATGGGCAATTGAATATGTTGAGAATGTTAATGTTGTTATGCTTGTATGTATACACGAACAACGTCGTAGAAGTGTAAATGCTCGAGGTTCAGGGCATTAACGATTACTAACAGACAAGCCAATATATATCGGATTTTGCATGAGGGTGATAGGAATAGTCGGTGGGATTTAAGGATGGACAATAATGCATTTACATTGTTATGTCAAATGCTTGAGGCCATGGTAGGTTGAGGATAATGGCCATGTGCCCATTGAGGAAAAAGTTTTAATCTTCCTAAGAATATTAGCACAAAACGAATCTAATAGAGTATTACAAGTTCGGTTTATGAGGTCGGGAGAAACAATAAGTAGAGCCTTCCATAGTGTGTTAAGAGTCATAATCGAGCTTCGACAAGCTGTTGCTTGTCAAGCTATACCAATCTCGAGAGGACCGCATGAGACCATAGATGGAAATGGTTTAAGGTTAGTTAATTGTTGTTGCCACTTGTGCATTGTGTCATTTAACATTATGACTAATAAAATTTTGGTGTTTGCAATTTAAAACATAGGGTTGCTGGGTGCTCTAGATGGGACTTATTTAGATATAATAGTTCCAAAAGTAGACAAACCAGATCTGAGAGGAAGGAAAGGAGAATATGCACTAATGTTTTAGGAGTGTGTGATAAGGACTTAAACTTTGTTTATGTCCTCATTTGGTGGGAGGGTTCAATTTGGATTCACGGGTTCTCCATGATCTTTGTAAGTAGGCCACATGGACTTCAAGTTCCACGGGTATGTAAGAATGGAATGGTTAGAAATTAGCAATTTGTTTTTGGAATGTTGATTCTGTAACCATTAAGTGATTGTGTTTATTGCTTATAGGAAATTACTACTTAGTAGATCTTTGGTTATACCAATGGTCTGGTTTTCTTGCACCTTATAGAGGCACAAGATACCATATTCAAGAGTGGGCAAGAGATGGAAGGGCACCACGGAATCCTCATGAGCTTTATAATAAGAGACACTCATCTGCCAGAAATGTGATTGAACGTGCATTTGGCGTACTCAAAAAACGATGGAAAATCCTTAGAAATCCGTCTTTCTATGATCCGACCACTCATGTGCACATCATTACGGCATGTTGCCTTCGCACAATTTTATTAGGTTGCATATGAGTGTTGATCCACTCGAGCACACTTCTCTTGAAGATGAGGATATGCCAATTGGGAAGATAGGCGTTGCTGAATTTCTCGATCGTGTCGAACCAAGTAATGCATGGACTCAATGAGAGATGATTTAGCAAACAACATGTTTGCTGAATGGAGAAGAAACCATTAAACTTGTGACCTTAATATTAGATGGGGTTTGTGTTTATGTTGTTGACTGCGTTTGTTCTTAATTACATGTTTCGTTTACTTAAATGTTGCCTTATTTCAACCTACACAAATTACATGTGTCGTTTACTTTGGTTACTGTCATGGTTTGGGGTATGACATTGTATGGGTTAGGTACAATGTCACGGGTTTGGACAGATGATGAAACAGACACATTCGTTACCTTGTTGGAAGAGGCGGTGGTTGATGGCCAGAGAACCGACAATGGCCAATTTAAGCCTGGGACTTTCCAAGCGATTGCTAGAAAGATGGTTGAGAAGTTTCCTGGGTGTGCAATCGAGAAGAGACATATCCAAAATAAGCATAAGAGGCTTAAGGAAAAATTTCAGACAGCGTATGACATGTTGCAATGCAGTGGCTTTGGGTGGAACGAAAGCAAGCAATGCGTCGATGTAGAAAGCAAGCAAGTCATTGACGAATGGATGAGGGTAAGATGTTTGTATACTCATGATGATTATATTTTTGGTTATCATGCTAACATTATGTTTACAATTTATGCAGAGCCACCCTAATCGGCACTATACCCCTGGGAAGCCGTTTCCATTGTACCGTAGACTTGAGTCAGTATTTGGGAAGGATAGAGCCACTGGTGCAACATCTCAAGATCCGGAAGATGCTGAGGTTCAGTTTGATGCGGAAGAAAATGAAGGTGGTGAAGCAGAAGCTTCACCCTTTCATGGTTCCCCATTGAGTGAAGCAGGACCAGCAGACACTCACACGCCAACAACAACCATCCGTGTTGGTGGGTCCGGCGCCTCTTCTTCCAACGCAGACGGCACCCAACAACCTTCCAAGAAACGGAAGGTGAGGGACAATGCACTGTTGGAACACCTTGCTACAACACTTGCCCGTACCGCTGAATCCAGTGCAAGGAGTGCGGAGCTCATTGCGGAAGCCATGAATCGGAAACTGCAACCTCTCGAACAGCCAATTCCCCAGCAACAAAATCCCGAGCCGCAAATTCTCCAGCTTGGTGACGAGCTTGAGCGGTTAGGTTTCTCCACTGAAGACATTGTTACCACAACAATGATCTTCGCGAGAAATGCTCATGCTGGGACTCTTTTCTGGGGGTTGAAAGCAGAACAACAGAAGGCCTATGTGCGGAGGCTCTTACGTGATCAATTCTGACTTTATGACAAATGACCTTATATTTGTATGTTAATTTGTTTCGATTATATGGACATGTATAACGCTTACCATCCGTCAAACTTAATTTATTTGTTTTCGTACATGGTGATGTCTATTGATGAGATGATATAGTTGTGACTATGGTTGTTAGCATTTCTGTCAATGCTCAATGGTTGGGTTTAACATTATTTCAGTGGATACATGTTTCAGTACGTTCATGAATGGTTGTCATATTTTACATTGGCAGGTACATCACTATGGCCAGATACAGCTATTATGTTGTCTTCGTTGGACGACAAGTGGGAATATTCACTAATTGGGACGACGTGAGATTGCAAACTCAGGGCTTCCCAAACGCTAGATTTAAGGGGTATCGGACCTTGGAAGAAGCGGAAACTGCTTATACCAGGGATCAACATGTGCGCAGTCGTCCAAACAACCAAATTCAGCCTACCCCAATCGAGGCCGCCAATGCACCCGCAAAGAAACTCGCTCCCACCATCACTGCCAACAACGTCAGTTCCAATCGCAGTTGTCCCAACCGAACAACCAATCGCAATTGCAACATTGGAGGAACAAATGGCATGTACTCGTGACTTGTTACTAATTGCTGTTGGGGTCATTTTGGGATTCATCATTAAGGAGATTCTAGCTAAATTTATGTAAATTATTATGTATTTGAATTTCTTGGTTGTCAAACTTATTTGAACCTATTATGTAATGTTCAGATGTTTTATGTAATTTGTTTGTCCTAACTAATGTTTATTATTATAATCATAATAAGAAGAAGAATCCAGGTAATTGCGTTTAATTACTAACTATTAATAATTAGTTTAATTTTATAAACTCATACTAACAAATAATAACGTTGCATGAATACTAATAATTATTCTTGTTATTTGATTACGTAATTTAGAATAAATCTCACTAATAATAACAATAATTAATCACAATAATAATATTACTTATGATAACATAACTAATTTTGTTAAACAAATATCATACTAAAATTAATAAGATTAACAAATAGAAGTCATAATAGGTATAATACTAATAATAATAATAATAATAATTAGATAAATTTGAATAATTATAAATTTTATTACAGCTACAAGTGGGTAATAGCATAATTAAATATTGTAATGTAAATAATTATACAATGATAAAATAATAAATGAATTACAACAACTCTTCTTATTATACTACAAGGGCAGTTTTGTCATTAACACTGTTTCTTGTTCTGTCCCTTACAACCAAACACATTTCCGTCCTAAGGACAAGGACAATATTTTCTGTCCTGTCCACTGCAACCAAACATCTCACTGTCTTCGCTTCTTCTCTGTCGATCAACTCGTCTGTCTCGTCTGTCCGCACTGCTGCAGACACTATCCAAACGCAAGGTTAGTTTCCTAGAACGAGCACGATGCCTGAAAATGCTCCCTGTGACGTCACCCAGGAAACTAAACATGTTTTCAAAAATGTAGTACACAACTTCAGCATTTGATGCCAATCCATGCATAGCAGGACTTCATTCTTCTTCATCTGGGTAGAGTAATGTCAAGTATATCATTGTTACGTGTAAATTGTAGTAGTACATTAACCGGTACACTGCTTGAGCTTGATCAATGAATGACAACGTTAAGAACTTCCAAAACCAATTCAATTATTTGATAACTCTGCTATTTTACTTACCAAGTAAGAAGTTGCAGGCATCTCAAAGTTGGTTTTAATCATATAATGAAATGTTAAGTTAGTTGTTTGCTTTATCTGCTTTCTCCGAGACGAACCAAATGTTGACGTGAGGAGTAATTTTAGGAGTATAATTGTATAATAATTAGTATTAATTATATTCCATATGTAATTATATTCCAAATCAGAGTAAGGGACGTTGAACATGTAAAAATGTGCCTCCAATTGAAGAAGAATACACACAGAAAATTAAAACCCTAAATATTCAGTATTCTGTCATGGCATCAGAGACACCTCGGTAAGTTATCTTGCTGAGTCAAGTTGAATCAACCACCACCGAAGTCTTCAACATGACGTTCTCTTATTGAATGAATCGTTGCGATCTCTTCTCTATTAATCGTGACCTCAATTCTGTCATCTTCTTTTCTATTCATCTCTTTATATTCATCCGTTCTATTTATTATGTCTGGTTCTATTATTCCAACTTTTGCGCCATAACAAGTTGTTGTCCAATAGGACAATTTCTCTTTTCCCATCTCTATCATACTGGATGAGACTAACTATCAATTATGGTCTCAATTAATGGAGATGAGGATTAGTGCTCGCAACAAACTTGGATATCTTACTGGTGATACTGCAAAACCGAATACCGGCGATGCAAATCTTGCTACGTGGATTACTAAAAATAATCGGGTGAAAAGTTGGTTGATTGATTCTATGACTCCAACACTGATGCAACGTTTCATCAGATTATCCACTGCAAAAGAGATTTGGGATGCAATATCAAAGACTTTCTATGATGGATCGGATGAGACATGTCTTTTTGAACTGAATAAGAGATCTTTTTCCACCAAACAAAATGGAAGACCTTTGTCAACATACTATAACGAACTTGTCTCTATATTTCAGGAAATTGATCACAGATCCATGTCCCAAGGAGATACTGTTAACGGAGTAGTTCAATTGCATTCGACTATGACTCGTCTTCGTGTTCACATTTTCTTAAGTGGACTTGATTCCGAATTTGAACAAGTCTGTGGAGAGATTTTACGAAAGGATCCAAAACTTGATTTGGAATCCACTTATGCATATGTTCGTAGGGAATATCAACAAAGGCAGACCATGAGACATCGACCAATTTCTGAGAGTGCAGCTATGGTGGCAAACCAAATTCGACAAGAATCATCGTTTGGATCATCAATGAATCGCAAAGGAAAATCTGGTGAAAAATCTAATAATTTTATTTGTTCTCATTACAATGAAACAGGTCATATTGCTGAGAGGTGTTATGAAAAGATTGGTTATCCCGATTGGTGGGACTTTACAAAGAAGCCAAGGAAGAAGATTAGAGGAAAAGCCGCAATAGCAGCTGCAGAACCATCACAACCTATAGCAAATGTTACTCACCCAAGTAATGTAGGTAAGGCTACTGCATTTACAACTTCTAAGAACGATACTTGGATTATTGATATAGGTGCATCTGACCATATGGTTAGGGATTCTAGTAAATTGAAATCTGTTTGTCCTCCCTCTCAATCCATCATCTCTACAGCTAATGGTAATATTTCACCTATTACTGGTGAAGGACAGGTTGTATTATCAAACACTCTTATATTAGATTCTGTGTTAGTCGTTCCATCACTTAAATATAACATTTTGTCTGTTGGTCAAATTACTCTAGCTCTTGCTTGTACTGTAACCTTTTGGTCCTCATTTTGTATTTTTCAGAACATCCTAACTCGGAAGATTCTTGGTTATGGTGTTAAAAGGGGCAAGCTCTATTACTTGGATTTAACAGAAATTGGGGAGCAGAAGTTCAGTCAAGCAAATCAAACAAGTAACACAAATAAAGTTCGAGAAACTATTTGGTTATGGCATCGTAGATTAGGCCATCTTTCTTTTGGATATCTTAAACAATTACAGCCGCATCTATTCTCTAAATTGAATCATTTGGATTTTCACTGTGATATTTGTGAACTGGCCAAAAGCCATCGTATTTCGTATTTACCTAGTTTAAATAAAAGTTCAGTGCCATTTGCTATTATACACTCTGATGTTTGGGGTCCGGCAAAAGTTCCATCATTATCGAAAACACATTACTTTGTCACTTTTATTGATGAATGCACAAGAATGAAATTGATATCTTTGTTACGTAACAAAAGTGATGTGTTTTCAGAATTTCACCAAATGGTCAACACACAATTTCAACAGCAGATTCGAACTTTACAATCTGATAATGAAGGAGAATATGTAGATAGAGCCTTTAGAAAATTTATGAGCGAACTAGGAATTCGACATCAAACTTCTTCTGCTCATACTCCACAACAAAATGGGTTGGCGGAGAGAAAAATAGACAGATAATAGAGGTTGTTCGTGCTGCATTATTTAGCATGAATATGCCTCGTTACTATTAGGGAGAAGCTGTAAAGTCCGCTGCGTATTTGATTAATCGAACACCTTCTCGAGCTATAGAATTTCAAACTCCCCAACAAAAAATGATTTCATTGTTGACGATTTCACACCTTCCAAATCTTGAGCCACGTGTGTTTGGGTGTACTGTCTATGTTCATATTCTGAAGAATTTTCAAAGTAAATTGGATCCATGTGCTAAGAAATGTGTGTTTGTTGGATATGCTAAATTTCAGAAAGGATACCGATGTTATGATCCTCAAAGTCAAAAATTACATGTAACGTTAGATGTTTCTTTTCGTGAATCTGAACCTTACTATTCAGGGGGAGCCTCTGACCCTTCTCTTCAGGGGGAGAATTATAGTGAAGAGAAGTTGTTACTAGATGATGATGTGTTCTTGGAGATCGAAAAAGTGAATGAAAGATTTAAAAGTGGAGAACAAGGTTTAGACAGTGTTGAAGTAAGAAAGATAGTTCCGGATATTCAAACTACTGAGTTGCCCATTTTAACATCACCAACCGAAGAATCATCCCAGGATGTCCAAACTTCCCTTCCTCAGGTACTTTCAAATCCCTTGTCTAATGAATCATGTATTAATGCTGATAGAATCCTAGAGAATTTAGATCTAAGGTGTTCACAAAGGTCTTCTAAAGGAGTCCCCAAAACACAATATGAACCCAATCTTAGTGCCAATGTTAAGTATCCAATCGGAAACTATGTGTCTATCCATAGGTTGTCTCAGTCATATGCACTTACTGTTGATCAACTATCCAATGTATCTATTCCTAGTAGTGTGCAGGATGCTTTAGCAGATCCTACCTGGAAAAAGGCGATGAATGAAGAGTTGGAAGCTTTACAAAAGAACTGTACTTGGGAACGTGTTCCGCTCCCTAATGGAAAAAAAGCGATCGGTTGTAGGTGGGTGTTCACTATTAAACTGAGAGCGGATGGAAAGATTGATAGGTACAAAGCAAGATTGGTTGCGAAGGGGTATACGCAGAAATATGGTATAGCATCCCACTCCCACAAGACCCGAACCCGACATCAACGGTGATGTCCGAGTCCGAGACCCGCGAGGGTGGTATGCTAGAGCAGTCAATGCAGTTTAAAACTCGGTAATATATTTTATTTTATTTTTTTTCTTTGAAAACTAATCGAGTGCGCAGATATCAGTAAATGATTGAGCCCTGCTTTAATTCGAAAACATATAATTTCACTCATAAAAGACACTCCACAGCATTTAAATATTACAAATACGAGAATTCAAAACCAAATTGGGCCCAATGCTGTCCCTGAACACTTTTAGTAATCACATTAAAATACAGCATTTATCAATTGGGGACCCTCAGAAATAACGATATCATTTTGCGAAAAAATACAAATTTTCACAGGCGAGTAATGACACTAATGCGACGTGGCGATCCCGACCTCGAACCACGACTTAAGTGCAGAGGCATACTCCGTGTGTCTAACGGGTACTCTTCAATTCTGAAAATAATTGCAATGTTGGGTGAGTTTGCGAACTCAGTGAGAAACCATCATCGATGGTTCACCCAATTATGCATATACACACAATTTACCAATTATCACATACGATCACAATTCATAAATGCAAGGCGACGCTTTCCTACAATCCACATTTAATCATACCATATATGCAATGCACATGAGACCCTTTCCATTTTCATTTCGTTGTTGTGACCGTGCGCCTGAGCTCAGTAACGATGAGCCAGTGGCTCTGAAATCATTGGGCTTGCAGCCCTGATATATTGAGCCTGAGGCTCTGAATATGTTGGACCCGAGGTCTGTGCGTTGGTGAAAGCTCTCATATCGTTAGGCGTGATATGCCCCGACACGGTGGTCGCCCGGTCCACAATCGCCTTTATCGATCATGCCATCACGCATGGATGCATATGCTCTAATTCCTTTACGATCAATTATAGTTCAGTGACCAATTTCCGTTTCTTCGAACCTTCGGTCCGGTGTTTCAGTCATATACATTTACAATTTATTGCATCCTACCATATCATATTAAAAGTCACATCCAATGTATCAAAACAGACAATTAACACTTCAATATTAATTTCCCATTCCCTCGGACCTTTGGTTCGAGATCTCCAATGTAATTATTCACAAACAGTCACACACAAATAGCACTTCGATAACAAGTTTCCAATACTTCGGACACCTATGGTCCGAAATCAATCAAAAGTAAACACACATAATCCCTCCATTATCTCCACATGGCATCAATGCGTCATATTAAACACACATAGATTGAGAAACCAACTAGGTTACTCACATATTACTTCCGAGCTAATACCGGGAAGTTTCCGCCACGTCAATTATCGAACGACGCTCCACTGGGGCCTCTATAAGAAGCAAAGAAGGTACGAGTCACTAACTATTCAATCCGAATGAATTACGGATGCACAGTAGATGAAATATGCATGTTCATGAATTCCCGGCCTTAATCTCATTTTTTTCCTATCAAAAAGTCCGTCTAAAAATTAGAAACCTATTGGCGCTGACGGTGCGCAATTTGGACCTCTATAGGTCCCCAATTTAATAAAACAGTGATTATACAGACTTTTACCCGGACCCACGTAAATTTTCCGTCCAAAAATTCCCAATCTCTTAGAAAATGAAATTAAATATTCACTGAATCTGATGTCACAAGAATCAGGTCAATCGGACGTCGGCCGGAAAAGATACGAGCGAAAGAAGCTCAAATCAATAAAAATTAAAATAAACATAAAATAGGTTAAACCCTCCCTTTTGTTCCATTTTCTGTCCGAATTTCAATAAATCATAACTTATTCTACATAATTCAGAAAAATACAAACCATACCTTGTTGGAAAGCTAATGAAACCCTCTACAAGTACCCTTTAGATCAGAAAAATCAATTTCACCCCTAAGGGTGTCAAAATCCCAGTACAAGCTACTGCCTACACAATCACTTCCCAAAACAGAACAGTCATTGGAAATTCGTTAACTTTCATTCTAGGCAGTCAAAAATTATACAAAAAAATATTCTCATCAAGCTCCCAATGTTATCTACAACTTTCATGAAACAACCCAAATTTCAATTCCCATGCTAACTAGGTCAATTAATTCACTCAATGTTGCTGTCCCTGAAATCATTCAATTTGAGCAGTAAACTTATAACAAGCATAACTCCCTGTACACAAGTCAGAACAATCAGAACGTTACATCACTGAAAAGATAAATCCTCAAACTTCAATTCTTCCTGAAATAACAAAACTCCAATTCAGCCTCTAACAGTTTCAAATCTGTTATGCAAGTTTCTGACCTAATCAGCACTTTACATCACAATGTAGGTTCAGATTTTGAAATTCCATATCTCCCACATATGATTTCCAAAAATTATAAGCCATATATCATTTTCAATATCAATGTGTCATATAGAACTCTTCAGTACATTTCCAACTCCAATTCAATTCAAAAAAATTACTAAAATTCTTCCAAATCCGAATGTGCACTAAATGTGCCAATCCAACTAGGTTTCAGTCAATGCATAAAAACAGCCAACACTCCTCAGTCCATAACTCCTACTATACATATCTAAAAATTGCAAAATCAGTGACATTAGAAAGATAACTTAATAGGCTTCAATTTTCCATATAATCCATTTATCCTAATTCCTTCTCAATTAATTCATAAAAATTTGCAAAACTCAAGGGTATGATTTCGGGTACTGTTCATTCCAGTCATGAGCAGTAACTTTCTAAGCCAAATTGCACCCTCTTCAAGCTAACATTGGAAAATGCCTATTTCACACAAAAATGTAGCTAACATCCCAAAGTTTAAGTGGCCACAAACCTCACCTCATTTTCATTCCTACACAATTAGTTATGCTAACAACAGTACAATCAGTGAAAACCATAATTTTCCAGATTTGGTGTTAACCTTAGTTCTATCATTTCCAATGCCATTAACACATCATGAAACATCCAAATGAACACAAATCAGTTCTTATACCATTTATACATGTACTAGGGCTAATACACAAAAATTGGCAGCACTTAATTCTTTCTTTCCAAGTAAAATATGCGTGAACAATTCATCATTTCTAACTTCAATTATACAATATTCAAAACACAAGGCATGCAACTTACTTGATTTAACTACAAATCTTCAAATTCTTCAAGAAAATCACCAAGACCTAACTTGATTCATCACTCACGAGCATCATCAAGCATAGGAGAGGAAAATAGGTTTTGTGGAGAGTAGAGAAGGAGAAAACAAGAAGATGATGGCTAAACTTATCATTGGAAACAAAGAACATAACACTTGGAGGAGGATGAATGATTCACGAAAAGGAGAAGAAATTCTCAAATAAAAAAAAAAGCCATTTCAAGTGACCTAAGCCAAGAGGAGTTCGTGTATGAGCAAAAAGGAAGCTTAATGGAGAAGTATATTAGGTTAAAGTGACTTAAATACATGGCTATTGTAATGCCATGTGTCAAGCTTTGATTGGTTCTTCTTTAATAATCAATTGTAATCTAAATTTCACTAATTTAACACTTGTCCAATAATCCCTATAGCCATATGTCCAATATTCAATGCCCTATGCTAACAATTCTGTGACCGCTGGCCAATCGGTCTGCCGCCCGACATTTTTTTCTAGTCCGAGTTTTAACCTCGAAAAATTCTAGAAAAAAATCATAAAATCCTCCAATTTTAGAAAATCAATAATGGCACTCTCCAAATAATTTTTCAAACCCATTAATCTCATTAATCACAATAAAATTGCCTTAGGCCCAATTACCGGGAATTATCATGAATGCATGACCAGTAATTTCATGTGCACAGATTTCACTGGTTACTAGTACCAGTGTGCATGGACATTCCTTAGTCATTCCGATCCATCTCATCCTCTGCCAAATATACTATTTTACCCTTCCTGTCGGGGTGGGATGTTACATATGGGGTAGATTACGAGGAAACTTTTACACCGGTAGCCAAACTCAATACAGTTCGAATTCTTATATCAATAGCAGCAAAGCGAGATTGGCCTCTGAAACAGTTTGACGTAAAAAATGCATTTTTGAATGGAGATCTAGAGGAAGAAGTCTATATGGAGATACCACTTGGAGTAAATCAAAATACTTCAAGTAAAAAGGAAGTGTATAGATTGAAGAAAATATTGTATGGACTAAAGCAATCGCCTAGAGCTTGGTTTGAGAGGTTCTCTTCTGCGATGAAGAAATTCGGTTATAAACAAAGTAATTCAAATCACACGTTGTTTATAAAATGTAAGGGAGGAAAGGTAACAGCTTTGATTGTGTATGTTGATGATATGATCTTGACTGGAGATGATCCATGTGAAATGAAGTTACTGTAAGAATATTTGGCTACTCAATTTGAAATGAAGGATTTAGGAGAGCTTAGATATTTTTTGGGCATTGAAATAGCAAGATCAAAGCAAGGAATTTTGCTGTCACAACGAAAATA
The DNA here is from genome assembly GCA_029891385.1 of Erythroxylum novogranatense. Taxonomy (NCBI): domain Eukaryota; kingdom Viridiplantae; phylum Streptophyta; class Magnoliopsida; order Malpighiales; family Erythroxylaceae; genus Erythroxylum; species Erythroxylum novogranatense. The sequence goes on from CM057232.1 coordinate 54,167,981, forward strand.
TGTTCTTGATCTTCTAAGTGAGACTGGGATGCTTGCTTGTAGACTGGTTGAAACACCGATAGAAATGAATCATGCTCTCGGAATCTACCCTGATCAAGTTCCTACAGATACTAGTAGTTGTCACATACAAGACCAGATATAGCTTATGATGTTAGTGTTTTGAGTCAATTTATGCATAATCCAAGTGAAGAACATATGAATGTAATATATCGGGTGTTACGGTACTTAAAGGGGGCTCGAGGTAAAGGATTATTGTTTTCGAAAAATAATGTTTTTGAGGTTGAAGGATACACAGACTCTGATTGAGCAGGAGATCAGACAACTAGAAAATCCACCTCCGGTTACTTTACATTTGTGGAAGGTAATCTGGTTACTTGGAGAAGCAAGAAGCAAAAAGTTGTCGCAAGATCAAGTGCAGAAGCAGAATTTCGAGGTATGGATCATGGCGTATGTGAACTATTATGGATCCAAAATGTTTTGAAGGATCTCAGAATTTAGTATGGAAAACCGATGAATCTTTATTGTGATAATAAAGCTGCAATTGAAATTGCACAAAATCCTGTGCAACATGATCGAACTAAACATGTTGAAGTTGATCGTCACTTCATAAAGGAAAAGCTTGATAATAAGATCATACGTTTTACATTTGTAAGATCTGAAGATCAATTAGCAGATGTTCTCACGAAAGCTGCTTCTGGAAAAGTATTCCATGAACCAATTGACAAGTTGGGCATGATCGATATCTTTGCACCAACTTGAGGAGGAGTGTTGACGTCAAGAGTAATTTTAGGAGTATAATTGTATAATAATTAGTATTAATTATATTCCATATGTAATTATACTCCAAATCAGAGTAGGACATTATACATGTATAAATATGCCTCCAATTGCAGAAGAATACACACAGAAAATTAAAACCCCAAATACTCTGTATTCTGTCACCAAAAACGATAGATAAACGTTTTCAGAACGACCCTTTTCTGAGCAATCTGTGACCTTTAAGTGCATAAATCAGGTCTCCAGGAATGCAAGAGATGGTGTTAGGATTGGTTAGAATGTTGTTTTAGTATTCCTCTGTGCCATTGATATGAGACATCAGTTTTTACAATTTTACATGCTAGGGTTAGTTAAATGTAAAATTGTAATTGTCTTTACTTAGGAATTGATTTGTTTAATTATATTAGTGTGTTATATAGGACAAGGTATGGGTTATATCCTTATTTATTTTCATATTTCCTAAATTGATTTCCCTGTTATAATGATAAGAAGAAGCTACATATATCAAATGCTAACTAATATTGGTTAATTTTTATCAATGCATTTATGCAAATATTAATGTTTCAATTTTAGCTTTAACGATGTCATTATTATATAATCATTCATAAATATTTAAATTGTAGGTATCTTTTAGATATATAATCTTGGTAAAAGAGTTTAAAAGGCTTACGACTATAAAACATTTAGCCAGATATCTTCTATGCATTAGGTAAAGAGTCTTATCCATAAGATTCTTTGTTACTCACAAGAGGTTAGTTCATATATCAATTTATTAAAATTTTGAATTTTATATAAGTGCAATATTTATATTTTTATTTTATATGTTCCATTCAACTATATATCTTAGGCTTTTGATGTATCTAGCTCTAATATTCAAACATTTTAGATGTTTTATAAGGATTTGACAAACATTGTCATTGAAGCTATTTGTCACTCTCTATTAAACACTCATAAATAAATAATGCTCTTATTAGTTTGTATCCATATCTTTGATTTTTATTGGTGATTAGTCAGTGTTTATGTTTCATGATTAGTTCGCACTAAATTTCCTTTTTTTATTAATTGGAATTCTTTTCACAATTTAATTCATCAGTAGAGAATTTCTTAGATGAGTTATGCATTTTTCGAATTTACAGTCCTTTATGAACATTCATATTCCACAATAATTTTTCTTAATTTCTAAAGTTCTTGTTAGTTCATTAACATATTTTTGTCGTTGTTTAATATTTTTAATAAACCTTAAAAATATATATTTTTATTATTCCAAAGACTTTAGCTTTGTATGACATGCATGACATCTTCCTACGTACCTAAAAATTTCCTCTTTCATGCAAACTCTTAACGCCCTTCCAACCTAACAAATTCTTATGTCATTCATTATTCACTTATTTTGTTAATAATATATAAGAAACATATAACAATATGTGCATTTTTATTGGCATTTGTTTTTCAAGAAGTTTGAGTTAGTTCGAGTACCTAACGTTGACTTCTACTAAAATATAAAATGTCATAAACATAAAGCACAATGTTATTACCTAGGATTAAATAACAAATAACCAAATAATGTAATTAATTGACAAACCATAAAATAACTTTTCACTAACTTCTCTAAAGGTTACCTTTTATGCTTGAGCTACTTATATAAACATAAATATTTATGTTAAAATTTTAATAAAAGTTAGGAAATAAAAGGGAATATTCTCTAACCAAGTTCTCCTCGTATATTTGACCTCATATATGTTGATTATCTAGGTCTTCTTATTGAACTGCTACCAATATTGGATGTAGGTGCTTGATGTTTTGGTGGACTTCCTTACATTTTTTTAATCAACAATCGAACATTTAAAGAACAGTTGAAATGAACACAATTAAAAATTGATACACAAACACCTTAATAATTTTAGGTTGTCTCAAAGGTTGATCTTTGATTTTTACATTTTTTTATTGTGACCATGTTGATGTTTTATAAGTACTCTATCTTGATCATTGTGTTCAAATTTTATGGTTGCTCACCTTTATCCTTTCTTTTAGCCTTATTAGGTCTTTTAAGAGTTTTCTTGATCAATAGAGAAATATGGGCTAAATGTTTTCAATCTTTAGCCAAAATTCTAGACCATTAATAGGTTCACTTGCATATTAATAACTCTTCAACTAACGTTCATGATTATAGTATTAGCTCATATAAGAATCAATATCCTTCCCCTAGCATAATGTACAAGTGAGTGCATGCATATATAATAGGCTTGTTAAATCCTAAAATCTACATTGGCATGTTCTTGCTTATAAGTCAACAAGAAACTTATCTACAAAATGCATGAATTCAAACTTTCAATTTCTACTAGTCTTGGTCATATGATGCCTTGCTTCCTATTATGCAACCTGTATCTTCATTCTTACCCTTGGAAATATATTGATAGCGGATTTGATTATCATATCACTTTTTTTTTATGATCTGAGTCATTAAAACAACTTAAATATCCTCTAGCATATTGATCAAGCTTTCTGTATGGTTCGTAACTGAGTCTTTTAAATGTTTAATATGATTTTGTGAACAATTTCACACTCTAGCCTTATGCTCATAACTTTCACAAAAAGTCTCACGATTCCTCCCTTTGAAGTCATCACTTGCCTTCCTTGATGTATTGTTTAGTTGTTTTATTATCTCATCAATTTACATTTTAATTGTGTAATTACCAAAATAAACTCCTATATATGTGACCTTTATGCAATTTAAACCAACTTGTATAGACATGTCGATAATAAACTCTTCATCCCATTCACTAAACCTTAATAACAAAAAAAAAGAATGGGCAAGACAATGTAATGTAAGTAGAATCATTCAAAACTGAAAAAAAAATACAAATATTTTGAAATCACATTTTGTTGATCATTTATAAAAGTTTATACATTCCCACTTATTTTTAGATCTCCACCAAGAAGATTTAAAAACCAATGCTTGGATCAATTGTAACATCCCGTCACCGATGAGATGGGTACAGTTCATTGCATTTATATTTGGCATGCTCTTGCATGATTTATTTATGTATAATTGGCAATAATTGTACTGGCATTTGTACGTACATACATATATGACATATTTCCGGTTTGATTTTGGATAACTTGGATTTGGAGATTATTAGGGCATGTGTGATAATTAGGTCAAATTAAGTTCGAAAATTGAATTTGAGTTAGAAATGAAAGTTAGGAAATTGAATTATGAAATTGGAGTATACGATTATGAGTTTTCTATTTTTTTGGATTTATAGAAATTTTTCTGGAATTTTCGGAGCAATAGGCCCGGACCGAAAAATTGATCAATGACTGGTTAATTGGATTTTCGGTTCCGAAATTGATTATTCAATGGCACGGACAGATTAGAAATTTGATTTGAGGAGTTAGGATTTAGCCATTGGAATTCGGGAGAAATTAGAATTAGAAACTGACTCGAGATTGTTCTGATTTGGCCTTATGGCATTTCATTTGCCAAACAAGCCTTATGAATCCTTTAATATATATGCAGCTCTTACCTTTGAAAATTTCTCCACGATTTCTTCTTGCTTTTGACATAAACTTCCTCTTCTTTCTTCCATCATCGTGGATCCTTCTTTGATTTGTTTCTAGGTTCTTTCTTGTTAACTTCTTCCTCTTCCATTCTTGAATCCCTCCTTGAGTTTGGTGTTGTAACGGTTAGAGATGGGTTTGGATTTTGGTGTTGCCGTGGGTACTTGGCTTATCTTAGTGATTTGGAAGGATTAGAAGCTTAATCAAGTAAGTTCCTACTTATTTATGTTTTAAATAGTTTGATTTGAGCATTGAATTAAGGTAATAATTGTTTGAGAATTTATAGGTTTTCGGATGATGTAGGTTTAGGGAAAATGTTGATTTTGATTTTGGGTAATTGTTGAATAATGGTTATTTGGTGGATCTAACTTAGGAATGAGTTGTGTTAAGTGTAGAATGTTATTTTGGAGTGTTTAGAATGGAAAGGAATGGATTAGAACTGAGAAATCTGGAAATTTCTGGGCGATTCTGCGATCGCACGCAATGACACGACGAAAAACACGCCCTGGCGAAGCGAGGTACAAGACGCCACGACGACGGCAAGTAGGCCATGGCGCAGCAGAAGCGGCCCGCGTCGCGACGTGCACAATGCGTACGCCGCGGCGAAGAAGGAATCGTTCGCCGCGGCGAGGCGTGCGGACGCCGCGGCGAAGGGCATTGAGAAAAGGAGCTCGCCGCGGCGAGGGAGTAGGCGCCGTGGCGAGGAGGGCTAATTTTCGAATATGAAATTTTTGAGGTTTTGAATTTTGGGATTTAGGAATTTGATAATTCAATTAGATTTGGATTGATTTCAATTTGGAGATTATGAATTCGGGATTTAGAACTTGAGATCGGGATATTCGGATTAGTGTCGAGAATGTCATAACATGTATAGTACATACATTATTCGATTCATATGCATCATTGAGCATTGAAATTGCTACAATTAGTAATGTTAGTTATGTTTTGATTGTGATAGAGGTGCCAGTGGATCGTCGATTATCCGACGTAGGTGAAACTTCCCGGCAGTAGTGCGAAAGTTCTCAGGTGAGTAACCTAGTTGGTTTCTCAACCTTGTTGTGTTTATTTTATGCACCGATGCCATGTGGAGTTAAGGATGGATTGTATGTGTTTGTTTTGATTGATTTCGGACCACAGGTGTTCGAAATATTTGGACCTTGCTATAGAAGTGTTAATTGTGAATAAATTGTTCATAATTGGTTTTCACATGCAAATTGGATAGGGATACTAGGTTGTGCTACGACTAGTGAAAATTGGGGATATGTGCATTCATGCCATTATGCATGATCAGATAAAAGGCAGTTGTGACCAGTGCAGCCACCGTATTCAGAGCTTTAAGCTCAACGCACAGGGCTTCATGCCCAACGATTTTCAGAGCTTTATGCTTAACGTATTAGGGCTTCTGAGCCCAATATTTTCAGAGCCAATGGCTCAACGTATATGAACTCAGGTGCACGGTCACAACAACGAAAGAAAATGAAAGAGTCACATGTGCATTGCATATATGAATGTTCAAATGTGAATTGTATGAAAGGCGTATCGCCTTATAAATGTGAAATTGGATGCATGTGATTTCCGTTTGTGATATATGTACGATATTGTGTGATTGTTTGAATATGCATGAGTTGGGTGGATCATCGATGATGGTTTCTCACTGAGTTCGCAAACTCACCCAACATTGCATTATTTGTCAGGACAGCGATAGTTTGACTCCTAGCTCCAGATAGTGAGACTTTTCCTGCTGTGTGTGTGCCGGTGAGAGGAGCATGGCCCACAGATCAGTCAACTGAGGATCTTTTGAGATATTTTGTGGATGACTTATCTAGGAGTTGTGTTAGTTCTTTTGGGCTTGTACAGCTGTATATATGACTGATGATGTACTTATGGTTTTAAGAGATGAAATGAGAAGTACTGTTGGGTTTTAAAAATTAGTGAATTTGATATTACTGCTTTATTATATTGATGCCATGAGGTTTATAGAATGATTGAATCGTAGTGCACCCTCATCGTAGGTTATGCATCGGTACGACCTACGGGCGTCCCGGTGTATACTCTACGGTAAGGGGGCGCTATATTAGGTGGTATCAGAGCATGGTTTGACATCTTTTGGGTATAGTATATTTTAGGCTTGAATTTCGTAAGCAAAGCAGAGATTGATTGAAATTGTGATTTTGTTGTAGGTCATCCATCTTTGGTGATCAGGTAGATCAACCAGCTGACCAAGGATAAGTCGGAGTGAGTAGGGAGTCTTCAGTGCCTCTGTATGAGGAGCAGCCTCCTAGAGTTCCAATGAGACGGGACCGGAGGTATGATCGTCTGCGTAAGCAGGGAGTTGTGGATTTCCATGGCAGCACAGACACTGCTGAGGTCGAGGGATGGTTGGAGAGGACCGAGCGGGTTCTAGATCAGATGGATTGTAACACCCCACACCCGTAAGACCCGAACCCGATATCGTTGGTGATATCCGAGTCCGTGTCCCACGAGGGTGGCGTACTACATCAGTCGATTTAAAATTCAGTACACACTTTTTTTTTCTTTGGAGCCATCAACTCCACGTTCACACAGCAAACACAGTAAGTAAATAAAATCCGTGTTCAATATAAACCCGTTCAGGTTATTACGGTCATCCAAATAATCATTACAATAAGTCAATGCGATAAACATTAATACCCTGATGGCTCGGTAAAAATATAAAGCCTTGTTATACGGTGATTGGAATACAATTTACTAAAACACTAATGCGAACCTGGCGATCCCGATCTCTAACCTTAACTCATCTACGAGACATACTCCGTGTCAACGGGGTATTCTTGAGACTGAAAATAGATGCAAATTTTGGGTGAGTTTTGCGAACTCGGTGAGAAACCATCATCGATGGTTCACTCAATTCATGCATGTTCAATCGACTTGCCAAATATCACATCGAACACAGTTCACAAATGAAATCTCAAATAGTACATACCATTACATTTCACAAATGTAAGGCGTACGCCTTTCATACAATCCAAATTCAATCATACCATATATGCAATGCACATGAGACCCTTTCCATTTTCATTACGTTGTGTGTGACGTGCGCTGGCTGCCCCGAGAACGGGCACATTGCGTTGAGCCAATGGTTTCGAACATTGGGCTTGAAGCCCTAATACATTGAGCCCGAGGTTCGAATACATTGGACCGAGGTCACATGCGTTGAAATAAAGCTCTCATATCGTTAGGCGTGATATGCCCGATCCGTGGTTGCTCGGTCACAACCGCCTTTATCGATCATGTCCTTATGTATGAATGCATATGTTCCAATTTCCATTTACGATTATTGCTATCACTTACATTCAATGCCATTTCTATTTCTTGGACCTTCATCCAGTATTTCAATCATATATTTTTCCAATTTATTGCATCATACCATATCGCATTTAAAGTCACATCCAATGTATCAAAACGGATAAGTAACACTTCAGTATCAATTTCCCCATTCCCTCGAACCTTTAGTCCGAGATCTCCCATTCACAAACAAGATTACACACAAATAGCACCGTTATCTCATTCCCCATATTTCGAGACACCTATGGTCCAAATCAATCAAAGTCAAATACACATAAACCCTCCATTATCTCCACATGGCATAATAGCAAAATCTTAAACACATAAAGGTTGAGGAACCAACTAGGTTACTCACCTATTACTCCGAGCTAATGCGGGAAAGCCTCTGTGACGTCGGTCAATCGACGCCCAATTGGACCTCTATATGAATCGAAAAAGTACGAGTCACTAAATATGAAATTTGTGCTCATAATGATGAGATATGTATGTTCATGAATTCGGTCCTAATTCAATATTTTCCCATAAAAAATTCTATGAAAATTAGAAATCCATAGCGGCGGTGCGCAATTGGACCTCTATAGGTCCCAAATTAAATAAAGCAGTGTTTACATGTTCCATCAATAGGGCTACGTCAAATTCCGTCTAACAATTCCCGTTTCTCATAATATGAAATTAAATATTCAACGAATCCGATGCCTCTGGAATCAGGTCAATCGGACGTCAGACGGAAAGAAATTGACAAAAGAACAATCGGATCAATTTATGCCAAATAATAAGCAAAACAATAATATATATATATATTGGAAGCCTGCCTCATGAGGCGAGATGCCGCCCTCATGAGGCTGATTTCTCGTTTAAATCGCGAGGCGAGGCGCCTCCATGATCGACCGTTAATCTCGCCTCGCGAGGCGAGATGTCGCCCTCATGAGCCATGAGTTTCCCTCACGCTTTGCCCTTTTTTTCCAAATTTCAATCCCAATTTCCAACTACTCTAATTCTTAGCACACAAATCAGAAAAATACCCACTATACCTCATTGGAAAGCTTATGAAAAGCTCTACAATTCTCAAGAAGGCCATAAAATCAATTCCAACCCTAAGGGTATCAAATAAGCCATCAAACCTTACGCCTTCACAATTTCCCTCAACACAGGCAATTACATTTGCCATTTCATAACTCACTGATTCCTTAGTAATAAATTACCACAAAAATATGGTCAATAAGTTCATAATGTCCTCTACAACTTTCATGAACAATCCAAAATCAAATTCTATTTCTAAACCAGTCAATTAATTCATTCAATGTCACTGTCCATATGGGCTGTAACATTACAACAAGCATAACTCCCTATATACAAGTCATTAAATTCAGAAATTTATATCCCTGAAAAGATAACATCTCAAACTTCAATTTTCATGAAGCACTTAACATCCAATTCGATCTCTAACAATTTCAAAACTGTTATGGAAGTTTCTGTTATGATCAGCCACTCATAACCTAATGTAGGGTTTACTTTTAAAAAATCATAACTCCCAATTCTGACTTCTACAAATTACAAACCATATGTCATTTTCAAGGTAATCTTTTCCTCTACAACTTTTCAGAGCTCACTCACACCAATTCAGTCCACATAAAATGTTAAAATTGCCTCCAATCAGTAAACTCACAAAATCACACTTAAGCTAGGTTTCATCAAAAATGCTCAAAACCAGTCATTAGTAATCAATTCATATCTCCCAATACACAATTCTAAAAATAGCAAGATCAGTAGCAATGGAAAGATAATCAAATATGCTACAACTTCTATGAAGACCATTCTCCCTAATTCCATTTCAATTAATTCATAAAAATCAACAAAACTCAGATGTCATGGTTGCGGTTACTGTTCATAGGCAATGGAACAGGAACTTTCCCATTCAAAAATTCACCCTTCTATCATTGAAATTCAACAACACCTATTTCACACTAAATTGAAGCCAACATCCCAAAGTTTCAGTGGCCACTAACCTTACCTCATTTACATTTCTACACAATAAGTTATGAATAAAACAATAACATCACTTATAATTCCAACTTTCCAGATTTAAGGTTAACCTTAGTTCAACCACTTCCAATGCCCTTTTTCACATCACTAGACATCAAAATAAATACAAATTAAATTTTAATACAGTCATACATATATTAGGGCTAACACTGAAAAATTTACAGCATTAACTTCCTCAATTCAAGGACTCAAATAATTATCCCTATTCAATTCAAAATCAAACCATATCATTAACTTCAATGCATCTTCATCTAGCCTCATCCCTTTTCTTCAAATCATAACTCAACAATTCAAACTATCTTTTTCATAACATTTAACCATCATCACTCAAAATAAATGAACAATAACCCCCTTTAAATGCACCCACTAATCATGATTTATGAACTACATAATCAAAGCATAATTAAACACTTACCAATTCAAGCTTTTTTTTTCCATCTTCAAACTCTTCAATTCTTTAGCTACTACTCTTACTCAACACCTTCTCCACTCTATTCTAACACATGCAAGTGTAAGGTCCTCTTAGAAAGGAAGGAGCTTGGTTGCATGAAGAGGAGCTCTTGAATTTGGAGGAAAGTTAATGAAGAAGATGAAAAATTCGATGGAGGATAGCATGAAGAGGGTTTCGGATGATGGTGAAATTTCAAGGAAACAATCAAAATCTCCTCTTTATTCCTTCCTTTAAGCAATCACCGAGAATGAGCATTAAAGAAGGGGAAAAGGTGGCAAAAGGCTATTTGGCCAAGTGTATAAGAAAAGTCAAAGAAGGAGATTAAATATAAATTGATCCAATTCACAATAATTTCCACCCAATTTGGTTCCTACTAAATTTTAAGGGTCCCTTTATGGGTCCCAACACAATATGCAATAGATCGTACCAAATATCGGTAGAAATTCAACGGTTAGCCATCGGACGATTTTATCCGGTCAAGAATTTCCAGAATTTCCCAAATCATTTTTCCGAGAATTAATGAAATTCTCCAAAATTATAAAACATGTGTGATGCACTCCAAATGATTTTTCAATCACGACAATCACCTTTTCTACCCCAAAACATGTTTAGGCGATTCATCGCGATTTTGCGGTCGGGAATTTTCTCAGGAAAATTCGGAAAAATTCTAAAAGTCCTTAAAATGTAAAACCATTTATGGTGCAGTCCAATCAATTTTCCAAACTCAATTATCCCATTAATTCCAATAAAATTGCTTTAGGCCCAATTACCGGGAATGTCATGAATGCATTTACTGTAACTCCATGTACACGATTGATACTGTGTATCAATCCTGTTATGCATGAACAGTTCTAAATATTCCCTATTAGTCCCATCCTATGCCAAGTTTACTATTTTACCCTTCCGGAGGGGTGGGATATTACGTGGATTGCGACCACGAGGCGCTTGATTATCTTGTCTCTTTGCTCTGTGGTCCGGCTTATTAGTGGTGGAAGACGGTCCCGGGTAGTTTCACCAGGCCTTGTGTATTGACTTGGGATGATTTCCTGAGAGCCTTTCGAGATAATTTCATGCCCAAGGTTTTTTTGGAAATGAAGATGCAGGAGTTGTTTGAGCTGAGACAGGAGTCGATGTCAGTGGCCGATTATGAGGTCAGGTTCAATGAATTTGTCGTCAGTGTCGTCTGTTTTGATTGCCTCCGAGGCTGATAGGTGCCGGAGATTTGAGGGAGGGCTTAATCTGGAGATTCGTGCGAGTTAGCTGATGCGATATGGGCACCTTTGTGGAGTTGAGTCACGGACTGATAGTGTTAGCTCGAGAGAGATTGACTTGATTTTGGGATGGGTCGCTCACCGCCATATAGGGCTCTTATGGATTGTTATACCAAGGAGGTCGTTTTGGAGTCTCTTGGTCAGCCGAGGGCTGTAATTCGAGGTGTTAGTCAGGCAGTGCCAGCCAGGATGATCTCGTTTATGAGTGCTCTGAGGTTGATGTGAGGTGATTGTGAGGCCTATTTGGCGCATGTAGTGAATTCAGTGCGAGAGAGATGCAGGATGTTCCGTGATCGAGGAATTTCGGATGTGTTTCAGGAGTTCTTGGGTTTCTGGCGGATCGGAGGCGAGTTTGAGTAGACCTCGTTCAGTACCGCTCTATATCAATACCTCCGTATAGGATGGCACCGTGGGCGAGGGAGCTTAAGGCTCAGCTGCAGGAGTTGTTGGATAAGGGGTTTATCAGGCCGAGTGTTTCGCCGTGGGGAGCTCCGGTATTGTTTGTGAAGAAGAAAGACGGGACCTTGAGGCTGTGCATCGATTATAGGCAGCTCAATCAGGTTACAGTTAAGAATAAGTATCCATTGCCTAGAATCGATGATTTATTTGATCAGTTGCAGGGAGCTCAGGTGTTTACCAAGTTGGATTTGAGATCCGGATACTATCAGTTGAGGATCGCAGAGGCCGATGCGCCTAAAAGTGCTTTCAGGAGTAGGTATGGGCATTTCGAGTTCTTAGTGATGCCGTTTGGGTTGACTAATGCCCCGGCAGCCTTCATGGCTTTGATGAATAGAGTCTTTCAGCCCTACCTGGATCAACTTTTTATTGTATTTATTGATGATATTTTGGTGTATTCGAGGTCTAGACAGGAGCATGCGGAGCATATGAGGTTAGTGCTGCAGATTATGAGGGATAGACAGTTGTATGCCAAATTCACTAAGTGTGAATTTTGGCTGGATGAGGTGGTGTTCCTAGGCCACATTGTGTCTGGTGAGGGTATCCGGGTGGATCCTCACAAGATTGAGGCAGTGAGGAGTTGGGAGATTCCGAGGAATGTATCAGAGTTGAGGAGTTTCCTCGGATTGGCAGGTTATTACCGGAGGTTTGTCGAGGGATTTTCTGTTATCTCTGCCCCTTTGACAAGACTTCTGAGGAAGGGTGTGGCCTTCAGATGGACAGATGAGTGCCTGAGGAGTTTTGAGGAGTTGATACATCGGTTGACTTCGGCACCAGTGTTAGTCTTACCATCTGGAGCTGGAGGCTTTGAGGTGTTTAGTGATGCTTCGCAGCAGGGTTTAGGCTGTGTGCTGATGCAGCATGGGAGAGTTATAGCGTATGCATCGAGACAGTTGAGATCCCATGAGATTAATTACCCTGTGCATGATTTGGAGTTAGCAGCAGTTGTGTTTGCATTGAAGATCTGGAGACACTATTTGTATGGGGAGACGTTCCAGATCTTCACCGATCATAAGAGTTTGCGATATTTATTGAGTCAGCGAGATCTGAATCTGAGACAGAGGAGATGGTTAGAGTTGCTTAAGGATTATGACTGCACTATCGAGTACCACCCCGAGAAGGCTAATGTGGTGGCTGATGCATTGAGTAGGAGATCTAATGGTAGTGCAGCTCAGATTCTGGTTTCGAGGTTACCGTGCTTGGTTCAGTTGAGAGCTCTGAATGTGCAGATGAATTTGATTCAAGATGGAGCTTTGATTGCTACTTTGAGACTCAGGTCGGTATTGCATGATCGGATTAGGAGAGTGCAGGATCGGGATCCAGCGTTGGTGAGATTGACGGATAGAGTCAGATCTGGATGGCTGTCTGAGTTTGAGCTGAGAGATGGTACTTTGTGGTTGGGTCAGAGGCTGTGTATTCCAGATGTAGATGATTTGAAGCGAGAGATTTTGGAGGAGGCTCATTTGGATGCGTATACCCTGCATCCTGGTGTCACCAAGATGTATCGCACTCTTAAGTTGCATTTCTGATGGCCAGGTATGAAGAGGCATGTGGCGGAGTATGTTTCTCGGTTGTCGGCGTGTGCGAGTTAAAGTCGAGCACCAGCCCAGGTTGGGAGATTGCATTCGTTACCCATTCCGGAGTGGAAATGGGAGAGCATTACGATGGACTTTATTATGGGGTTGCCTAGGACGCCGAGGCAGCATGATGCGATCTGGGTCATAGTGGACCGGTTGACTAAATCGGCTCACTTCTTGCCAGTGAGGGAGAGCAATATCCTCGATCAGTTGGCCCAGAAGTATGTGGCAGAGATCGTTCGACTGCACGGGGTCCCAATATCGATAGTGTCAGATAGGGATCCCAGGTTTACTTCGAGGTTCTGGAGGAGTTTGCAGTCGATTATGGGTACGAGATTGAACTTCAGCACAACGTTTCATCCTCAGACAGATAGGCAGAGTGAGAGGACTATTCAGACTGTTGAGGATATGTTGAGAGCCTGTGTATTGGAGTTCTGAGGTGCATGGGATCAGTATTTGCCTCTGGTAGAGTTTGCTTATAATAATCAGTACCAAAGCAGCATTGGTATGGCACCGTATGAGGCATTATATGGACGACTGTGCAGATCCCCTCTTTACTGGGATGAAGAGGGTATGAGGATGTTAGAGGGTCCCAAGTTGATCCAGGATCTGATGGATAAGGTATACGGTGATTGAGTCGCATCAAGCTGGCTCAAGATAAGCGTAAGAGCTATGTGGATCAGCATCGGAGAGAGATGGAGTATTCTGTGGGTGATAGAGTGTTCCTCAGAGTGTCTCCGTGGAAAGGAGTTCTCAGATTTGGCCGTAAGGGCAAGTTGAGTCCTCGGTATATCGGGTCGTATGAGATTACCTAGAGGATTGGGCTGTTGGCCTATAGATTGGCGTTGCCGAGTGAGATGTCTCAGTTGTATGACGTCTTTCATGTGGGCATGCTTCGGAGATATCGTTCTGACCCGACTCATGTGATTCCGGCTCAGGAGATTGAGATAGCTAGTGATCTGAGTTATGTTGAGGAGCCGGTGCGGATTATTGGATCGCGGGTCAAGCAGTTGAGATCTAGGGTTATTCCATTGGTGAAAGTCCTTTGGAAGAACCATTCGACTGAGGAGGCGACTTGGGAGACTGAGGAGCACATGAGGAGGCAGTATCCTCATCTGTTCGATCAGTCAGGTAAGAAATTTCGGGACGAAATTTTTATTAGGAGGGGAGAATTGTAACATCCCGTCACCGATGGGATGGGTACAGTTCATTGCATTCATATTTGGCATGCTCTTGCATGATTTATTTATGTATAATTGGCAATAATTGTACTAGCATTTGTACATACATACATGTATGACATATTTCCGGTTTGATTTTGGATAACTTGGATTTGGAGATGATTAGGGCATATGTGATAATTAGGTCAAATTAAGTTCGAAAATTGAATTTGAGTTAGAAATGAAAGTTAGGAAATTGAATTATGAAATTGGAGTATACGATTATAAGTTTTCTATTTTTGTGGATTTATAGGAATTTTTCTGAAATTTTCGGAGCAATAGGCCCGGACCGAAAAATTGATCAATGACTGGTTAATTGGATTTCTGGTTCCGAAATTGATTATCCAATGGTACGAACAGATTAGAAATTTGATTTGAGGAGTTAGGGTTTAGCCATTGGAATTCGGGAGAAATTAGAATTAGAAACTGACTCGAGATTGTTCGGATTTGGCCTTATGGCATTTCATTTGCCAAACAAGCCTTATGAATCCTTTAATATATATATAGCTCTTACCTTTGAAAATTTCTCCACGATTTCTTCTTGCTTTTGACATAAACTTCCTCTTCTTTCTTCCATCATCGTGGATCCTTCTTTGATTTGTTTCTAGGTTCTTTCTGGTTAACTTCTTCCTCTTCCATTCTTGAATCCCTCCTTGAGTTTGGTGTTGTAAAGGTTAGAGATGGGTTTGGATTTTGGTGTTGCCGTGGGCGTCGTGGGTGTCGATTTGGCTTGAGACTTGGCTTATCTTGGTGATTTGGAAGGATTAGAAGCTTAATCAAGTAAGTTCATACTTATTTATGTTTTAAATAGTTTCATTTGAGCATTGAATTAAGGTAATAATTGTTTGTAGGTTTTCGGATGATGTAGGTTTAGGGAAAATGTTGATTTTGATTTTGGGTAATTGTTGAATAATGGTTATTTGGTGGATCTAACTTAGGAATGAGTTGTGTTAAGTGTAGAATGTTATTTTGGAGTGTTTAGAATGGAAAGGAATGGATTAGGCGAGAAATCTGAAATTTACGGGTTTTACGGCGATTCTGCGATCGCCTGTGTACAAGACGAAGAACACGCCTTGTGCAATGCGAGGCTGCCAAGACGCCGCAACGAATGGGCGCCTGCAGCAAGCGAAGCGGCCAGCGTCGCGACGTCAAGAATCGTCGCCACGGCGAAGAAGGAATCGTTCGCCGCGGCGAGGTGTGCGGACGTCGCGGCGAAGGGCGTTGAGAAAAGGATCTCGTCGCGGCGAGGGAGTAGACGCCTTGGCGAGGAGGGCTAATTTCCGAATATGAAATTTTTGAGGTTTTGAATTTTGGGATTTAGGAATTTGATAATTCAATTAGATTTGGATTGATTTCAATTTGGAGATTATGAATTCGGGATTTAGAATTTGAGATCGGGAAATTCGGATTAGTGTCGGGAATGTCATAACATGTATAGTACATACATTATTCGATTCATATGCATCATTGAGCATTGAAATTGCTACAATTAGTATTGTTAGTTATGTTTTGATTGCGATAGAGGTGCCAGTGGATTGTCGATTGTCCGACGTAGGCGAAACTTCCTAGCAGTAGCTCGAAAGTTCTCATGTGAGTAACCTAGTTGGTTTCTCAACCTTGTTGTGTTTATTTTATGCACCGATGCCATGTGGAGTTAAGGATGGATTGTATGTGTTTGTTTTGATTGATTTCGGACCACAGGTGTTCGAAATATTTAGACCTTGCTATAGAAGTGTTAATTGTGAATAAATTGTTCATAATTGGTTTTCACATGAAAATTGGATAGGGATACTAGGTTGTGCTACGACTAGTGAAAATTGGGGATATGTGCATTCATGCCATTATGCATGATCAGATAAAAGGCAGTTGTGACCGGTGCAGCCACCGTATTCAGAGCTTTAAGCTCAACGCACAGGGCTTCATGCCCAACGATTTTTAGAGCTTTATGCTCAACGTATTAGGGCTTTTGAGCATAATGTTTTCAGAGCCAATGGCTCAACGTATATGAGCTCAGGCGCACGGTCATAACAATGAAAGAAAATGAAAGAGTCACATGTGCATTGCATATATGAATGTTCAAATGTGAATTGTATGAAAGGCGTATCGCCTTATAAATGTGAAATTGGATGCATGTGATTTCCGTTTGTGATATATGTACGATATTGTGTGATTGTTTGAATATGCATGAGTTGGGTGGATCATCGATGATGGTTTCTCACTGAGTTCGCAAACTCACCCAACATTGCATTATTTGTCAGGACAGCGATAGTTTGACTCCTAGCTCCAGATAGTGAGACTTTTCTGCTTGTGTGTGCTTGGGTGAGGAGCATGGCCCATGTGTCGGTCGGTGAGGATCTTTGGGATATTTTGTAGATGACTTATCTAGGAGTTGTGTTAGTTCTTTTGGGCTTGACAATTGTATATATGTGATGATGTACTTATGGTTTTAAGAGATGAAATGAGAAATCTTGTTGGGTTTTAAAAATTAGTGAATTTGATATTACTGCTTTATTATATTGATGCCATGAGGTTTATAGAATGATTGAATCGTAGTGCACCCTCATCGTAGGTTATGCATCAGACGACCTACGGCGTCGGTGTATACTCTACTGATGAGGGGCGCTACATTAGGTGGTATCAAAGCATGGTTTGACATCTTTTTGGCAGAGTATATTTTAGGCTTGAATTTCGTAAGCAAAGCAGAGATTGATTGAAATTGTGGTTTTGTTGTAGGTCATCCATCTTTGGTGATCAGGTAGATCAACCAGCTGACCAAGGATCAGTCAGAGCGAGTAGGGAGTCTTCAGTGCCTCTGTATGAGGAGCAGCCTCCCAGAGTTCCCATGAGATGGGAGCAGAGGTATGATCGTCTGCGTGGTGGAGTCAGGATTTCTATGGCAAAGATGAGACCTGTTGAGGCCGAGGGATGGTTGGAGAGGACCGAGCGAGTCCTAGATCAGATGGATTGCGACCCTGAGGAGCGCTTCGATTATACTGTCTCTTTGCTACAGGGTCCAGCTTATTAGTGGTGGAAGACGGTCCCGGGTAGTTCCACCAGGCCTTGTGTATTGACTTGGGATGATTTCCTGAGAGCCTTTCGGGATAATTTCATGCCCAAGGTTTATTTGAAAATGAAGATGCAGGAGTTCTTTGAGCTGAGACAGGAGTCGATGTCAGTGGCCGATTATGAGGTCAGGTTCAATGAGCTGTCAGCGTATGCGTCTGTTTTGATTGCCTCCGAGGCTGATAGGTGCCGGAGATTTGAGGGAGGGCTTAATCTGGAGATTCGTACCAGGTTAGCCCGGTCTGATATGGGCACCTTTGTGGAGTTGAGTGCAGACCTGATAGTGTTAGCTCTGAGAGAGATTGACTTGATTTTGGGGATGGACTGGCTCACCGCCCATAGGGCTCTTATGGATTGTTATACCAAGGAGGTCGTTTTGGAGTCTCTGGTCAGCCGAGGGCTGTAATTCGAGGTGTTAGTCAGGCAGTGCCAGCCAGGATGATCTCGTTTATGAGTGCTCTGAGGTTGATGTGAGGTGGTTGTGAGGCCTATTTGGCGCATGTAGTGGATTCAGTGCGATGAGGCTGCAGGATGTTCCGTGATCGGGAATTTCGGATGTGTTTCAGGAGTTCTTGGGTTTGCCACGGATCGGAGGCGAGTTTGAGGTAGACCTCGTTCCAGGTACCGCTCCTATATCAATACCTCCGTATAGGATGGCACCGGTGGAACTGAGGGAGCTTAAGGCTCATCGCCGTGGGGAGCTCCGGTATTGTTTGTGAAGAAGAAAGACGGGACCTTGAGGCTGTGCATCGATTATAGGCAGCTCAATCGGGTTACAGTTAAGAATACGTATCCATTGCCTAGAATCGATGATTTATTTGATCAGTTGCAGGGAGCTCAGGTGTTTACCAAGTTGGATTTGAGATCCGGATACTATCAGTTGAGGATCGCAGAGGCCGATGCGCCTAAGAGTGCTTTCAGGAATAGGTATGGGCATTTTGAGTTCTTAGTGATGCCGTTTGGGTTGACTAATGCCCCGGCAGCCTTCATGGCTTTGATGAATAAAGTCTTTCAGCCCTACCTGGATCAACTTTTTATTGTATTTATTGATGATATTTTGGTGTATTCGAGGTCTAGATAGGAGCATGCGGAGCATCTGAGGTTAGTGCTGCAGATTATGAGAGATAGACAGTTGTATGCCAAATTCACTAAGTGTGAATTTTGGCTGGATGAGGTGGTGTTCCTAGGCCAAATTGTGTCTGGTGAGGGTATCCGGGTGGATCCTCACAAGATTGAGGCAGTGAGGAGTTGGGAGATTCCGAGGAATGTATCAGAGTTGAGGAGTTTCCTCGGATTGGCAGGTTATTACCGGAGGTTTGTCGAGGGGTTTTCTGTTATCTCTGCCCCTTTGACAAGACTTCTGAGGAAGGGTGTGGCCTTGGATGGGATGATGAGTGCCGAGGAGTTTTGAGGAGTTGATACATCGGTTGACTTGGCACGCTGTTAGTCTTACCATCTCGAGCTGGAGGCTTTGAGGTGTTTAGTGATGCTTCGCAGCAGGGTTTAGGCTGTGTGCTGATGCAGCATGGGAGAGTTATAGCGTATGCATCGAGACAGTTGAGATCCCATGAGATTAATTACCCTGTGCATGATTTGGAGTTAGCAGCAGTTGTGTTTGCATTGAAGATCTGGAGACACTATTTGTATGGGGAGACGTTCCAGATCTTCACCGATCATAAGAGTTTGCGATATTTATTGAGTTAGCGAGATCTGAATCTGAGACAGAGGAGATGGTTAGAGTTGCTTAAGGATTATGACTGCACTATCGAGTACCACCCCGAGAAGGCTAATGTGGTGGCTGATGCATTGAGTAGGAGATCTAATGGTAGTGCAGCTCAGATTCTGGTTTCGAGGTTACCGTGCTTGGTTCAGTTTAGAGCTCTGAATGTGCAGATGGATTTGACTCAAGATGGAGCTTTGATTACTACTTTGAGACTCAGGTCGGTATTGCATGATCGGATTAGGAGAGTGCAGGATCGGGATCCAGCGTTGGTGAGATTGACGTATAGAGTCAGATCTGGATGGCTGTCTGAGTTTGAGCTGAGAGATGGTACTTTATGGTTGGGTCAGAGGCTGTGTATTCCAGATGTAGATGATTTGAGGCGAGAGATTTTGGAGGAGGCTCATTTGGCTGCGTATGCCCTGCATCCTGGTGTCACCAAGATGTATCGCACTCTTAAGTTGCATTTCTGGTGGCCAGGTATGAAGAGGCATGTGGCGATATGTTTCTCGGTGCGGCGTGCCAAGCGAGTTAAGGCCGAGCACCAGCCCGATTGGGAGATTGCATTCGTTACCCATTTCTGAGTGGAAATGGGAGCGCATTACGATGGACTTTATTATGGGGTTGCCTAGGACTCCGAGGCAGTATGATGCGATCTGGGTCATAGTGGACGGTTGACTAAATCGGCTCACTTCTTGCCGGTGAGGAGAGCAATACCCTCGATCGGTTGGCCCGAAGTATGTGGCGTAGATCGTTCGATTCGCACGGGTCCCGATCGATAGTGTCGATAGGGATCCGTGTTTGCTTCGAGGTTACGGAGGAGTTTGCGATCGGTTATAGGTGCGAGATTGAACTTGAGATGCTGTTTCATCCTCGGACAGATAGGCAGAGTGAGAGGACTATTCAGACTGTTGAGGATATGTTGAGAGCCTGTGTATTGGATTTCAGAGGTGCATGGGATCAGTATTTGCCTCTGGTAGAGTTTGCTTATAATAATCAGTACCAGAGCAACATTGGTATGGCACCGTATGAGGCATTATATGGACGACTGTGCAGATCCCCTCTTTACTGGGATGAAAAGGGTATGAGGATGTTAGAGGGTCCTGAGTTGATCCAGGATACAGTGGATAAGGTACAGCTGATTCAGAGTCGCATCAAGGCGGCTCAGGATAGGCAGAAGAGCTATGTGGATCAGCATCGGAGCGAGATGGAGTATTATGTGGGTGATAGAGTGTTCCTCAGAGTGTCTCCGTGGAGAGGAGTTCTCAGATTTGGCCGTAAGGGCAAGTTGAGTCCTCGGTATATCGGTCCGTATGAGATTACCGAGAGGATTGGACCGTTGGCCTATAGATTGGCGTTGCCGAGTGAGATGTCTCAGTTGCATGACGTCTTCCATGTGAGCATGCTTCGGAGATATCGTTCTGACCCGACTCATGTGATTCCGGCTCAGGAGATTGAGATAGCTAGTGATCTGAGTTATGTTGAGGAGCCGGTGCGGATTATTGGATCGCGGGTCAAGCAGTTGAGATCTAAGGTTATTCCATTGGTGAAAGTCCTTTGGAAGAACCATTCGACTGAGGAGGCGACTTGGGAGACTGAGGAGCACATGAGGAGGCAGTATCCTCATCTGTTCGATCTGTCAGGTAAGAAATTTCGGGACGAAATTTTTATTAGGAGGGGAGAATTGTAACATCCCGTCACTGATAGGATGGGTACAGTTCATTGCATTCATATTTGGCATGCTCTTGTATGATTTATTTATGTATAATTGGCAATAATTGTACTAGCATTTGTACGTACATACATGTATGACATATTTCCGGTTTGATTTTGGATAACTTGGATTTGGAGATGATTAGGGCATGTGTGATAATTAGGTCAAATTAAGTTCGAAAATTGAATTTGAGTTAGAAATGAAAGTTAGGAAATTGAATTATGAAATTGGAGTATACGATTATGAGTTTTCTATTTTTGTGGATTTATGGGAATTTTTCTGAAATTTTCGGAGCAATAGGCCGGACCGAAAAATTGATCAATGACTGGTTAATTGGATTTTCGGTTCCGAAATTGATTATCCAATGGCACGAACAGATTAGAAATTTGATTTGAGGAGTTAGGGTTTAGCCAGTGGAATTCGGGAGAAATTAGAATTAGAAACTGACTCGAGATTGTTCTGATTTGGCCTTATGGCATTTCATTTGCCAAACAAGCCTTATGAATCCTTTAATATATATATAGCTCTTACCTTTGAAAATTTCTCCACGATTTCTTCTTGCTTTTGACATAAACTTCCTCTTCTTTCTTCCATCATCGTGGATCCTTCTTTGATTTGTTTCTAGGTTCTTTCTTGTTAACTTCTTCCTCTTCCATTCTTGAATCCCTCCTTGAGTTTGGTGTTGTAAAGGTTAGAGATGGGTTTGGATTTTGGTGTTGCCGTGGGTGTCGTGGGTGTCGATTTGGCTTGAGACTTGGCTTATCTTGGTCATTTGGAAGGATTAGAAGCTTAATCAAGTAAGTTCCTACTTATTTATGTTTTAAATAGTTTGATTTGAGCATTGAATTAAGGTAATAATTGTTTGAGAATTTATAGGTTTTCGGATGATGTAGGTTTAGGGAAAATGTTGATTTTGATTTTGGGTAATTGTTGAATAATGGTTATTTGGTGGATCTAACTTAGGAACGAGTTGTGTTAAGTGTAGAATGTTATTTTGGAGTGTTTAGAATGGAAAGGAATGGATTAGAACTGAGAAATCTGGAAATTTATGGGTTTTCTGGGCGATTCTGCGATCGCACGCCGTGGCGCACGAAGAACACGCCTTGGCGAAGCGAAGGCAATACGACGCCGCGACGAATGGGCGCGCCGCGATGAATGAAGCGGCCAGCGCCACGACGCAGCATAATGCGACGCCATGGCGAAGAAGGAATCGTCACGCGACGAGGTGTCTTGAGACGTCGCGGCGAAGGGCATTGAGAAAAGGAGCTCGCCGCGGCGGGAGTAAGCGCCATGCAGCGGAGGATCATTATCTACGAGGTGCGATGAACGTAATTGTTGTAACATATGCGTCCGAGGATGGAATGTAATCGTCAACAACCTCAAAAATTGGTGGATGAACGGATAGATTAGCTTCTGGAAGATCTAAATCAAAAGGAGCATGTAGCATTATAGCTCGTCTTCCTTGCAGGGTATGACTTGACTTGATAGGCGATGTATTAGATAGAGGCCTAATACGCATTCTTTATGCGAACAAGGTATTCAATAAACGACCACAGTAACGATCTTCCCCTCGACAAAGATTCATACTTATCGTATAGCTACAACTAGCTCCGTCAGTATTCTCCTTTGAAGCGCATGCTGCGTCAATTCGACGCACTTCATCTTCAATTTGATCTGCGGACAGATCATCACTGATTTCTTCAGGATATAACTCCCCTTATTTAAATCCAAAGGATATCTAAGCTGAATATCCGGTACGACCTTTATCACTGTCTTCTATGTGATCGGATAAATAGTACACAGTTTGCTGGACATTTTTGTAGGGTATGGCTTTGTAGCAGCATCCCTCAAGACATCATAGAAGGTCTTTTCATCTTCATTCAGTAACTGCCATGTCTCACTATTTATCAAGATAGGTTGTAGGACAGCCTTCATGATCCTTCTTGGTTGATTACAAATTGCAATAGCAGTGCTTCTCTTGGTCACAATTTCAACCAGTCTGGTTTCCAACTCATCTTTTCTCAAAAATTCAGAGTAGTTGTATATGACCAGACTCGGTTCATCAGATTCTGCCTGTTGTTCCTGTACCAAGCTTAATTTTGTTGTTGCCTCTTGTTGAGCTTCAATAGGATTCACCTGAACCAGGCTTAGCTCTACTGGTTCCTCCTGTTGAGCAGTGGGAATATACTGAACTCTGCTATGCTCAATTTCCTTTTCTTTTTGAGCAGCATTGAAAGTATCTTTCTTTTCACTAACTTCCCCAGCAGTGGACACACTCTTCTTTCGACTAATCTCCTTAGTCTTTCCTTCTGCTTCAGTTAGTCTTGGAGTTTTCTGAACTTGAGATTTTTGCCTCTCAGACTCCGACTTTCTCTTCTTCTCAGTCTCTTTAGCCTGTTTGGCTGAATCTTCTTGTAAAATTGAGACTAGAGATCTTGTTGCCTTCGGTACGCGAGATTTTGAGACTTCTTCCTGACTCTGTTCTCTAACTTTCTTCTCTTCCTGTTGTCGCAGAGTACGAATCCTAGGTGATCTCCTTGCCTTTTTGGAAATTTCACCTAAAAGATTCTCTGCTTTTCTCTTCAGCGCACCTTCTTCTGTTCTTCGAACTAGGCTAACTTATTTTTGAGAAATCGCCTGTTTAATCAATGGTCTTCCAGACAATTTTC
The DNA here is from genome assembly GCA_029891385.1 of Erythroxylum novogranatense. Classification (NCBI taxonomy): domain Eukaryota; kingdom Viridiplantae; phylum Streptophyta; class Magnoliopsida; order Malpighiales; family Erythroxylaceae; genus Erythroxylum; species Erythroxylum novogranatense. Next base: position 54,191,827 of record CM057232.1, read on the forward strand.
TTCTTTCTTCTATGGGCATCCTCAAACTTTCTTGAGATTTAGAACTTCTAGCGGGAGACTTCTTCAATAACCGCTCCCCCTCAGTTCTAGCTTTCTTTATAGAAACTGCTTCTTCTTTCACCACAGTCTTCAAGCCCATTCTTCTTATCGTATCTGAATTAATAGTACTCTTGACAGCTAGCGTCCTTCTGTATCCTCTGTGAAGAAGGATTCCGGATTCCCTAAAAAACCTTGTGAGTAGCATGCCGTAAGGATAACTGTTGGTATCCTTCATCCCCTTAACCATATAATGAAATATTAGATATGGTAGATCTATGGGGCGACGATTTAACAAATAAATCAGGCACTACTCATCCAAGGTAGTCACTAGATGCCTTGACCTGGCTCTTGGTAAGATGCAATTGAACAGAATAGCATGAAGAACCCTAGCCTTCGGGACCAGACTTGAGGTCTTCCTCTCCCATGGGTCATTAGCTCCATATAACTATTTTCTGACATCTTCTTCCTTCATACTAATCTTGGACATCCATCCGGCTTTGGTTGATAGGATTTCTCCAGCCAATGAACATTCAGTCATCTTCTCCACTAACTCCTTTGTCACAATAACAGTTATTCCATCTACTGTGGAGACAATGGTGTTATCCACCAGTTACGCATGCTTCCAAAAGTCATATACTTCATCAGTGTAAACCAGTTCCCGCATCTGGAAGAAATTTCTCCATCTAGCCTCTACAATCTCTAGCTCAACATCCATGCCGTCACTCCTTAGAGATTCGAAGTCCACATGTATTTCAAAAATCATAGCTAGCTCCATTGATTCTGATTAGAAACTGCTTTTGGTAAAGTGTTCTTCAAAGGTAAAGTTGATTTCAAGAGTTTTTAAGAGAGATGAAACGTTTGTATTTGAGAGTAACCGTAATGATTTTAATTTCAGACTACTTGTAGGGGTCTTGTCCGGTGTGTTCTAGAATTATTGGGATCCTCAAGACCATCAGATTTTCCCTCCACAACTTCCTTGTGAGAGAAGTTACCAGTTGTAAACCACTGTTTCTAACGCCGTTAACTTTGATGATCTTTTAGCTTGATTGGTCATTTAACATAACCATGTTAAGGTTCCATCTGATTTCCTTGAACCGTTCTTCACTCAAAGGTTTAGTGAAGATATCCGCCCATTGATACTCTGTTTCAATGAATTGTAGTCGCACCACCCTCCTCTGGACGTAGTCTTTCAAGAAATGATGTCTGACTTCGATATGCTTCACTCTCAAATGCTGTATAGGATTCTTTGACAGATTGATGGCACTGGTATTGTCACAATAGATTGGGATCTCCTCTTCTTGAACTGAATAATCTTCTAGTTGATATTTGATCCACAGTGTTTGTGAACAACAGCTTGCGGCAGACATGTACTCGGCTTCGGCAGTTGATAGAGCGATTGAGCTTTGTCTCTTGCTTGACCAGGAAACTAGGTTAGCGCCAAGAAAGTGACATCCTCCACTAGTGCTCTTCTTTTCAATTCTATCTCCGGCATAGTCCACATCGCAATATCCGATTAACCTGAAATCTTTATCTTTGTCAAACATTAAGCAAAGATCAGTAGTACCTACGAGATATCTCATAATCCTTTTAACAACAATAAAATGAGACTCTCTAGGATCGGCCTGAAACCTTGCACACAAGCATACACTGAACAGAATATCAGGTCTACTTGCCGTAAGATACAGTAAAGAACCAATCATCCCTCTATACAGAGTTTGATCCACCTTCTTACCAAGTTCATCTTTCGACAAAAGGTTCGAAGGATACATCGGAGTTGCCATAGGCTTTACATTATTCATATCAAATTTACACAACAATTCTTTCACATACTTTTGTTGATGGATAAAGATTTTCTCTTCGGTTTGCTTAACTTGCAACCCAAGAAAGAACTTTAACTCACCCATCATACTCATTTCAAACTCATTTTTCATCAGACTCTCAAAACTCATACACAACTTCTTTGAAGTAGCACCAAATATAATATCATCAACATATATTTGTACTAAGATAAACTCACCCTCATAATTCTTTCTAAAAGCGTCTTATCAACTTGACCTCTAGTAAACTCACTTTCCAAGAGAAAATTACTTAGACGATCATATCAAGCTCTAGGAGCTTGCTTCAGGCCGTATAAAGCTTTATGAAGTCTATAGACATGATCTGGATTCTTAACATCCTCGAAGCCAGGAGGTTGCTTCACATATACCTCTTCGTCTATAAAACCATTCAGAAAAGCATTTTTCACGTCCATCTGAAAAAACTTTATATCATGACAAACAGCATATGCCAGCAACATCTGAATAGCTTCAAGTCTTGCTACTGGAGCATACGTCTCATTGTAGCCTTCTTGCTGATTATAGCCTTGAGCTACTAATCTAGCTTTATTCCGACTTACTCTACCTGATTCGTCTAACTTATTCTTAAAAACCCATCTGGTTCCAATAATGAATTTCTTCGAAGGTTTGGAACTAAGGACCAAACTTTATTCCTAGTAAACTGATTTAGCTCCTCTTGAATGGCTAAAACCCAAGCTTCGTCCTGAAGAGCTTCCTCAATCTTCTTAGGCTCTATTTCAGAGATGAAAGCCACATTAGCTTCTCTTCTGAATTTGGACCTTGTCCTAACTCCTTCTGAGGTCTCTCCGATAATTAGCTCTTCTGGATGAGAACTCCTATATTTTCAATCTCTTTTTAATCCTATAGTTTCTGGAATATCCTCAACCTTATCTACTTGAGTTCCTGATGATGGAGTTTCTGCTGTATCATCTAAGTTCATTGATGGACCTTCACTCTCCATGTCATCTTCCTTATGGGGTTGGGAACGATCATCAAACTTGACATGGATGGTTTCCTCAACTATCTTTGAGATAGAGTTATATATCTGAAAAGCCTTAGATGATGATGAGTAGCCTAGAAAAATTCCTGAATAGGTCTTTGAATCGAACTTATCCAACAACTCCTTTGTATTCAGAATAGAGCACTTGCACCCGAATGGATGAAGATATATTAGGTCTCCTCCCATTCCATAACTCATAAGGAGTTTTCTTCAACAAAGGTCGCATATAAAGATTCTCATTCGAATATAACATGTCAGTATTCACGACTTCGCCCGTAAATACTTAGGAAGATTCTTCTCACACAGCATAGTCCTTGCCATCTCTTGAATCGTCCTGTTCTTTCTTTCGACAACTCCATTCTGTTGTGGGGTTCTAGGGGCTGAGAAATTGTGGGAAATTCCATTCTCCTCACAGAATAACCGAAACTTCTCATTCTCGAACTCTCCACCATGATCACTCCTGATACTAGCTATGGATACTCCTTTTTCAATCTGTAACTTTCTGGAAAGGGTCCTAAAACACTTAAAGGATTCATCTTCGTGTGACAAAAACAATATCCAATAAAATCTAGTAAAGTCATCAACAATAACAAGTCCATATTTCTTTCCGCCAAGACTTATTGTCCTAGTTGGACCAAATAAATCTATATGTAACAATTCTAAAGGTCTAGAAGATGTTACAAAAATTTTAGAAGAAAACGATGTTTTAACTTGTTTTCCTTTCAAACAACTTTCACAGAAAAATTCTTTGTCAAAACTCATTTTTGGTAAACCTCTTACCAAATCAAATTTTGCCAACTTTGAAATGTGTTTAAAAGAGACATGACCTAGCTTTTTATGCCATATTAATCTTTCTTCTTCAGAAGATAGAAAACATGAAACATTTTGATCTTGAAAATCTTCTAAGTCGATTTTATAAAGATTGTTTTTTCTCTTAACAGAAAAGAATATAGACCCATCTTTGTTTCTGACTTCACAAAGATTTTGATTGAACATCACTATGAAACCAGAATCACACAATTGACTTACACTAATCAAATTGTGCTTCAGACCATCAACAAGCAGTATATTATCTATGCATGTAAAGGAATCTTTACCTATCTTACCGATTCTAATTATCTTGCCCTGCTGGTTGTCTCCGAAAGTCACCGATCCTCCTTTCTTATACTGAAGATCTAGGAACATAGACCTTCTTCCCGCCATATGTCACGAGCAACCACTGTCTAAATACCAACGGTGCTTGTCGCATTTTCCAAGGAAGGATATCTGCAGGAGAAACTATTTTACTTTTTGGTACCCATATTTTCTTAGGTCCTTTTTGGTTAGTAGTATGCATATAATGAGTTCTTTGATGCCTTTTCTTAAATTGTTGATGAAAACGTGTTTGGTAATACCCTTTATTTTGATAAAGAGGCTTCTTATTATAATGAGACTTTTTATCCATAAACTCTAATCCGGTTTTATCACTCGGATGTCTACATGTACCTAGCATCTCATTCATTCTCTTGGTACTCTCAGTGAATGTAGCTAAATCAGATAAAAGACTTTTAATTCTAAGCTTTAACTGATTTATCTCATCGGATTTATCTACAACTTTTTTTTTCTTCTAGTTGTTTCTTTAAGCAAATATTTCCTCTCTCTATTTCTTCTGTATGTTTAAGGTTTTCTACATACTTCTTCCTTAACAATTTGTATTGTTTCATAATAGCATGAGAATCCTCTAATAATTCTGAATAGGCTTCATGCAAGTTATCGTATTCAGAAGTTACCTCCTCATCACTTTCTTCTTCGACTACTAGGCAGATATTAGCATGTTTAGATGACTCGGAATTTATATCTGAATCTGATGAATCTAGATCTTCCCAAGTTGCCATCATGCTTTTCTTGCCTTCTCTACTCTTCTTTGGTTTCTTCTTTAGAGTAGGACATTCGGACTTGTAATTTCCAGGTTGATTACACTCGTAGCATATGATAGTTGTCTTTTCGACTTTACCATCATCTTTGCTATTTTTCTTGAAAGGTTGGCTTCCTTTGGACTTCTTCTTCCACATCCGTCTTATCTTCCGAGAAATGAACGATAATTCGTCATTTTCATCACTTGACTGCTGTTCTGATTCGCTTGAGTCATCATTCTTCGATTCTTCTATCTTTAATGCTTTCGATGACTTTCTCCTACTTTGAGTCTTGTGGTTCTTATGTCCGGACTTCAGTGCTATTGACTTATCCCGTTTGGGCTTGTCTTCAGCATCGAGCTCTACTTCATGAATCTTCAGTGATCCAAGCAACTCGTCAAGCTTTAGCACGCTCAAGTCCTTCACTTCCTACACCGCTATAACTTTTGGTCTCCACCTCTTCGAAAGACTTCTTAAGATCTTTCGTACGTGATCTTGATTATTATACGTTCTTCCAAGGGCTTTCAATCCATTGACAATTGTTTGAAATCTTCCAAACATTTGATCAATAGATTCTTCATCCTTCATCTTGAAAAGCTCGTACTGGTGCACAAGAATGCTTATCTTGGATTCTTTGACTTGGTTTGTGCCTTCATGAGCGATGGACAGTGTGTCCCACATCTCCTTTGCAGTGTCACATCTGTGAACTTTGTCATATTCACTCCTGCTTAGGGCACACGTCAAGAAGAACTTCGCTTTAGAGTTGAGCTGAATTTTTGTCTTTTGGTTAGCCGTCCATCTGGTTCGTGGAATAAGATTTCCATCTTCGTCCATTGGTGTATATGGTCCATTCTCTATTACATCCCAAAGGTCGACATGAGTAGATTCTATGAACAACCGCATTCTATCTTTCCAGTAGTGATAATCTTCACCATTGAATGCTGGAGGTCTAGTGACTGAGGCACCTTCTACAATGTATATATGTTATTCTACCATTATCTTTAATCCACACTTTGCTACAGTGATCCTTGGATACCAGGCTCTGATACCAATTGAAGTAAATCACACGTTAGTACAATGCTTATGAAATGATAACAAATACACGAGAAGGGGGGGTTGAATTGTGTATTCCCCTTTTTGAAAACTCTTTCAAAACTGTTTTGTTTAAAAACAAGTTCTTTTACAGAAACTTCAATAAATTCGAAATAATCAAAACTTTGAAAACTTGTTTCGAAATAACAAAAACTTTGATCTTTAAGAGAGATAAGGTAGAGTAGAAGTTGACACAGCGATTTTATACTGGTTCACCCCAAATCGTGAGCTACGTCCAGTCTTCAGAGTTCTTTCTGAGATTTCACTATCTCTTCAACGTTTACAAGTATTCTTTCCGAGCCTCTTCAGGTCTCTACACTCAGTATTCTTTCACTCTTAGCCTCTGCAAGCTATCTGTACTGCTTTCTTACAAAAGTATTTGAAAATTGTTACAGTAAAACTAACTCTCAGCTAATTTGCACAATGTTCGTGTACGAAAATCAATTATCTCAACTTTTGCTCTTTTTGTTTGCTAACTTTGCAATCTTCGACTTCGACTTATATTTATAGCCTTCATCTGTAACTGCTTCTTGATTCTTGTTTCTTGAATCTTGAATCTTGCAAGAAACGGTTAATCAGTTGAGTTCTGTAACTAACTCGAACTGACTCTTGCGTCTTCTTTTGATTTCTGCGTCTGCTTTTCTCCGTCTGTATTTTTGCGTCTGTGTTTCTACGTCTGCTTTTTATTTTGCGTATGCGTCTGCTTTTCAACTTCGTCTACGTCTGTGATTTATTTTCCATCTGTCTGTTTTTTATTTTACGTCTACTTTTACTACTTCTTTGTTATTCATCAAAATCATATATATGAAAAGTCATTTTGACTCAACAAAAAGAAGTTTAAATGTCCAAACCTTTAAGTTTTGTTGATTCCAAGATGTACCGCAGTATCGTTAGTAGCCTTCAATATCTGTCTATTACACGAACTGAAATTGCATTTTTGGTTAATAAGTTAATTTATACAAATACTTCATCATGATCATTAGACGTTGGTTAAAAAAGCTTTTATATTATCCTAAAGGGGATTGCACATTATGGGATGTTCCCTTCAACTAGGTCTTCTTTTCAATTATCTAGTTTTTCATATGTTGATTGGATCGATTTCCTAGATGACCGCCAATCTATGACTGGTTTCTGCATTTAATGGTCTCTAATTTGGTCTCTTGGGGGTCCAAAAAATAAAATGTTGTTTCAAGGTCTAACATGGAAGTAGAATATCAGGCTATTGCATGTGTTGTTGCTGAAATTCTTTGGCTATTGTCTTTGATCCATAAGCTTCATATCTCTTATACTTAAGCTCCTATACTCTTTAATGATAATCTTAGTGCAACTTTCTTAGTTGTTAATCCCATGTTTCATGCATGTACAAAACATATTAAGGTTGACTATGTCAAAAGGTGACTTGTGGTGATATAGCAGTTTGATTTATACCTTATTTTAATCAAATAATTGACGTATTAATAAAACCTCTTAACAGTCAACAGTTTATGCAGCTACGTTCCAAGCTTCAAGTGGTATCGAGACCCTCTTGCTTAGTGGGGATTGAGGCAATTATAATGCATACCAAGATTAGATAATTATGTTTAATTTTATCATATTTACTGATTCAGTTAGAATACGTATATGTTATCTTGTTATAGTGTTTGTATGCTATTGTCTTTCCTACTTTTATATATATTTGTATTGTGAACACCAGATTAATATAAGTGAAATATACTTCAACATTTATACATTATGTTTTCAAGTTCTATAACAAACCCATCCGAGAGAAGTGAAATACTTGATTTTTTTGTTATTGTCAAAAAAATGTGTTTAAAGAGAGTGGAGAGTGAGGAGATAAAAGAATACAATTCTTTTATTTTTAAGTCCCATTTGACATATAACTCATACATTTGAGAAAAAGGACCTAAAAAAATATTAAATATATCTTTTGCGATGGAAAACAATAAAAAATTTAAGTCAGGTGGTTTAAATTGAACATTTGTGGAACATTAGGTTCTTTTTTAATGTGTTGAAATATTGGAGTTTAAATTAAATTTTGATGAAAACATGATGGTCCAACTTGACCATTTTACGTAGAAAAAAGACATTCTTATTCTATCTTTAGGTCAAATTATAATTAAGTGTAGATTCTAAATAGTAGATACTAATTAGAATTCTTATCCTACTATTAATTTGATTAACTTTGGAATACCTTATCCAATGGGTATTTATAATTCAAAACTTTTATTATGAGGATTTTAAGATACTAGTAAAAAGAAAAAGGAAAGGCTGAAAAGTAGGGACCATTTTGGCATGGACTAAATTTAATTTTTATAATTCAAGGCCAAATCTGACCATATTTATAGTTGAGTTTTGAGATAAATCCAAGTCCAACTAAATAAGCTATTTGAGCTTATCTTTTGAGTTCAAGTCCAATTTTATGTTGACCTAAATTTTGAAAGTTTTTTTAAAATGAAATTACAAAGACAAAAAGAAAAAATCTAAACGTTGCAAGTCTTACTTGCTCAAAGACTTGGCATATAATTACACAATGACTTAAGGGATAGTTTTACTTCGTTTTTTAATGAAATAATAGAATCATTCGAGGCTTATGCAAAGGTATGAATTTCGTACCGTACCGGCCGGAAATTGGTACCGGTACGGGTACACTTCATACCGGTTTCACATTTCAGTCGGTACCGGAAAATTTCGGTCCATTCCGGTAAATTTTTTAAAGCCCAGGGATTATTTTGCAAAAAAATTAAATATAACCCTAAAATCTAAAAGTCGAACCCCACCCCTGGTTGCTTCTCTCTGCCGCCTCTCACTCAGTCACTCCTCTCTCTTCTACCTTCAATTCTTCTCTCTTGCCGTCGTTTTCCTCTCGTCGGCGCCGTCCCTTCCTGGTCTGGTGATCTCCTCCTCTTCTCCAAGACGTCTCACGTCTTCAACTGTTCATCAGGTCTCGCCTCTATCGTGGAATCGCAACTCTTCATCAACTCTTCTCCTCCTCTTCGGCTTGCCTCGCGTCTTCAACTCTTCATCACGTTCAGGTCAGGTTGTGTCTGGGTTTGTCCGTTCGTCTTCATCGCATCTTCATCAGATCTGGTCCATTCGGCTTGCCACCGATCCACCAAACGCACCACTAAAGGCATTTTCTGGGTTTGTGTTTTATGATTTCTGTTATTCATCGTGTTTTACACTTGTTTCTACTTGATTTAACATTTTATTGTGTTGGATGATGGATTGGTTTATTTCTGGTGTTGAGTTGAAGTTGAAATTCGTATTTGTGGTTGAAGTTGAAGGCTTGAAGCCTTGTTTCGATTATGTTTGTATTTTCTGCTGGTGTTAGTTGAAAATTGAAGTTGAAATTGGAGGCGTATACTTGCTGCTGTGCTGACTTGAATGAAAATTGAAGTTGAAGTGTTGAAGCCTAGTTGAAGTTGAAGCAGTTGCTCGAAGGGTTTGTCTGTTATGTTGTGATTGATGAAGAGTTGAAGTTGATTCTGTAATGCTATGCGGAAGGTGTATTGAACATTTAACAATTCAGCAATGTTGAAAATTAATGTTGAAATTACATTTGTCATTTCTGTAATTGTGATTTGGAAATTGGAATTTGAAATTGGGTAGATTGGTTGGTAATTTGGTAGTAATATAGATATGTTGTTTTGTAAATTGTAATTTGTGTTTGGTACTTTGGTAATAAATTTAGATTTTGGCCAATTTTCATCAATTGAAAATTTTATGATATAATTATAAATAGTTATCTTGTAAGAAGTTAGAACTTTAAAAGTTAAATAAAATTGGTATATACAAAATTAAAATATATAAAATCAATTGGTATAATTATTAATTAATAAAACATAATGCATATTAAGTAAAATTAGCAATTTTAATAAAGTTTAGAAATATATGTTTGAACTCTTTATTATATAAAATATATAAATTAAATCACAAAATTTAATTATTAAAATTTTTTATTTTTATTTTAGTAATTAAATTTTGTTGATTTTTATTTTAGTAAATTAATCATTTATATGATTACATTATATCCAATTCTATTTACCATTACATACATAGCTTACAACATAATTAAGGAAATTATTTGAACACCTTTTCCACTTTTTAATTGTTGATAACTGTTGGAATTGAAAATAAAAAGTGTTTGGAAATGTTAGAAATGGAAATCGAATTATGATTTATGGATGTTTTGTGATTATTGGGATTGGAAATTGACATTATTTGGTAGGAATGAAATACAATAATGAATGTTTTGTGATTGTTAGAATTATGATTGTTTTGTAATTGTTAGGATTGGAAATTGTGATAAATGGAATGAATGCAAATGGAATTATGATTGTTTTGTAATTGTTAGGATTGGAAATTGAATGAATATAAATGGAATTATGATTGTTTTGTAATTGTTAGGATTGGGAATTGTTAGAAATGGAATGAATGGAAATTGAATTGTGATTGTTTTGTAATTGTTAGGATTGGGAATTGTTAGAAATGGAATGAATGGAAATTGAATTGTGATTGTTTTGTAATTGTTAGGATTGGGAATTGTTAGAAATGGAAATTGAATTGTGATTGTTTTGTAATTGTTAGGATTGGGAATTGTTAGAAATGGAATGAATGGAAATTGAATTGTGATTGTTTTGTAATTGTTAGGATTGGGAATTGTTAGAAATAGAATGAATGGAAATTGAATTGTGATTGTTTTGTAATTGTTAGGATTGAGAATTGTTAGAAATGGAATGAATGAAAATTGAATTGTGATTGTTTTGTAATTGTTAGGATTGAGAATTGTTGGAAATGGAATGAATGGAAATTAAATTTTGATTGTTTTGTAATTGTTAGGATTGAGAATTGTTGGAAATGGAATGAATGGAAATTGAATTGTGATTGTTTTGGAATTGTTAGGATTGGGAATTGTTAGAAATGGAATGAATGGAAATTGAATTGTGATTGTTTTGTAATTGTTAGGATTGGGAATTGTTAGAAATGGAATGAATGGAAATTGAATTGTGATTGTTTTGTAATTGTTAGGATTGGGAATTGTTGGAAATGGAATGAATGAAAATGGAATTATGAATGTTTTGTAATTGTTAGGATCGGAAATTGTTAGGAATGGATTAAAATAGAAATGGAATTATGAATATTTTGTGATTGTTGTAATTGGGAATTGTTAGAATTGGTAATAGAATCATGATTATTTTGTGATTGTTGGAAGTTAGAATTGGTAATGGAATTATGATTGTTTTGTAATTATTGGGATTGGAAATTGTTAGTTATTGTTGAAATGGACATAGAATTATGATTGTTTTATAATTGTTAGAATTGAAAATTGTTGAAATTGGTAATGGAATAATTGACATTATTTGGTAAATTGACATTATTTGGTAGGAATGGAAATACAATAATGAATGTTTTGTGATTATTGGAATTGGAAATTGACATTATTTAGTATGAATGGAAATACAATAATGAATGTTATGTGATTATTGAGATTGGAAATTGACATTATTTGGTAGGAATGGAAATACAATAATGAATGTTTTGTGATTATTGAATTGAAAATTGACATTATTTAGTATGAATGGAAATACAATAATGAATGTTATGTGATTATTGAGATTGGAAATTGACATTATTTGGTAGGAATGGAAATACAATAATGAATGTTTTTGTGATTGTTGGAATTGGAAATTGACATTATTTGGTTTTGTTATGTGTTGGAGTATATTTTGTGTTACTTATGATATATGTTAATTGGTTTGGATTGTTAGCTTTGTGATTATTACAGAATGAGTTGTATTATATAAGATAGATATGCATATTGTCATTGTGTACTGAAATTATGTGTTATTTATTTTTGTGTACAGATAAATGGAAGGAAGTTCAAATACTCCCGATCAACCTAGTTCAGGAAGATACAGTGATCCAGCTTGGGCTCATGCTGGTGTGGTTCCTGGTCAAAAGAATCATACCATTTGTTTGTTTTGTAACAAGCATTTGAAAGGTGGAGGAATCACCTGATTGAAGAGGCATTTAGCTAGGATTAAAGGAGATGTGGAAGCGTGCAAAAAAGAAAGTCATGATGTGAAGTGACAGATGAAAACATTACTTGATGAACATCAATTTGAGAAAGATAGAAGGGGAAGATTGAATCTTGAAATTGGTAGTGGGAGTTCATTTCCTGGTTTCCGTGGTGATTATGGAGATGTTGAAGGTGGAAGTGGTAGTAGTAGTGGTACTGCACTGCACTGCATCGGCATCGCTCCATCTCGACCTCGGGATCTTGTAGAATCTGAAGTGAGGAAGAGAAGAAGGTAGCTGTCTGGTTTCTTTGCACCACGAACAACTCCTAGAGCCCAACCTTCAATTCGTAGTGCAATGTAGATAAGAGATGCAGCTCACAATGTGGATATGGCAGTAGCTAGATGGTGGTATGATACAGGTTCGTTATTTAATACTTCTCAATCATATTATTATCAACCTATGATATATGCCACAACCTCTTATGGTTCAGGATACAAAGGGCCATCGGTTGATGACTTAAGAGGTAAACTTTTGAGTTGTGCTGTGTCTGAAATGAAAACTTATTTGGTTGAAAGAAGAGTGAATTGGGGTATTAATGAATGCTCAATTATGTGTGATGGTTGGACGAATAGGAGACAAGAGCCAATTATAATTTTTTTGGTTTATTGTTTTAATGGCTCTATGTTTTTAAAATCGATTGATGCATCTGGCCTGATTAGAACTGCTGAGAATTCGTTTCGGATATTTGATCAAGTTGTGAATGAAGTAGGGGTGGAAAACATTGTTCAATTTATTACTAACAATGATTCCGCTTATAAAGCGGCAAGGCTAAGGTTGCAGAGAACCTATAATTCATTTTTTGGACTCCTTGTGTTGCACATTGCATTGACTTAATACTGGAGGATATAGGAAATCCTAGGTATTTTCTTGTTTTTGATGAGACCATGCAGAAGGCAAAAAAGGTGACAAAATTTATTTATAATCGTGCATGAATTTTAAATTTGATGAGAAGGGAATTTACCAATGGTAGGAATTTGTGTCGCTCTGCTGTGACAAGATTTGCAACAAATTTCTTATCACTTCAGTCTTTTTTTCGTTGAGGGTGGAGTTAAGGCAAATGTTTACAAGTGATAAGTGTGTTACATCTCAGCATGCTAGGTCTAATGCTGGAATGGAGGTTTGTAGTATCATACTAGAAGATAGGAAATTTTGTTCGCAATGTCAATTCGTTATCCTAGTTTGTGAGCCTTTGGTGAGGGTTCTTCGGTTGGCTGATAGTGAAGAAAAGCCAACAATGGGTTATATTTTTGATGCAATGGAGAGAGCAATGGAAGCAATCAAGGCCAATATGAAAAATAGGCCTTCTTTATACCAACCATATATCTCAATCATTAATGAGAGAAGGAGAAAAAAACTTTCTTCTCCATTGTTTATAGCTGGGGCATTTTTGAATCCTAGTGTGTATTTTAGACTGGATGTTGAAAAGCAAGCTGAAGTTAGTAGAAGAATGCTTATGACAATTACAACAATTGTTCCTCATGACTCAATGCAAGTTGTTTTAACCACACAAATGGAAACTTATAAGTTCTCTTATGGAGATTTTGGAATGTCGGTCGCTATTCAACAAAGAGGACTTCTTTCTCCAGGTATTACTTATTTCCTATTTCTTATTTGTTGAAATTTATTTATCACTTTATTTTGTTTATAACACTACTTTTGTTTTCTTATAACTTATAGTTGCTTGGTGGGATCTTTTTGGATGTAGTGTTCCAGAATTGAGAAGGTTTGCGATTCGAATTTTAAGTCAATGTGTGAGTGCAACTGGGTGTGAACGAAACTGGAACACATTTGAATTTATCCATTTCAAGAAAAGGAATAGATTGGAGCATAAGATGTTGAATGACTTAGTTTATGTTTGTTACAATTTAAAGCTTCGGAAAAGGTATATTATTTTCATTATTTTCATTATTAATTTTGATATAATTTTTTATAATTTTCTAATAATCAAATATAATTGTTTACTAGGACTCTTAGTAGCACAAGTTGTTCAAATGATCCAATTGCGATTGATAATATTGATATTTTGGCGGATTGAGTTTCTGAAGAACCCAATTTGGTTGATGTGAGTGATTTGAATGTGGAAGATGATCTTGAATGGGAAAGCATTAACATGTCATTTGGTACATTAAATTTGAATGATGATGATGATGAAGCTCCTCTCAATGATGAGGATTTTGTACCAAATGATCAGTGGGGTCAATGCAGTTCAAGTGGGTATCCACCTATTGACGATTGAACTTCAGGTTTTTATTTTTCCTCTTCTTTTAATTTTATTTGTATTTGATCATTGATGTTTATGTTAAATTATATGTATGTAATGTAAATGTAATATTTTGTTTCAGGTTCAACTTCTACTTGATTGTTTATTAGTCATCAACTCTTTTTGTAATATTTATTGTTCTTTTATCGGATGTTTTGAATCTTTTGATGTAAATATGTAATATTATTTATTATAATGATGAAATTGTATGATTGTAATATTTTAAATGCTTTGTATTATTTTAGTTTTATAATTGGATGATGATGATTATCTTTGTGTATATTAATTGTGTTTATTATTTATATGTAAAATATTTAAAATTATTGTTATTTCAAATTAATTGTCATTATTATTTATTATTAAAATTTTGAAAGTATGGTTGATGTAAACAAGAACTAGTAAAGTATACAAGATGCAATTGTATAATATATCAATATGGACTATTTTGCAATTTTTAAAAAGTTTGGGACTATTTTATAAATTTAAAAATATCCGAAAGCTGCATACCTTGCATGCAAATCGATATTGGTACAGCCTAGTTCGAGCCTAATCCGATACCAAGCCCGGTACGGTATTCATAACATTGGGCTTATGTCAATCAAAAAAGAATCCACAGTCTACCAAAAGTGTTTGAAAAGTGTGTTCCAACGGCCTACCTTCAAATTTAACTACTTACAAAACTCTTTTAGATGGGTGGGGGGAGAGAGCATGCAAAATTTACTTTTTTAATACACATTTGACAAAAAGGATTTTAAAAATATTAAATACATCCTTAATACAGGATTAATAGAAAACTTAAATTGAAAGTTTATGAAATATTAATTTAAAAAAAATATCAAAATTTTTTAATTTAAATATTTAACCCTTCTTTTTTTTTGTTTACAAAATATTTTAGGAGAATCTTAACTATGAGAAAATACTTTTAAACCATTCATACTTAGATTAATTATTAATAGAACCGAATAGTCCCTTGTAAAAAAACAAAACTCTGGTTAAAAGTTTTTTGTTTCTTCTTTAAGTATATATACTAAGCGCGAAGGAGATGACGACCACGAAATCCATCCCCTCCGTCCATTTAATCTGACGGTTTTGCATGTCTCTGAATTAAATCCTGTCCCTTCACTCTCGAAGTTTCTATCTTGATTCTTGACGCACTCACAACGCTTTTTGTCTCTCCGTCGGCTTCCTCTCCTTCTCCACGGTTGATCCTCCTCCTCTTCTTGCTTCACTCTCCAACGGTTGGTCCTCCTCCTCTTTTTGCTTCACTCTCCAACGGTTGGTCCTCCTCCTCGTTTTGCTTCACTCTCCATTAACGTTTACTCAACCGGATCTCACACAACCTTTGCTATTTTGAGCGACACTCTCGAATGTTCTCCTTTTCACCGTAAATGATTTATGAGGCCAAGGCGTTTCATGAAGAAAATCCGACGGAAGTGAGGCCAATAGGATGTTTCACTGTTTCCACTGTGATGGTGGATCTGGTAGAGCGCCAAAGTTCTTGACATGAGGGGGTTTTGAGTTTGCGGAAATATCTTTCCAGGTACGTGCTCTGATTCTATCCAAATCTGCTCTCTCTGTCCTCGGATCTTCACACACGTTCAAATCCCTAATCCATAATCCCAAAATTTGTGGACACTTATTCTAGGTTTTCTCTTCACTAGCTAGATAAGATAGATAGCGCTAATGGAGAATGATTATTCCAGTTCGCTGCTTCACCTATGGCAAGGTACCGATGTCTATGGATCATGTTGGGGAGTTTTCTAATTCTAGTATTTTTTAGGTTAAATTCTAAGGTGTGGTTTTTACGCTGGTTAGTTTTTGTCTAATTTTCTATGTTTATCCACCCTATTAAAACTACATTATTATTATAATTCTTCTGTTGACTATTTTTGACCACATTTAGCTGTCAAAGTTTAATCCAGTAAATTGCTTGTGTAGGTTTTAAACCATTTGTTATACCTGATGCGTCTACCAGAAAAAGGTGTTCCACGATGTGTTGCCTCGCATCGGCACACCTTTGTGCTCCCGATGATCAGGCTACAATATTCATCGATAACAACGGCATTTAGTCTAAACAGTCTTATTGACTAAAATGGAAAATAAGTGAAAATGAAATTTTTGTCAGTTTGTTTTAATTTCTACTTTCTTGAGTTGTTCAGTATTATATTTGTTGATTAAATTTTTGATGTAGGACTGGAATTACTTGTTGGCCTTCTTGGTTCTACAAGCCTAAAACAACAACTTGACGGAGCTGTGGCTCTCTGTAAGTTGGCTAATAAATCGATGACTCTTTCTCCCGTTGATGCAGCTCCTCCTTCTGCAACGCCACAGGTGAGGTTTCATTGAACATAAGTTTTCTTTTGTCTTGGCTGTTTGTCATTATATGAACCAATTGTTTGTATTGTGAAAAGTGATGTGGTTGGTTGTATGCGATTAATTTTTTATTTTTTAAACTTATACCTTTCTTGGGAATTGAACACGATGTTTAAATTTTCTTGCTGGAAATGTTCTAACTTCATTTTTCTAGTACTGCAGAGTGCAGATAATAGCATGTGATCTAAAATATTTCATAGAAGTTCATGATTAGACCTTTCTTTTTGTTTTCTTGCCGGCATTAAAATTATTGTTGGCTAGCTTAACTAGGATCCATTCTTGCAATAAGGGATTACTCCCAATTCTTTTTTTGTGTATAATAAGTTAAATTTGATATCAAATTCAGGTGTTTCTTCTCAGTTTGGTTTTTAGGGAATGGTTAATGTTGATTATATTAACATTTTCTTGAATAATGTGTTTTCTACTGCTGCTTTTTTTGTTTTGGATATTTTTGAGAATTTCTGTAATGACAGACAAGTTTAATTGCAGTATATTTAGGGGAGCAGTATGTAAACAGTGCTACAAAAAGTTATATAATTCAATTGTAGTACTTGTGTGGAAAGCTTAACTTTTATATTATTTTGAGTTACGAGAAATATTGGTTTCATTTGTAGGTTGAACTCTCATGACAGCTGCATGCCATAATTTGCAAGTAGGTGGTTTTATGTCCATAGGATTTGCCTCCTTGCTTCATCAGATGCCTTTCGTGCAATGTTTGATGGTGGATATCGTGTAAGTATTCATGCAATCCCATGATCTAGTGAACTGTGATTGCTCTGAGCATTGCATTTCTTGAATAAACTGGAAAATTTCAGCAGATGATTGACTTTAAACTGATAAATTTGGAGTTTCAATTCAAATTTATCCATTTCTTGACTAGTAACTTATAACAACAAAGAATTGGTTCCCTCATCTAAACTAATATTTTCTTGCATGTGACGCAGAGAAAGATGCAAGAGATATTGAAATCCCAAACATTCAATGGTAGGTTTTTGAGTTGATGATGAGGTTTGATGAGTTTTCATGTTTGTGATAAAGTTTGAGCTAAAATAAATTCTCTAATGATTTTGTCTTTGACTGATTTATATATACTATATCGATTGATGTTACATTAGATATTGCACAAGATCTCTTAAGGGTTCTTGATCAAGATCTCTTGGAGGGACTTAAGCGTCTTTCATGAGTACACCATTGCACAGTGAGCTATAAATCTATTCTTTATATGTTTATTACGCTTCAAAGTCGTAAAAGAGTATACCGCAACGGATGTTCTCACCCACCGTCCCTTTAACATTTCTTTTTATCTTTCCTCTCGTAGGATATATCATTGAAAATGTCACAAGCATGTATGAGCTCTCAAAGCTTTTCATGCAATTTCTTTTAGACACACGTGCATTTTGTTTATCCTGGAGCAGTTTGATAAATTGATTGGCAGGCCTGCATATATCTCTAGTCCCTGTTCTATTTTCCATATTCCTATTGAACCAAATACTATTTTTAACTAATTGCATTAAATTGATTTCATTTTTTACTAATGCTTATCCGACAGTTGAACAAATTAATTGGTGATATTAAGTAGTTGTTTCTTTTGATAACTGGTATTTTACTTCCTAGGTAGAATCAAGCTATCTGGCCTGTTTTATTAGAGTTCCAAACATTTTTTTCCTCTGAAATGGGAAGGAGCATTTATCTTGTTGCTAAGAGGCAAGTTCTTAATTTTTCATTGACCATAGAGATCTAATGTTGAATGATGAAATTTGCAGGCACTCCCATTTAATGCAGTGTGTTATACCCGAGATTCGCAGTTACTTTGCCAAGGCACTTGTCAAACGTAACATGCATAACTTGCGGCTGTAGATGGCTGATAGTTGATTCATGATTGATATTTCTAACTAGATACGTTGTACAGAAGAAGGTGGTAAATCTGCACTGTTTTTCTGCTTGATGGTTATGATTGATCGATTTATATTATGGTTCATGATATGACCATTCCTGATGTAGAGTTCTATTGCATGTAGTCACTGTTAAGTTTTGACCTTAGCTCCGTGTTATGGGAATGTTAACATGACCCTCACTGTGATCCATTTGTTGTGACTTAGAGTGAATTCGCATTTAGTAAGTAATTCATCTCTTTATGAGCGATAATAATATTCTTGCCTGATTCTGACACTAAGAAAGGCCAAACAACTATTTCATATAGCATCTTCCGATATGTGTAGATCAAGAGAATCTATGTATTTGATCTTCATTGGTTTCGAATAGCCTTTCGCGCTGCTAAGTTAATATTGTCCTTAAGATGGCAATTTAGTTGCACCATTTGTAGTGGTCCATCTTCTTTACAGAGGGAAATATGATGGAAGGAGCATTTAGCTTGAAAGAGTTTTGTACAAGTTTCAAACCTTAGGCCACTAGTGACAAATGGATTAGTGCATATTCAAATAGACTTATATACTGCACAGTAGGATTGTTGGCTACTAGATGATGTGTGAGCTATTAGATTTGTGCATCAACTGAATTGCTCCATTGCTCCTTAAAGTAGTCGTATTTTTTAAGCCATGGATCCGATTTGAGGGTTTTAGCTTACCTTTTAGTTCTTATTCTAATATTGCAGCACAAACATTTACATTTCGGGAGCTAGTGCAATGACAAAGAACTTTAGACAAGATTGCTGTTAGGTGAAGGGGGTTTAGACATTTACAAAGGTCACTTGGAGAATCTGGACGGTAAGTTCTATCAAACTGAATGAATTTCCTATTGTCTGCATTCATCCATGAATCTGAAACTAAGTTTCAATATTAATCACTTGGTACTTTTTACATGTTTATCAACTGTATCAAAACTAAACCATGTACCTTCTGAGTTAAAATTCCTTTTTAATGATAGTTTGCTATGGATGAAATTGTGTTTGCAGGTAGTCGCTGTAAAAGAGCTTGACTGGAATGGCCTACAAGGAAATAGAGAATTTCATGTAGAGGTTCTAATGCTCAGCCTGCTACACCATCCAAACCTTGTTAACTTGATTGGATATTGTGCCGATGGAGATCAAAGCCTTCTTGTTTACGAGTTTATGCCATTGGGGTCATTGGAGGATTATTTACATGGTTAGCTTTTGCTACCTCTTTTACTATTGTGCATGCTAAATACTAGACCTTAGTGCTACAAAGTTCAAAAAGATGCCATAATGCATCACTCTGGAGTGTCACTTTGTTATGAACTCATATAAAGGCTTATGATTCTTCTCTTACTGACAAGTTATCTACTTTTGCTAAAGTGAAGAAAAAGTATGGGCATGGCTAGGTGATTAAAAACTGACTTCGTGCTCATTAACGTGGTTCCTTTTTATCGCAGCATGCATGTGAATAGCGTGCATTTGTGTGCTTAATTGATAACATGATACTTTCGAAAACTTGTGTGTGTCTTTCGATAAAGCTTTTGAAATTGGCCTAAATGAGTTGCGTGAGTCAGTAAGTTGGCAACTATATAGTAGTCTAGGGCAAAGTCAGAGAGTTAGATTCTTTTAGAAAAGAAGGACTTCAACGTGGACCTTTGTTGGTTGCAAGGTTGTCTCTTTGCTATTTCATGATCATCTTTCCTCTCTGGTCTAGATTGTGGGTTGCAAATTTGACCTCCAAGATTATGATAAAACTTTGCAAGGTTATGTCTTTTTTTTAAAAAAATCTTTGTGATGTCCTTGACAGTTGTGAAATTTTATTTCATAAAGGAAAATTGATTTATGAATTAAGATTATGGAGCAATCTTATCTATTTTTTGCATTCTCTAAATGTAAATAGTAAAGCGCCAGCTATACTTCTTCTTTTTAAAGTAACATGTTACAAAGCATGGATATGGATTGTGCTGGAAGGTAAGTATGAGATGCTGAAATTAATGATTGGGATGTTTAAGCTTATAATCAAGATTTTAAGTTCATGTTGAAATAAGTCGTTAGTGTTGCTTGTAGTTTTGTGGCCTCTCCACAAGAGAGGTTGACGTAAACCAATGAGAGAGGTGTTTGATGCAAATGAGAGGCGTTAGAGGGGTTGAGGAGGGGGAGTATAAGAGGAAGTTCAGCAATTGTAGTTAATCAATGTGGATTATAATACAAGAAAGGAATCATTTTATGGTATACTTCAAGCTTACTGACTGTAATTGAATTATTATAGATCCATCTTGTTGGCCTCATGTGATTTTTTGTCATTTTAGATCTTCAGCTTGATGTAAAAGGTTGTCGGGATGTTTATGCATCTTTTGACAAGTATGTGGAGATGGAGCGACTTGAGGGTGATAATAAGTATCATGCTGAACAATATTGATTACAGGTGAGCTTTTCTGCTAATGTTCAATTTTTAGCAGAACCGTTGAATTTGTTCTGCTGCAATTTCAAAATTTGAATATTTTTTGTCCAATTGAACATTAGAGTTTTTTTATTTTTTTATTTTTTAAAAATTGATTGGATTTTGTCTTTTATATGATGTGTTGTTATTTGTTCTTTTAAAAAGGAGCACTGTTTGGTCTGCACTATTTTTGTTTTAGTTGGAGAACTTTTTATAGTTTTGCTTATTTATTGTTGCACGAACAATGTTTCTTATACCCTTTATTTATGTCAATTTCCAGGATGCTAGGAAAGGAGTCCTGTTTATAGACTTCCCTCCTGTTCTTTCGAGTATGATCTTATGCTTGACACAATGGTGAAGGTTAGTAATTAAACCCTGGCTTTGTTATGTCTCAAAGTATTTATATTTCACATGATGACTGTATGGGTCTTATTATCTTATTGTGATTTGATTCTTTTTACCACTGCTGGAATATTTTATGTCCTGCCAGTTGAACTTCTCTAGAAAAGGAAGCTACTTATATTTCTTTATCATTCCTCTTTATGTTTTAGCTATTCAGCTAACTTCACTTTCGTTTTTACGATTCCACCTTAATAATTAGATGTTCCTAACTAGCTTTGAGATGCAACTGCTATATTCTTTTTTAAAGAGTTCTTTTTTCATTTTTGTGAGAATTTATTGCTTTTGTTGCTCTCTGGCTAATGTTTCTCAAGTTATTTCCGCAAATCTGTGAACCCGATTGTAACAACTCATGAACTTAGTATTGTATGTTGGTCTTTATTTTTGGTTTAGGATCTTAACTATTATATTGATTTCCTGCAGATAAATGACCGCTATGAGTTCCCTTTACGACTTGATCTTGACAGAGAAAATGGAAAGTATTTATCACCTGATGCTGACAGAAGTGTTTGTAACCTGTATACTCTTACACAGGTACTGGCTGAAATTTCCTTTGGCTTGTGGAAGAAGGTATCTCATAGGCGAGAAAATCTGATGCATAGGCTTGCTATGTGTTAAAGTTTAATATACTTACGGTACTTATGATATCGATGCTCTTTCTTATGATTACAAATTCCTCGGAAAGGCAAATGATAGAACTTGATGCAAACCTATGTGTATTTGATGAAAATAGAAGTTATTCCTAAGATGTTTGGAGGCACTTCATGACATGCGGCCTATAAAATGGAAGTTGGTAAGTTGAGAATTAGATATACCAAGACTTATAAGAGTGAGCTAAGACTGCTGAAGCTTACATCTTGGGAAAATAAAACTTGCATCATAGTCTTGTGCAGAAAGATATTGAGTAAAAGATTACCCATTCCTATAATCTACTGCTTTGTGATCCATGCTTTAAATTAGTCTTAAAATAATAAAACTTGCTTTATAGTCTTCTGCAACACAATATTGTCGAGTTTGGTGGATATCATTTTGATATAGGTAAATTCAATTTTTTTGATTTGATTGTAAACAAAGAACTAATAAGTTTTTCTACGTAAGAACGGAATAAGATGTAATTCAATCCAAAACTGCGAGTTTTCCCGCTTCCTTTATCTTGAAGAATTTGAAAGCTGCCTAAAGCCACATATTATTGCTTTTTAATAGCATCATTTGTCTGTTATATATTTAGTAATTATTAAAAGTAGATTGTTGCATATTAGTACATTTCATAATGTTATTGATGTGGAATTGTGCAGACCGTACTTGTTAATCCTAAGCCTTTCTTGAACAATTTGACTGGAAAGGCTGTTATAGTAAAACTTAAGTGGGGAATGGAATACAAAGGTAATCTGGATTTTTGGTGTTTTTTTATCATATTTTCTGCTACAATAGAAAGAATTTATGCTTTCTTTAACCATGACATTTTCTCCTTTTCCCTGTAGAGGCAGTTTGCAATGTTTCTCAAGGTATGCGGAAGGTAATGATTTATGAATGGCTTAAAAAATTCTGCTTGATACAGCTATATCCTTTGATTATACTGTAATCAGTTGTGTGTTCTGAAAGAAATTTCTTTACACTAAGAGTTTGTGGATTTTTTTATCTAGGACATTTTGTTCTGCTCTGATTTCAAAGATCATCAAGAACAATCAGGTACTTGTTTGTTCTTTTCCTTGGCCTAATAATAGAATGGGAAACTTGGATTAAAAAGTTCCTCGTGACTGCATCTTTTTTTAGTTGGAGGTTAGTTCCCCTCAATACTTCTTTGGTAGTCCTTTTGATTGTCCACACATCCCAACCTGACCAGGTTTGATTTTTTTTCTTTCTTTTACATTAATATTTGGTTCAAGAATTAATTTGTCAAAGCCGTTTGCAAATATTGTTTTAAATCTTTAAGAAGTTCTTTTCATGTTTGAAAAGATTTGTTTTGAGCACCATAATGGTGTTTATCGTGTTCTCTAATTGATGTATTGTTTAATTTTTCAATAGCTTCTTACAACATATTCAATGTTACAGATATCTGAAGTTGTAAACTGTATGAAAGATCTGATTGATTACAATAGGAGATGTGGATCGTCCGATGGGTAAGTTAATGTTTTTAGTTGCTATCATTGTTCTTAGGTTATCAAGTTGCTCACTGACATGAACCCGTTTAGTTGTAACCAAAAAGAAATTATACTTGTAATTTCTTATCTTTTATACAATTTCTTTTCATATTATTCAAATAAAACTGCTTTCGCGACTATGTTATGGTTGTTTGTGTTATGGCTGTTTATTAACATGGTTAAATGCTATCCTTTCCTTTGGTTGATAAAATTTTGCACTGAATTGATGTATTCAACTATTTGTGGTCCTTTTTGTATGATAAGTCATTAGTGCAACTATGAGATTACCATCCTATTGAAGCATAGCCCAGTTAGAATGTTTAGTTAAGGGTTTTTACCTTGCTTGCTTTTTATTTGATATTAATATGAATGTCATGCTCACGCATTGGTTAAGGATATCAAAAGCATCTCCTCCATGAGGGTCTAATGCTGGTGGAGTCCTTTAATGAAAAAGAAACAAGTTAGAAATATGGAGAAAGCCCTAATACTTGATTTATGTATTTCCATTATGATAAGTTCTTAATCATGTTCTCTATGTATTTCATTATTTTCAGAGACCTCTTATTTTCATGTTCATCACGAAAATATCAAATTTTAGATTCTTCTAATTATATTGTGTAAATATGATAATTAGCTTAATATAAGAAACGCTTTTCTGAATTCAAGCTCACATATGGCTTGCAATTGCGGACTAACAATAACTACTCTGCTTGAAGTGCTTGAACTAAAACTAGAATCAGAATCAGAACTAGAACTAGAACTGCAACTTTTCTTGCCCGAACTACAACGAAAACTAGAGCTAGAACTGCAACTCTTCTATCCTATCACGATTAAAGTTTGAACAGGAGTTTCAACTTCTGTATCAAATCCAGAAACGAAAAAGAAAAAAAATAGTAAAAGTTAAAAGACCAGAAGACTATGTGTTAGTCAACAAGCAAATGAAATTACAAATAGGGATTAGGTAAAACCACGAGAAAGCTTAAAGGGGACCAGTGACTCGTTTTTGTTGTGCTATGGTGGGATGGATTTGGGTGATGGTACAATGATTCTTGGAAGAATTTCTCCTCCTCAAGACATGAATTTCTCCCACTCTAACCCCTTCTGTAGGTATAAATCATTCTCCAAATTGGAAATTAGTTGTTTTTCAGGTTTTATTCCTTTCAGGTTGTACATGAAACTGTTATTGCATAATCAATTTACATCGAATTTCCTATGAAAATGCAGATTATGAAGGAAATCCAATCCCTCAAACAGATCCATGGCCCTGATCCTAGTTATAATGATGTTTGTTTTACTGGTGATGAAGGTATTACTCGTGATAAGGATACAAAAAGTACTTTTCTTCAACTATTTTCTCACTTTTCAGTTCAGTCCTTTGTCGTTTCAAATCTGATGAACCTGTTTGTCTTTGTCACCTGAAATGTGATGTATGGAAGTTTCTGAGCTATCAAAAGTTTTCCCCATGTGGACATGGTTTTCGGTCATGGTCAGAAATTGACTTTTATCTCCAGAGAACTATCTATTTCGGGTAATTGCCTAATCATGATTCATTATTTGGAGCATCTCCTTTTTTTCATCTGCAACAACTTCAATTAATTTGTCTATATTTACCCTTTGAATCTCCCTTCTCTGTTTTCGTGTCCGTCTCTTCCTGTTCACTTCCTGTTTTTTCTTCCCATTCATCTTATTCCATTTTCTGTTTAAAATTTTATTATTTAATAACTACTTTCTACATTGTAACCGATTAAAATAACTGAACATTAAAATAACTATTCGTTGTTTATTATTTTACTAATACAATGTGTTGCTTTATAAGATCGTCTTCGTATTTATATAATATGGTTACATTAATTTTATACAAGTCTTCGCTATTTATCAAATTATTTGGATGTAATTCTTACATTTATTTTTAATACTATTTTTTCTACATAAGTATATGTACTTATTATTCTAATTGATTTTTTGGTAAATCAAAAATAAATTTATGAGCAAAAGAATATTCTAATCAAAATTATTCTGATGTTTGATAAACTTTTATATATTCATTATTATAATTACTATTAACATCATAATCATTTTCTATTTTAATTTACAGGGCATTATTATTGCGCATTTGCGCAATATTATTATGCTAGTTTAATAGAAAGGATAAAGGGAAAGTTATATAGAAGCATAGTTACGGAAAGAGGCACGCACGGCTGGAACCTAACATCGATTCATTCGGTAGCTTCCTCTTTAAAGCATAATATTCACGCTTCTTTTCTAATCTTATTCCTTTCTTTTCATTGCCATCTTTCTTTAGCCAGATATCTAAAGGCACCAACCTTCTCGTTCTCTCTCTAACCGTCACCAACTCCTCCTTATCCTTCCCAATTTCAGAAAGGTTCCTGCTTTCACCTTTATCTATATATTTCTGAATCTGGGTCTCCTTTTCTTTCGTTCTTGTCTTGCTCTGTTTTAGTCTCTTTACCTTAAAACTTGTTCGCGGTATGCTTTCAGATCTAAAGATTTGCGCTTTATCTTCTTGTTTATTATATCTCCTTCGTTTCCTGCGTTTTTGAAGTCCTGTATTTGTTTACTTCTTCAGAACGCTGCTTTTCCTTGCTGTTTTTTGCTTCTGGGTTGGTGTTGCTTGTGGAACTCAACTAGCTAGGTTCTTGTATTCTTTCGCTGTGCTATTTTCGGGGGCGAGTTGTTGAGCTTGTTTATGGGGTCTTTATTATAAGGTTCCATATTGTTTCTCGGCCGCGGTTTTCCTTTTCAGTTATAAACTTCAGTTCTATCGTAAAAGTTTAGCTCAATATAGCGCTGACCCATTCGTTTGTATGTTTTGTTTTATTGGTCTTGCCTTAGCTCAATAATGGACTTTGGCAATACCTGCATGGTTATAAACAATCTTAATTCGAAAGGATCAAAAAGATTAAGATATACGTGGAAATAATGCATGACAAATTTGTGAGTTCTAGATGCATGTTTTTCAGGATTTAGGTTCTGGTAAATGGATTCAACTACAATAGTATATTAATATCTGGCCTGCAATTTATCGTTATGTGATCAATCATGCAACTTTATGCTCCACTTTTATGTCGAAACTGCAGAACAACTAAGGTTCCTGTCATTGTTCCCAGGTGCATATTTACACATGGAGGAAATCATTGTTAGAAGAGTTATTCCCTCTGATAACAGTTGCCTTTTCAATGCCGTGGGGTATGTTTTGAGGGTGCAGAAAATCTATAGTTATTCATTTGTTCTTTTTGTTCTCGATCATTGATTTTCCTTTTCTAATCTTTGCAGGTATGTAATGGATCATGACAAGAACAAAGCTCCAGAATTGAGACAGGTTGCCATCCATCACTTTAGATTTTCTGCCAATGTGCTATATATTTTTCAATTCTTAAACATCTGTGTGCTCATTTTGCGAGAGTTAATTGCAAGAATTCAATTTAAATTCGTCTACTCATGTTTAAGATTGCCCCTGCTTTGCTCATTTTCCCAGAACAGATATTGATCAACTTTTGGCGTGTTACGTTTCAATTCTTATCTATGCATGATGCAAGAGTTACTTTATGGCATGTTTTTTTTGCAATCAGATTATTTGGTGATTAACATATGATAACTTTTGAATATGTATTTAATTGATCAGTCAATTCTTATCTATGCATGACGCAGATTTACTTTATGGCATGTTTTGTTTGCAATTGGATCATTTAGTGATTAATGTATGATAATTTTTGAATGCGTATTTAGTTGATTGGAGGGTATATATATAAATATCTTACCATAACAGGATAATTATTGTAATGCAAGTCTGTGGAGTACTTTTATGTTGATTGATTGTGCAAAAGTTGCTTCGGAAGGTCATAAAAATACATATGTAGTGGCAGCCAAATAGAAAAAGTCTGTTCCCTAGTGTTTGATGATGACTGTGGACCTAAGCTGTGAAGAAGTTTTTCAATATGGTTGGCAGTGTTTAACAGAAGTTGGGGGCTTTTTCACTACAAAGAAGTGACTGATATTACAATGTTTATCCTTAAAAAAAGAAGTCTTTTGGGCCATGGGAACTAGTTTCTTTAATACGAAACTTTAAATGGAATGAAGACTTGTATCATTTGAATGAGAACAAATACAACAAAGGCATTTATACCCATGGTTTGTATCACTACCGAGACATAAAATAACAAAGACATGGGTTGGATGTTTTTGTAGTGTCTTTGTATATGTTGCTATCTTCCACTTTTAGTAGGATCCCAATGATTATACACTCCCATGAGTAAGAGAATGTCATAAAAGAACAAATTTTCCCTGGAATAGATTTGAGACAAATGGATCAGGACTACCTTCCGGCTTTCTATGGATAATTTAAATAACTTTTGTAGTGTTTTCATATTTTAAGTTTTGTTCCTTCTCAATGTTGGCCTAGCAAGTTTCCCGAACTTTCTTAAACTTTACCTTGCAAAGATCTTAGATATGTCTCATTGTTTCTTCTTTCTGTAGTTAAAGTCTGTACCTACGTGTATAATGCTGATTTTCATGCTGTTTGAATGTAGGGATAAAATAAACTATTCTTGAAGTTTGTGAGTGTTAATGCTTTGCTAGTTTTGGCTTTGATTGCAGATGATGTCACTTAAGAGTTTTGCATTATGCAACTTGTTTTTTATTTTAGGGGAAAACATAAAGAATTAGTGCATTGATTGATTGATGGACATGAATTTCTGGATATTGTATATTTATCTCCTAAATTCCCGCGCTCACTTGCCAATTATCTTTTACTGCCTCATTTCATGACTTCTTTTGCTTCCAATGTTGTTTGAAGATAATAGCAGCAAATGTGGCAAGTGATCCGGTAAGATATAATGAAGCTTTTCTTGGAAAA
This sequence comes from Erythroxylum novogranatense, assembly GCA_029891385.1. Taxonomy (NCBI): domain Eukaryota; kingdom Viridiplantae; phylum Streptophyta; class Magnoliopsida; order Malpighiales; family Erythroxylaceae; genus Erythroxylum; species Erythroxylum novogranatense. The sequence continues at coordinate 54,220,143 of CM057232.1, forward strand.
CCAAATAGTGAATATTGCACTTGGATTCTTGACTCTGAGAAGTGGGGAGGTATGTTCACTTCCTTTTCTCCTGTTGTTGAGTTCATGCTTCATTAAATAGAAAGTAATGACTAAAAACAATGTGGTGACCAGAACTTGAGTTTATTAAGTAAGCAGTAGCTAAAGTGCAAGAGCATAATGCATGTGTGGTGAGCGAATAATATAGTTTAATGCATCTATGATTTCATAAATTGAATCCTATATTACTTGTTTGGAGCATCTTTTATGTTAAAGACAGCATTTTATGTTGTCTTACATATTATTTAAGATAATGGGTATTTGTTACTTTAGTTATATATTCTTATTTTTGTTGAGGGTTTTCATTATTGTGGCACTTGAAAACCACCTTTCTACTAATCCTTATCTCATAAACGTGCTGCCAATATATTTTGTATCTAATCTACTTGAAATGTATTAGCCATATAATTTGACTTACATTTTAAGAATTCATAAAATTGGATAGTTATGTGATCGCATAAATAATCTTCGAATTCCCATTACTAAAACATTGTGACCCTTCCTCATGTGTGTGATTCTGTCTACCTGACTCAAACAGTTATTTTTATAATTATATATCTGTAAAAAGATTGGAGTTGGTTTAATGTATTTATCAAAATAATCCTAACTATTATTGAAAGTTGGTTGCCTTTTTGAGTGAGTTTTAATAGGAGCGAAGCTAACTCGACTGAAAGGAGAGGAACCTTACTTTGCTCTTTGTGACAGTTCTGTTTTTACATAGCTTGGAACTAGCCTAGGTAATATGGGCTATCAGGCGTAAAGCCAATACCTCTTGAAATTGACATGTTCAATAGAGGGGATGAGACAAAAGATACTAAACTCTTCTTCTAAATCCCTTCATTTTTAATTGAGGAATACACGGATCCTCGAACATATATGAAATGAAATAAAAATGGATCAAGCTACTTATGAATGTAATCGCACCAGTATTTGAAATTAGTAAAGCATAATTGTCTCCATTGTTAAACATTTTGATGTTGTCCATATTACAACTCAAGCATACTACCAAGGATGTCTGTATCAGAAAAATCTCTGTGATGTATTTTTGTGATGTTTCCTTAGAAACAATTGAGTCATAGGTCTTCTCTGCTTAGGCAAACACTCTGGCGGTCCTAGAGTATTTTCTTCCTTCCTTTTTCTGCCTATTTTTTTAGACTTCAGGGCTGCTTTTGGATTAGAGAGAACCCGAAGATCTCTAGAACAATACCTTGGTTTTGTTTGTAGAAAAACTCAGTTGCTTTCATTCATAATTGCAGAAGAGTTGATACTTAAGGTTTCCTCAGAACTAGTATAGTAACTGAACCTGAAGATCTCTAGAACAATACCTTGGTTTTGTTTGTAGAAAAACTCAGTATGCTTTCATTCATAAATGTAGAAGAGTTGATACATAAGGTTTGACTGTTACCCCTACCTCCTTAAAACTAGGACAATAATTGGACATGAAAAATAACAAACGTGATTAGGGTGATTTGGTTGTAATTTAATTTCCTAGAATAACTCCTTTATAATTGTCTACCTATTTCTAGGATTCATTCCTTACTTAGGTGATTTTATAACTACAAATTTGTACGACTTGTACTCTTACAAATATATACAATGTATAATTCTTACAATTCACATTCATATGGTATCAAAGCAGGAATCCATTCCTATTAACCCTAGTTGCCAATAAACTTGCAAAAAATCCTGAACACTAGCCTCTTACCTGAACTAGTGTGTCTTCCTCTACCTATTTTGTCTTTCTATCATAATGTCTGACTTTTTTGAGACAACCATTCCTCCGGAACAGCCTGTAAACACCCCTGAAGGCTTGCCTACATCCGTTACTACTAATCAGGCTCCTACCTCATATTCTCACTCCACTCAGGTCATCACTATCAAACTAAATGGAGAATTATTTGCGTTGGTCTCAATTTGGGCACATGTAAATCTGTGGTAGGGGCAAATTTGGCTGCTTGATCAGTGACAATAAGGAATCTGAAAAGAGTGATCCAACTTATCCAATATGGGATGCGGAGAACTTGATGGTGATAACGTGGTTGGTAAATTCAATGGAGGAGTACATAAGCTCCAGCTATTTGTGCTATCACACGACAGAGGAGCTTTGGGATAATGTTTGTGAAGATAACCATATTTTAAATTTCTTATTGGTCTAAGTGTGGGGTTTGATGAAGTTAGAGACAAAATTATTCACTGATAACCCCTTCCATCACTTGGAGAAGTCTTCTTTGAGGTACATCATAAGGAGAGTCGTTGTCTTTTCAACAAAAAGAGCCTTGGTAATTTTACTGAAAATTCAGCGTTGGTTGTCAACGTGAGGGTTTCCAAAACACTGTTGAGAAACCTAATGATCAAAGTCGTATTCACTGTGATTATTGTAATAAGCCTTGTCATACACGTGAGACTGACTTTAATATTCACAGAAAACCAATTAATTGAATGGCTCTCACGAAGACCAATTCAATCATCCTACTGCACATAAGACGGACTCAGTTTCCTTGAACAAAGGGCATTTTGATAAACTCTTGAAGCTGTTGAAACCCATCTCAAGCATTGAGTACTCCTAATACTTCCATTGCTTAAGCAAGTAGTATTTCAAAGGCACTATCTTGTCATTTCCCTAATTATTCTACTTGGATTGTAAATTCGGGTCATGATAAAATTCATATATGAGATAGTTCTTATTCCGATATAGCTGGAAAAGGTTTGATAAATGTCTCGAAAATTATCCCTCAAAAAATGTTCTACACGTTCCTAAACTTAGTTGTGATATGCTATCAGTTAGTAAATTATCTAGGCCTCTAATTGTCATCTTACATTTTTTATACCCCACTTTGTTTTTCAAGAATTGAGCTTGGGAAGACAATTGGCAGTGCTAAATTGATAGATGGCATCTACTTTTTTAAAGATGAAGATTACAAGAATAAGGAAGCTTAAGGCTTTGGTAGTATTAATTCAAATCCAGAGAAGTACTATCCTTTTAATTGATTATTAAGAAACTTTCACTCCAGTTATCAAAATCAACTCCATCCAAGTACTATTCTTTTAATTGTATTTGGCCTCTATACCAGTTAGATAGCAAAAATGGTTTTCTTAATGGAGATTTAGGAAAAGAAGTCTTTATGAGCCTACCTCCAGGATTTGAGAAGATGTTCGGTCAGAATAAACTCAATAGACTTAAAAAATCTTTGCAAGCGTGTTTCATTCACTTTGGGAAGGTAATGAAAAGTTATGGTTATCAACAAAGCCAAGCTGATCACATAATGTTCTACAAGTGATTGAAGGAAAGTAAGTTATCTATCCTATTCGTCTGTGTGGATGATATAGTCTTGACAGTTGATGCTGTTGAAGGACTAATATAACTGAAAAAGAAATTGGCACGAGACTTTGAGATCAAGAATCTAGGATTATTAAAATATCTCCTTGGCATGGAGTTTGCTTTATCAAAAGAAGGTGTTTGTATGTCACAAAGAAACATATTCTTGATCTTCTTACATAAACAAGTTTCCTAGGTTGTAAAAATGTTAAAACTCCTCTTGATGCTAATCTAAAACTTGATCATACTAAAGCTGAAGATGTGGCCGAGAGAGAAAAGTTTCAGAGACTATCGAAGAATTAATTTGCTTGTCTCATACCCGTCTTGATATCACTTTTGCTGTGAATATAGTTAGCCAATATATGCACTCACCTAGATAAGTGCATGTTGATGCAGCTTATAGGATATTAAAATACTTGAAAGGAGCTCTTAAAAAGGGTCTTATGTTTCAGAAACATACCAACCTACAAATAGAAGTCTATGTAGATGTAGACTGGGCTGGTTGGACCATTGACAAATGATCAACTTCGAGCTGCTACACCTTTGCTGGAGGAAATCTTGTTACATGGTGAAGCAAAAAACATAATATTATGGTTCGAAGCAGTGTTGAGGCAGAGTTCAGGTCTCTTGCTTATGGAATTTGCGAGATATTGTGAAAAAAAAAGAAAAAGACTATTTGAAGACCTGAAGATTCCAGTGACACTTTCCATGAAGGTCTACTGTAATAACTGGGTCGACACCTCAATTGCTCACAACTTGTTTTTGCATGATAGAATGAACCATGTTGAAGTTTACAAGCATTTTATCAAAGTGAAAATTAAAAATGGGTAAACTTGTGTTCCTTATGTACCATCTATAGATCACATAGTCGATATACTCACCAAAAGACTATAAAAGGGTTGGTATGAATTTCTAGTCAGCAAGATAGCTATGGAAGGCATCTTCAAGCCAATTTGAGGGGGAGTGATACAAGATTTACATGATTAGGTGATCTAGTTATAATTTAGTTTCCTAGAATAGCTCTTGTATAGTTTTGTCAATTAATCTTTATTTTCTAGGATTCTTTCATTATTTAGGTTGCTGTATAACTATAAACCTGTACATCTTGTAATCTTATGAATATATACGCTATAGAATTCTTATGATTCACATTGGTAAAGAATAACAACAAATTATACCAACAATCTAAGACCTAGGAAAATATATTCTCCCAAAATATCCATGACATTGTTATTTTACAAATCAAGCAAAAGCAAAGAACCTAGATTTGTTTCACTGATTTGCTCCATATTAAATTTTCATATAGGTGCAATTGAGCTTTCCATATTAGCTGATTATTATGGTCGTGAAATTGCCGCTTATGATATCCAAACGGGGCGATGTGATTTGTATGGCCAGGTCAGCAAAGCTGATCAATTCTTTTTACATTTTGAGTCTACCTTTGATCAATAATGAGTACCTATTCTCTTCCTCTGGTTATCATTTGACAGGACAGGAATTACTCTGAAAGAGTCATGCTGATTTATGATGGGCTCCACTATGATGCTTTGGCTGTAAGTTGTTTTATTATTGTTTTGTTTTTGGGCCTTGTTGTGATTTTCTTCTGGTCAAGTACCTTCTTGAAATGAAAGGATAGTGGAAATTATGCTGAATGCCTAGATGTCTCCCAAAAGAGGGAGGTCTTCTGATTGGAATGTTGTGCCGAGCAATGATGAAGAGAAACAAGGGGAAGGTTTACTAGCAACTATTGCCTAGATAGATACCTGCACACTAGCTAGAAACATATGCCTCAGGCTGATTAGGCAGGAAACTTCTGATCACAATTGTTAAACAGTCATCTTCTGTCTATTCAATTTAAGAGATCTTCTCTGCTCCACTCCTATCTGTGTATTTGCAGTCTTATTGATATTCAACTTATTGAAATGCTCATTCTGCTAATTCCTATGACCAGATGTCGCCATTTGAGGGAGCATCGGAGGAGTTTGATCAGACCATATTTTCTGTACAAAAGAACAGGACTATTGGGCCAGTTGAGGGACTTGCTCTTAATCTTGTCAAAGATCAACAAAGGTAATGTTCAGTGCCTCCTTTAGACTTAATAGTTTATCACTCTGCAGTATTTTTCTCAGTGCAAAAAAATTCTTGAAGCATCAGTAGGTCATGGGAACTCATCAAGATACTCTTTACAACAAGTCAATGAGTGTTTGATTATGCATTTTGTTATTCTAAGCCCAAGTTGCTTCATAACTTCAATTTTTTTTTCCTCTATATTTTGAGTAAGTTTTGCTAATGAGATGTTCTGCTTTCTGGCATACATCTTAATCGCCCCATGCACTGGCTTAGAGTGGATGTTAGGAATTCACTTTCATTTTTACAATGTGCTGTTAGGTTTGCATGTATTTATGTCTAGACACGGCCATTGCTTAACATGGTAAAAGTTCAGTGAACATTTTCTACATGGCTGGAACGTGTGGAGATGGAAAGAGTTGCACTTGTATTATATATTTATAAGCTGAGCTATAGACATAAATTTTTTATGCTATTACTTGCAGGAAGAGAAGATATACTGATACTGCTAACTTCACTTTGCGTTGTGGAGTATGCCAAATCGGTGTAGTTGGTCAGAAGGTGAGTTCATATGAAATTGCCAATGTATGAACACTGTGTCAATATTAGTATATTGACGTGACTTTTGCTCTTTCTAATTCTAATGCGAACGCACAGGAGGCTGTTGAGCATGCTCAAGCCACAGGCCATGTCAACTTCCAAGAATATAGCTGACACAAACTGTGGAAAACAAACTTGTTTCCGTTTATCTGGGATTGACATACACTAAGGTTCGAATTCCTGTAAAACTAATAAAACAATACTTGTAATGCTATAACTATAATTATGATGTTTTTCATTTTCAGGCCCTGTGGTTCAAAATGCTTTCTTGCCAGGTTTAAGATAACACATGCACAAGCTATGGATTACTCATACTTTTGTTCTTCAATTCACATCTTGGCTTACATAAATAGTAATAGATTAAATTATTCCAAATTTTCCTCAATATTTGCAATCTATAAATTCAGAAAAAACTGTTATTAATATCTAATTGTCCTTAAGAACTCCATCCTAACCTGTTGAACTTTATAATTAATTCATGAAAATACACTTTTCTTATAAAAGAAAACGATTAAAAATGCGTTAGCCAATTTATAATTTTGTAATAGTATTTATGTTAGTAAATAGTGTACAAAATAATAGTCAATTTTATGATTTTAGCTTCTAACATCTTTAAACAAAAATTTAATTAGTTATTAACATCAAGTTAATTATATTTTATTACTACTAATAATAAAACACTAAATAAGAGTTAGAGATATAATAATATTATATCTCAATTCTCAAAAGTTGGAACACTTTAAACTTAGTTACTTTTCTTAGTATAATATACCCTTTATTGCGATAGTTGAAGCATCATGCAGAGTAACAAGCATTACCTTACCTTGGATGACCATATTGCGAAAAGATGTATCTAAGATTGCAATAATATAATTCTCTTACTTGCCTTGCCTTGCCATGAGGGTACATTGCACAGATTTGTGTTTTGGGAGAACATGCAAAGTTCAACCAATGCATATAAGTACATTATAGTATAATAAAACATATGATTATGAAGGCTAAGTAACAACAGGAACATTGGCAAGCCTAACAATTTCTTTGCATGCTCAAAGGCAACAGAAAAGGAGAACACCGGTAGGGTTATTTCGACTGTATCCATCTGGGCAGTGTGACAAGCTCCAGTATCCTAGAGATGCATTAGAATAAATGCAAAATAAAGCATTAGGATGAAAGCGGAAGAAGCTAAAGATGCAAATTCTCCCCTAAGCATTTACAAAAAGTAGAAAGAGCATTCTTCCATGTCAAAATGAGACCATTTATTTTTGATCTGGCTTTATCAGTAATAATATCAATTAACAAGTTATGCTTCGCTAGACTTAGATCTTCTGTTTAAGTACATGACGCAATTGAATTTTCTGACTCTCCATCCTTGCCTCCAAGAGCTTTGCCTTTAAGCTATTCTTCTGTGCGCCACGCGGCCAATCGATGCATCCTTTCATTCCTCTAGCTATGTGGGGATTTTCCGAGTCTGGTGAGCTCCACACTCCCATCAAATCGGAGGGGCTCAGGCCACCTTTACCTGACCCTTGATCTGGAGATATAATGCTCCCATTAGATTTCCTTCCATTTGAAAGCCTACCGTTTATTCCATCCACTGAGATAATCTTGTAATTCTCCCCGTTATTTGGACAAGATCTCCAAAGCCTTGTAATGGAAGAGGCCTTCTTGAAATGCTTTGTTGGCACGCTGCAGAGTTCACTGATCTCGGTAATGGGAGTTCCTTCACACGCGCTTCCTTCTAGTTCTGTTTCACTCCCTGAGACATTCCTTTCCTGCATGTTCTTATTGACAGATGGGACACTCCCTTCTGGTGAGTAACTCGATCCCTGATCCTCAAGATGGCTCGCAGTTTCCCAGCCACTTTCATCTTCCTCCACATGTCCATGACCATCTTTGTAAGTAAGGTTGACTTCAGGACTAACAGTGTGAATTTTTGAGGCATGGCTTGCAGGACTGTAAGCAATGCAAGGTTCAATCTCACGTTCATTGGCTTCACCAAGATTAACATCTTCAAGAACAGAAAAAATATCGTCCAAGTTAGGGGGTTCATACACAAATGCTTTTGTGTCCTGAATATTCACAGAGGCTGCTGCCTGCATAAGCAATTCAGCTTCTCTTATTTCCTTCACCTCTAAATTTGTGCTTTTTGACATTAAGAAAGTTTCTAAATCAGCTACAAGCTTCTTCATCTGTGAATACTTCTCTTCAAGAGCCACCTTTGCATCAACCAACTTCATTTGAACACGCTCTTCACGCCAAACCTCAGCCATCTGCAGCATCTTCCTTTCCTCATCCACTTCTTCCCGAAGTTTCACTGATTCCCTCTTTAATGTGTCAACTTCAGCTTTATCCTCGCCAATTTCCTTAGCAAGTTCATCACATACTTCCTCTATTAGTTCTCTTGCCTTTCTTTCCTTTTCATAATCCTGCATGTATCGCTTTGCTGATACCTTTGCATCAGCCAGCTCATTCACCAATTTTGAATTGATTATTTCCAGTCTTTGACGATTTTTCCTTTCATGGTTCAAGTCAGCTTTGACATCATCTATAAATGCACGAATTTTCTCATGCTCTCTACTCCTCCAAGCAGCCCTTTCCTCACTTACTTTCTTCAAGAAATGCTCCAGTTTCTTTTTTGAGGACCGACGTTCAGTCTCCAGATCTTGAACGCGTTGTCGTGCCTGCTCCAGTTCAGCTTCAAGTGCAGAAACTACTGATACAGCACTCACCTGTTGATTGAGACACTTCATGTTGCTGTATATCTGGCGTGCCTCATCCGATGCCCCCACACAGACAGGATTCCACTTTGTCGCGCCCTCCATCGCAGAGCTGGAAAACTGATATGAGGGTTCAATCTAAAGTAGAAGTCAGAAGGTCTATATTAGACAATGACATATATAACTAACAGTGATATAAGTATGCACAAGCCATCATGTAGCTTAATTTTATGTGTGAGATTGTGGGATAAAACAACAAACTAAAGCAAGTTTAATGCTTGAACAATTAAAAGGGTGAAATTATTAGTTGGTATAACTTTAGAATAAGCTTCTGAAGTCAATACAAAAGGATTGTGCCACTGTTCCAAACTCCTGGTAGATAGCAATGAGGGAGGCATATTTCGATAGCTAAAAATGGCTACTGTCCATAGGAACAAACCAGTCAATTAGGAACTCTTGTCTATACTACAAAACCATTCAGTGGTTCTAACTCAAAAATATTTACATAAACCAATGAAATGAAAAGTAAAACAATACTTGATACCAAGGTACATTGCATTAGATCCGAAAAACTGTAATGTATTAAAGTTCATTTCCTTCTCATACATCTGTTTTCATAAACATAAAGTGTTAAAAATGTTTCGCAGCAGAAAAGACTAAACAACACATTAGACTACTCTCCCATCTCACCTTCAGGGAGGAAATTATATGCAGGAGGTTAACAAAACAAGATGCTTTTTGTATATGGAAGATGCTATTTAAAATAGAAGAAAACTTCAAAATGAATTAAGTCCACTGAACATGCTCACTAAGCAATATAACATTTGATTTGATTAACAGAAAAATTAGAAGTTTAGATCCTTTAACGATCCTTGCTGGTTTTGTCCACATTGAACATGTTATTTCCACCCGACACTTCAGGAACAGACATACCTTACACAAGAATCTGGTCTTCATGCCAGAGACAGAACTAGGGCTCTCTGATGGATCCTTTGCTCCAAACATATGTACTTTCTCCTCGCGCCAAGGTTCAAATTGGATTGCCACATGACGAGAACCAGGCTGCAAGACAAAAAACAAAACAAAAGCAAGAAGTCAAAAACATTACAAATCAAATTCCACATCCCATGGGAATGGGATTGTCTAACAACCAACAGGAGAACAACCCTCAATTTGGAAACCACGCAGTAAACAGACACCGGTTTTTAAAATCATCTACTAAAACCCATCAATGCATTGACAACATTTACATCTAAAAAGAAAAACAGATTCAAATAAACAACAAAGTTCCCGTCTTTTATCCAACTACAAGCTTCCAGCTAATTAGTTTCCTTTCACGAGGATTCGATTGATGACATTCATTTCAATAATAATCACGAGAATAAATCGTATTACTGCTAAAATGAATACCATCATCGTGGAGACAAACTTTTAAACTAGGCAACAGTCAATCATAACTTATAAACTTTAACCACTCGATCAAACCACATTCATCACACAAAGCAATCAAAGCAGAACCATTGCATTCAACTTGCTCACTTTGTCATCCAAACTAAGTTAAAATAAAACAAAACACTGATCTTTCTAGAGCAAACAACAAGGACAAGGCAAGAGAGAAAACCACCTGAAACCCTACCAGATCCTTCCGACTCCTCCTACTGCTCTGTCCACCACCACCGACCACCGTTTCCGGCAGCTGCAACCGCCACAACCCAGCAGCAAGCCTCCTCGCCGACACAACTTTCAGGCTTCTCCGGCGGCCTTTCGGCCCACCATTCTTCTTCTCCTCCTCCCCTGCCGCCTCACCACCGTCTTCATCGTCAACATTGACCACTCTATCTTCGATTTTCCACTTCAGTAACGGGGTCTCGGGTCTGCTCCGCCTTCCAACCGGAGCTCCGACTCTCTTCAATCGAGTCAAGCTCGGGTTCCGGTTCCTTCGGCGGGGCTTGGGGGAGGTCCTGAGATCTGAGTCAGGAGGTGGGTTTAGGACCTTGGAAGCTAAGGAGTTGGCCTGAAATGCGGCGGCGGAATTCGAGTTTCCAGTGATCTTCATTTCTCTAGGAAACAAGAACCCATTTAGGCCACTAGCTAACTAAGACCAAAGCTCAAAGCTTTTTCACGGAGATAGTCTCTGCGTGTGTTTGTGTGTACGTGTGAAATGTGTGAGTCTGTGTGTGAAATGTGAGAAAGTACAGAGTAACAGAGAAAGAGAGAGGTTTTAGTAGCAGGGGAAAGACAGACACATGCATACGTATACGAGACATCTACGGATACGTATGTTAAGGAAACCGTTTTACAGTTGTATTAGACATTAACTAACAGTTTTAATCAAAATTCTAATGTGGACTAGTTGTTTTTCTTCAAGTGATGACAATCAATCGGTATGGAAACGTACATCGTACATATACAATGGGTCGTATATTTAAGGGTAGTAAAGCTGATACGACGAGGAGGAGGAAGAGAAATAAGTGGCAATTGCACGTGCGTGGCGCAGAGAGACGTTATAGATTGGTATATTAATAAAATGACCGAAGCATACGCTGTCGTTTGCATCCTTTTTTTTTTTTTTTCTTTATTTTGTGCTTTGTTTTGTTCATTACTTGAAGGATAGTCGGCTTCGGATTCTACGGCATGAGTTGTCCTATCACCTATGTATTGGGTTATATTAGTTTAAAAGAGGAAAGGAATAATAACATGTGTCATGGAAGAATCACTGAGATTTCCAATATGACCCCATAGAAATTAATATTTGCCTCTTATATTTAGAAAATAAATTTATTTGGTATTATTACATACAAAATATAAGAAAATTAAATATTATTAATTTCATAACATACGTACAAATAAATATATATATTCACAACAATAAGACCTTTTAAATAAATCACTTTATATTTTTCTCAATTTGTTGTGTCAGCAAGATTTTAATTAGGTGTTAATGACCTGATTTTATGTCTCAACAAGACTTCAACTAGATATTGATGAAGACGACGATTAAACCATTTTTAAGTTTATTGCAACATCATGTTGTTGGATGTAATTTAACTTCTCTAAAAAAAAATATGTATATAATTTAAAATATTTATCGTACTTGCCAAAGCCATTAAATCTTCTTCAAGTTGAAATAAGAAATTCAAGAATGGAAATAAATTCATATATAAAAAGAAAAAACATAATTAGGGTTGTACACATTATTGATTGTACTTGTTCCGTCTCCACCTAGATATGCCCCACTTCTAAAATAATACTATAGTTCTATAGAGAAAAGCATCCGAGGGGAAATCCACGTGGCAAATGACGAAACCATAGACCATACCCATGAACTCTCTAAAAAGCCTACTTTATAACATATGCTTTCTGGGTAGGCGACAGAAATGTACCCACATGGGCGTGACATTTTATTAGATAACTTATAATTGGATCTAAATCCTTCTCTTTTATATATACTAATTTCCCTCGTTAATAAAACTTTAATCGTTTATATTCAAATTGATGTTGACCATCGTGATCGTGGTTTCCTTTGGAGATGGCCACCCAATAGGAAGACAGATCTTGGCCGCTTGCTTCACACGTGGACGTGGGGGCCGGCTCATCCTGCAATTTATCCAAAACTAGAGTCTAGAGCGGCTCCGCTCCTCCTCCCTTCCTGAGCTTCTACGCACGATTGGTTCATTTAATAGAGTCTACATTTTGTTGTTTAATATTATAGTATTTTATTGTGTCCAATTTATTTATGTAAGTTTTATATAGGTCTCGCGTAGATTCTGCTGAATTCTATAAAATAAATGACTAAAATTTCATAAAACAGAATAAGTCAAGGTAATATTGAACGGAAAATCTTGTTTCTATTTAACGATGACAAGTTTTCTTTTCTTCTGTACCATGATCTATGAGCAATTACAAAAATGCCACCCCCTTTTTTCTTTCTTGTACACACTTTTTAGTGACTTATTGTTATCTTGTATCTAAGGTGAAAGGAAATGGCGGGTGCATAATCATTTGATCGTATGATATCCTCGTTGCTGTAGGGAAATGCTGTCCATAACCAAACATCATGAATAGTTTCATTTTCTAATCCTATTGATCACGAGAATCATTTGGACAACAAAGTTAAGCAACTTTAAGCTTCTTTCGTTCTTCTTTACTTTTTATTCATTGAGATTTGACTTTTGACAGCAATCATATCTTCTAGTACTCGAGCAGACCTTGATGCAAACCCTTGCATATAACTTCCGGCGTATCTCTTTATAAAGTTTAATTTTTTTGTCTAATTTTTCGTTTTTTTATTATATTTTATAAATTTTAGTTATTTTTTATATAAATCTCGTAAAAATAAGCACAAAAATTGTATAAATAAACGACTGAGATTTATATAACAGAATAAGACATTATAATATTAGACAGAAAATCTTCTCCACTCTTTATATACCATAACCTATTTTCTTATGGTTCACCATGAAATGTGCCACTTTAAGATATAGGATGCATCAAGGCTGGAGCCGATGAACCTAATTGCTGGAATAGGTGAATGAGGTTAGGTCGCCTAACTTGCGTTTTATATTTAAAAAAAAAAAGAGAAGGCAAGTGTTCGGTAGTTAGTAGTTTCGATTGGAACTCTTGAAATTGGATTAGCACAGACTTCGTGATCATGATTCATGAGATCTAAGATACTTTTGACATCAAAACTGACACTCTTGAACCGGGTCAACGTGCAATGAAAGCCCGTTTGTTTAAACTCGTTAAAGGCCCATAACAACAACTCGGGCGGACTTCGTATTCTAAATGGGTAATGAGTTTCAAAGTCTTTTCTTTTCTTTTTATTTTATTTCAGTTTTTAATTAAATATCTAGATTTTAAATGTTATTTTATTAACGTAACTAAATAAAAATATATAAAGACTGACATTTGAAAAGATTATATGATATTTTAAATATAATTTTAACTATTAAATAAGTAATTTCTTTTGAAAACATAATCCTGAATGTATTTAGTATAAGGGAATAAAAATTATATTAATAAAAGAAAGAATCATGTAATATTTTCAAATATTAGCTTTCATGTATTTCATTATTTATATTATCAGAAGTATTAACATAAATAATTTTTTAAAATTAAATTATTTAATTTCTCTTCGATATTTAATAAAAATTTTAAAATTCAAAGTCTGAAAGAACGTTACTCACGTATGCCTGTGCCAAGTCTTGGATCAATTATTTGTATGGAGGATCTCGGCGGATCAGAAGCCAAGAAGTATATGACATGTCTTCTTTACTTTTTATATTGAAATGATAAGGATTCAAAAAGATAGGACCAAATTGCTTACGCCATGATACAATTCCAATTCTAAATGGATAAGACTGGAAGACATTATTGCACTACTTTATTCTGATTTGTCAAGGCTTAAACAGTCAAACTTGTTTGCATGATTGTCGAACTTCTTAGATTCTCCTTTTTTATTTTACTTTTTTTTACTGCTCCGGACTATAATGAAGTCAGCATTTTCTTTCTTTCTTTCGTCTCCTCTAACAAATTGTAGATATAAGAACATCAGTATTATAAAACCGAAACTAAAATTTAAGAATATTTGGGAGAGAAGAATTCTTTTTATAAATTGGTATCTCTTACAGTAAGTTAACCCTTATATTTATAGTACAAAATTTCTAATAAAATACTATCATAATAATAGAAGTGATACACTAACAATTAAGTGGTGCATTTGGTTCACTAACAATTAAGTGGTGCATTTGGTGCATTAACAATTAAGTGGTGTATTAATAATTAGTGACACACCATATTATTTCTATCTTTTATAACATTCCCCCCTTGGTGTGTCATATAGTTATTTTTTATCTGGTCTTGATATGCATTTGGTATTGCCTCGTTAAAAACCTTATCAGGAAAAACCTAGTAGGATAAAAACCATGATAAGGAAAAAAAAGTGCAACTGCGTAAGCTCCCCCTCATTTAACACAATAAGCTCTTCCTCATAAATCTCTTAGATGTCGCATTCCAATCTCGTGGACATGCTTCCTGACAGGTGTCGTAGGAAGTGCCTTTGTGAAAAGATCCGCAATATTTTCGCTTGATTAAATATACTGGATGTTGATTTCTTTGCTCTTTTCGAGATCTTGGATAAATTGAAAAAATTTCAGAGGGATATGTTTGGTTCTATCACTTTTGATATAACCCTCCTTTATTTGAGCGATATATCTTTGCATTGTCTTCATATATGATTGTTGGTTCTTTGTTGGTCGATAAGCCACAAATTGTTAAAATGTGGTGCGTTATTGACCTTAACCATACACATTCTCGGCTTGCTTCATGAAGTGCAATGATTTCAATATGATTTGAAGAAGTAGCAACAAGTGTTTGTTTCTGTGAACGCCAAGAAATTGCAGTGCCTCCATACGTAAATACATAACTAGTTTGGGATCTGGCTTCATGCGGATCTGATAAGTAACCTGCATCTGCATAACCAACCAAAGCTTGTTTTGCATTTTTAACGTAAAATAATCCCAAATCAATTGTACCTCGAAGATAACGAAATAGATGTTTAATTCCATTCCAGTGTCTTTTCGTAGGAGATGAGCTAAACAGCAAAAGCTATATCAGGTCTAGTACAATTAGCAAGATACATAAGAGCTCCTATCGCACTCAGATATGACGTTTCAGAATCAAGAACTTCTTCGTTTTCTTCGCTAAGGCGAAATGGATCATTCTCAACATTAAGTGATCTACCAACCATTGGTGTACTTAACGGAGTTGCTTTATCCATATTGAAACGCCTCAATACCTTTTCTGTATATATCGATTGATGCACAAATATTCCGCTTGGTCTATGCTCAATTTGCAGACCAAGACAATATGTAGTTTTTCCAAGATCTTTCATTTCAAATTCATTCTTTAAGTATACAACTATTTCTTGGATTTCTTTAGCAGTACCAATGATATTCAAATCGTCAACATAGACAGCGATAATCACATATCCGAATGTTGTTTTCTTTACAAAAAACGCAAGGGCAAATAGGACTATTTACATATCATTTCTTTGATAGATACTCACTTAGACGATTGTACCACATGCGTCCTGATTGCTTTAGTCCATATAAGGATCTTTGCAATTTGATCGAATACTTTTCCTTTGGTTGTGATTTTAATCTCGCAGCATTTGAATCCTTCAGGATTTTCATGTAAATATCACGATCAGTGATCCGTCATGTAAGCTATAACAACATCCATAAGACGATTTCCGGTTTCAAGAACTTAAGTCGATTAAATATCTAAACGTAATTGTATCCATAATAGGAGAGTATGTTTGTTCATAGTCAATTCCGGGTCTTTGAGAAAAATCTTGTACAACAAGTCGAGCTTTGATCTCACAATATCATTTTTCTCATTTCGTTTTGAACAAAACCCATTTGTAACCTCATGTGCTCTACACTTTGGGGTGTAAGGACAATAGGTCCAAACACATTACGCTTGTTCGAGAATTTAATTAAACTTCAATAGCATCTTTCCATTGAACCCAATCATGTCTATTTTGACATTCAATGATAGATCTTGGTTCGGGATCTTCATTTTCATTGATGATATCACATGCTATAGCATAAGAAAATATTTCATCAATCTCTTTCATATCATTTCGGTTCCATAATTCTTTTGTGTGAACATAATTAATTGCGATTTCTTGATTAATGTCAGTTTGTGTCTCTTCTAGGACACTATCCTCATCTTGTGTTTTTAAAGGAACACTTTTATCTATCTTGGGGTTATTAATCACATTTGCTCCTTTTCTTTTTTGAGGATTTTTATCTTTGAAACCGATTGGTCTACCACGCTTTATGCGTGTCGTATATTCATGAGTGTCCATGTTCTCAGATTGTCCTTTTGGGATTTCAATCCGAGCAGGAGTATTTACAGCTGGTATAAATGATTTAGTCACTCTTTTTGTATCTGTAAAAGCATATGGTAATTGATTTGCAATTCTTTGCAAATGCACAATTCTTTGCACTTCTGTTTCGCATTGTTTTGTGCGTTGATCAAGATACAATAATGATGGTTCGCACCATGTAATTTCTTTCATCAGTTGTTTATTATCTCCCTCTAATGTCGGGAAAGTATTTTCATAAAAATGACAATCAGCAAAACGTGTTGTAAACACATCACCTGTTTGAGGTTCAAGATATCTAATAATAGATGTACTTTCATAGCCGACATATATCCCCAATCTTCTTTGAGGTCCCATTTTACTACGTTGTGGTGGTGCAATAGGCACATATACTGCACAACCAAAAATTCTCAAATGGGGGATATTTGGTTCTTGACCAAATGCAAGTTGTAGTGGGGAGTAGTTATGATATGCACTTGGTCGGATGCGAATTAATGCCTCAGCATGTAAAATTGCATGACCCATACGAAAATTGGAAGCTTTGTTCTCATCATCAATGGTCTAGCAATAAGCTGAAGGCGTTTAATTAAAGATTCAGCTAAACCATTTTGAGTATGCACATGAGCAACAGGATGCTCGACCATAATCCCAGTTGACATACAATAGTCATTGAAAGTTTGGGATGTGAATTCACCAACATTATCGAGTCTGACTTTCTTTATTGTATAGTCAGGAAATTGTGTTCGTAATTTAATAATTTGTGCAAGAAATCTTGGAAATGCCATATTACAAGTTGATAGTAGACAAACGTGAGACCATCTGCTGGAGGCATCTATCAATACCATAAAATATCGAAATGGTCCACATGGTGGATGAATTGGTCCACATATATCACCTTGAATACGTTCAAGAAAAGCAGGTGATTCCAATTTTATTTTAGCTGGTGATGGCCTTATGATCAGTTTTCCAAGAGAACAAGATGTACATGGACTCTTATTTATTTGAGTAATCATTTTGTTACTCAATGGATGTCCATGTGTATTCTCAATTATTTTCGCATCATTGTTGATCCTGGATGACCCAGACGATCATGCTAAATAGATATCATTGAAGGATCAATGTGTTTTGCTTTCACTACCATATTAGATTCCATCACATTTATATATGTATAATGCAATCCAGTAGGGAGCATTGGTAGTTTTTCCAATATGTTTATCTTTCCTAATTTACAGGTTGTAAGATACATATATTTCATATTTCCCTCAGTTGCAGACTGAGTATCATATTTATGAGAATATATATCATTAAAACTCAACAAATTTCTTTTAGACTTTGGCGCAAATAAGGCATCATGTATTGAGAACTTTGTGCATTTGGTAATGTGAAATTTGCCTTGCCAATTCCTTCAATCAAGTCTGCAGGACCTGATATTGTGTTCACAATTGTTTTTGTTGGTTTTAATTCTGAAAAGAACCTCTTATCTTTCAGGGTAGTGTGCGTTGTGCCACTATCTGGTATGCATAAATTATCATGATTTTCCGCTCCTCTTTCAGAACGATCCATATCAAAACTTCACATAAAAATAAATAATCTAATGAGAAAATTGCGCATGAACTTTAATAAAGAGAAAAAGATGTTATTTTAACTAAAAAAAATGTTACAATACTTTACTTGAAACTGAGTATCACAACAAGCATAAGAATACATAACACAAGCATAAGTACATTATTTTAATTTCCATTGCTATTGCCACCAACAATGTCCTGATCCACAAAATCATCAGTAAAATTCGAAGCATTCAAATATGTAGAGTCATCTGAAGGATTATGATTCTCAATGAAATCAAAATCAAAAGCACCAAGGTCAGTTGAATCACCTAAAGGGCGTTGTTCAGTAAAATTCACTTCCTTTTCTTTCTTTTTTAAGGATGCTTTGTATAACTGACATAGATGTTCAGGAACTCGACAAACTTTAGCCCAATGTCCTTTTGTACCACATCTAAGGCAAGAATCTCCTGAAGTCCTATAAGAACTTCCATGAACATCATTAATATGGTGCTTGTTATTGTGGTGGCTCGTATTTCTTTGAAAGGAGTTATATGGATAACTTCTTCGACTACGTCCACGGCCACGACCACGAATGTAGTTACGACCGTGGCCACGACCATGACTGCGATCACGACTAGGCCCGTGATGATGTTTTCTTTCATTGTCATTTCGAATTGCAATATTCTCTTCTGGAAATGCTGTCGCGCCAGTAGGGCGGGATTGATGATTTTTCATCAAAAGCTCATTATTCTTCTCGGCTACAAGGAGGCATGAAATCAGGTCAGAGTATTTTTTAAATCCACGCACTTGATATTGTTGTTGCAATGTTACATTTGATGCGTGGAAGGTGGAGTATGTTTTTTCTAACATATCTTCCTCAGTAATTGTTTGCCCACAAAATTTTAGTTGTGAGACAATTCTAAACATAGCTGAGTTATACTCATTGACATTTTTAAAATCTTGGAAGCGTAAAGCGCTCCATTCATCACGAGAAGCCGGAAGTAAAACTTCCTTTTGAGATGGTCATATCTTTCTTGTAAATTTTTCCACAAATGACTTGGATCTTTAATTGTGAGGTATTCTATTTTTAATCCCTCATCAAGATGACGATGAATGAAGATCATAGCTTTGACTTTATTTTGTTTTGATGTTGTATTATTTTCTTTAATGGTATCTAAAAGATCCATTGATTCTAGATGCATTTCAACATTAATCATCCACGACATATAATTATTGCCTGCAACATCAAGAGCAGCGAACTCAATTTTGGCAAGATTGGACATGTTGGCAACTATTATACAATAGAGAGAAATAATTAATACAGTTATTCAAATAGATATTACATTAAATAAATCACATGCCATGCTCAAATGCTATGCCAATAAGCAACAAAGGGATAACTACCGTTATATTTATAAATTTGTTATAATATATATTATTTAATTATTTATTGAAAACACATAATTGATAATAAGATATATGTAGTAAAATTAATTAGAGTATAATAAATATAATAGTCTTAAATATATTTTATTTATTTATTTTCTAATTCGATGTATACTTACAATAACTTAAGTATTTAGAGGTGGTATTACCTTTTCATTATTTAAAGAGAAGGTAAAACTTTAGGGGAGGTATAGAGAGTCGTCTATAATTTTTTTAATAATATCATAAGTAGAAATAATGTAGATAAATGGAAAAATAAATGGAAGAACTTACGTTTGTTTGATGTACGTAAACGGAAGAACCTTATGATTGCTTAAAGTTGATAAGACGAATTTTAGACATTAGAGCTTCGTGCTGATAACGTGTTATAAAACCGAACATAAAATTTAAGAATATTTGGGAGAGGAGAATTCTTCTTATAAATTGGTATCTCTTACATCAAGTTAACCCTTCTATTTATAGTACAAAATTTCTAATACAGTACTATCATGATAATAAAAGTGGTATACTAACTATTAAGTGGTGCACTAACAATTAAGTGGTGCATTTGGTGCATTAACAATTAAGTGGTGTATTAACAATTAGTGGCACACCATATTATTTCTATCTTTTATAACAATCAGAACAATATTCTTGTAAAGTAATGTACACTTTTATGTCAACTTTTTTGTTAAATAGGTAAAAAGAAAGGGGGTCTATCAAAAATTGCACAGAATATGCTCTCTTTCTCCTCTGTTCCCAATAACCCAACCCTTACCAGCCTCATCTCCACTTTCTCTTTTCATAGCCACCTATAGACCCACAGCCCTGACGATTGAATCATGATGCACTTGAACCATATTCAATCAATGTGGATCTTCAATTAAACATATGCAGTGAAGGAGTGGAGTTGTAATCTTGATTGTAGACGTTAAAAGCATGTATGCATGTAAATCCCATAAAATAAAAGTAACCCAGCTCATAAACTATTAAACATGTATAAAAAGCTAGAAGGAAAATGATGAGAACAATGTTGGTTTTTGTGGTTTTGATGACCCAATTTATATCCTATATTAGGAAGAGATGAGAATGAGAGGAGTTTTTCAAGCTATAAAACAACCCTTCCCCCTCCTATTCTAAATCATCTAAAAAATTTAATATATCCTTAAAATTTGTACATATGTTAAATTTAGTATTCTCTTCCTAATATGAATAGGTTGCCTTAAGTGATGTTCAGAGACTATACACAATTGACCGAACTCCGTTATCAATTTTCAGGTGTGTTCTTTCCTTATCTTTTTTATTTATTCCGCATTTATAGCATTCAATATTTATCCCAGCTCATAAACTATTAAACATGTATAAAAAGCTAGCAGGAAAATGATGAGAATACTGTTGATTTTTGTGACTTTGATGACCCAATTTATATCCCATATTAGGAAGAGATGAGAATGGGAGAAGTTTTTCAAGCTATAAAACAACTCTTCTACCTCCTATTCTAAATCATCCCAAAAATTTAACATATCCTTAAAATTTGTACATATCTCAAATTTAGTATTCTCTTCATAATAAGAGCAGGTTGTCTTAAGTAGTGCTCGAAGACTAGACACAATTGGCGAAACTCCGTTATCAATTTTCAGGTGTGTTCTTTTCTTATCTCTTTTATTTATTCTGCATTTATAACATTCAATATTTATTTGTTGGTTTTATTTGTACGATTAATTTGAGTGTATAATTATATTCTCTTGTATGTTGTTGATTTGTACATGGGTCTAGGTTGTGATAATATACTGTGCAAGTAAATTCTGTCTAGTAGTTTGGGTTTTAAGTGGGACCACTATGACTCCTCCAGGCTTTACTGGGAATTTATTTGGAATGGTAATTATGTCTTCAGAGTCTGTTTAACAGTCTTTCCTGGGAATTATCGAATCAGCAAAATTTATTAGTCGCAATTTGAGTGAGAAATTACCTGATTTTCCTAACAAGTGATATCAAAGCTGAAGGTTCATCCTTGGTTTGTTTGTAATATTTATAATATTGAATACTATTATTTGAGTCTGTAAATTCACCAATAATTAGGAACTTAACAAATATGAAACAAGCAACATCGACTTCTTCATCCCTATGATAGAGGATTCCAATGTCAAGTATGAAATTGGCGGTAGAAATATTTGATGGAACTGGTCATTTTGGCATGTGGCAAGGTGAGGTTCAGAATTCTCTTTTCTAAAAAGGCCTTGACATAGCTATTGAAGAAAAGAAACCAGAATATGTAGAAGATAAGGATTGAAGTATCATAAATCGGTTGACATGCGAAACAATTTGATCATGTTTGTCTAGAGAGCAGAAGTATGCTTTTAAAAGCGAGACTTTTACGCACAAGAAGGCATTGGAGGACAAATTTCTAAAAAAAGTGGTTAGACTAAGCTCCTTAGACTAAGCTCCTTATGAAGAAAATGTTGTTTCGATTTGAATACCGAGTAGGTATTACTATGAATGAACACATCCCTCTGTTTAATTAATTAGTAACAAACCTGTTGAATTTAGATGTACAATTCGAAGATGAAGACTTGGCTTTGATCTTATTATCATCCCTTCCGGATGAATTTGAACACTTAGAAACTACCTCACGGGAAGGAAAATGTATCTTTAGATGTTGTGTGTTTTGTTTTGTATAGTCATGAATTACGAAAGCAAGATAAAAAGAAAAGTAAAGCGGTTACAAAATATGAAGCATTTGTGACAAAAGGCCATTAGCAGAGCCGATTGAAGGGGAGAAGAGGAAGATCCAAATCAAAAAGTAGAGTTGCCAAAGATGAGTGTCCTTTCTATCATGAGAAAGGGCAATGGAAGAAAGACTGTCCAAAGTTGAAGAAGCAAGAGAAGGCTCCACAAGATACAATGTTGCAGAATGTAAAAGTGATGCAGAGTTAGATGTCTCTTTGGTGGTATCACCTTCGACATTCCATTCAGCCGAGTAGATTCTAAATTTAGGTTGCACCTATCATATGTCTCCCATTAGGGAGTGGTTCTTTAATTTTGAAGAAATTAAAGGTGGAGTTGTTTTCATGGGCAATGACAATCCATGTAAAACAGCTAGGATAGGTTCAATCAAGCTGCGGAATCATGATGGATCCACTAAAATTTTGAAGGATGTTCGGTACGTGTCAAATTTGAAAAAGAATCTCATTTATTTGGAGACCTTAGAATCATAAAGCCTAGTTGTAATGATGCGAGATGGAAATCTTAAGGCAACTTCGGGAGCACTTGTGATCTTGAAAGGCATAAGGAAAAATAATATGTATTACTACCAAGGAAGTACAGTTGTTAGGACAGTAGCGGCAGCAACTTCTAGTAGCAAGAAGGATGCAGAAGCAACAAAGTTGTGGCATATGCGTTTAGGACATGCTGATGAAAAATCCTTGCAAATTCTTTCCAAGCAAGGATTATTTAAAGGTACGAAGACTTGCAAATTGGAATTTTGTGAGCATTGTGTTTTGGGAAAATAAAGAAGAGTGAAATTTGGCACCACCATCTGTGACACTAAAGGTATTTTGGATTATGTGCACTCAGATGTGTGAGAACTTGCTAAGACTCCATGTCTTGGAGGTAGGCATTATTTTGTCACTTTTGTTGGTGATTTTTTCAGAAGAGTATGAGTGTTTACTATAAAGAGCATAGATGACGTGCTTGGAGTTTTTCTTAAGTGGAAAGCTTAAGTTGAAAACTAGATGGGAAGAAAGATCAACGTTCTCTAAATAGACAATGGTGGTGAATACAAGAGTGATCCTTTCCTGGAGGTATGTCAAGAGTCTAGCATAGTTCGATGCTTTACAGTTAGAAAAACATCATAGCAGAATGAGATGTCGGAGCGTATGAATAGGACACTGGTAGAGAAAGTCCATTGTATGTTGTCTACTGCTGGGTTAGGGAGAAAGTTTTGGGCTGAGGTAATAACATATACTCATCATCTCGTTAATCGTTTTCCATCATCTGCAATTGGTGGCAAGACTCTATTAGAGGTATGGTTTGGAAAACCTGTAATAGATAATGATTCTTTGCATATTTTTGGTTTTACTACATATTATCATGTTAATGAATTAAAGTTGGATCTAAGAGCAAAGAAGGCATTTTTTATGGGATTCAATGCTAGAATTAAAGGATACCGTCTCTAGTGTTTAGAGGCAAAGAAGATTATCATTAGCAGAGATGTTACCTTTGATGAATCTACCATGTTGAATAAGGTGACACAAGAAGAGACTGATGGTACATTGAAACAGGTGGAGTATAAGTCAAAGCAGATGGAGTGTACGCCGAAGCAGGTGGAGTTTGAACAAATGATGGTGAGCCCAACAAAAAACAATATCAGTGACTCTTCTGTGGTAGAAGAAGAGTCAGATGAAGAAGAGGTTCCAACCTAAGAATCTCAAAAACAGCCAGAATCAATTGTCATTAAAAGGACAAAACGAGAGATTCAGAAACCTACTTGTTTCGCCACCTTTAGACCCACAACCCTTATGATTGAATCATGATGCAGTTGAACCATGCTCAATCATGTGGATGTGGATCTTGAATTAAACATATGCAATGAAAGAGTGGAGTTGTAATCTTGATTGTAGACGTAATCTTCTCACAAGCAGAGCTTGTGAGATCTGTCACCTTGCACAAAAAAGCATGTATGCATGTAAATCCCACAAAATAAAAGTAGCCCAGCTCATAAACCGTTAAACATGTATAAAAAGCTAGCAGCTGGAAAATGATGAGAACAGCAGAGAAATTAGCTCTTCTTCTTCATCTTTCTCTCCATTTTTTGGCTGGTAAGTGTGTCTAAATGCGTCGTTCTTTCTCCTGCACATAACACTTCTCTTATAGGATCCCTCATTGTGTTTGTTTTGTAAAAAAATTGGGAGGAAATTGTGGAGGCTAACAACCCCAAAATCTTTTAAAACATAAGTAAAATTCCATTGCTATTTTGTATCTTTTTTGTAATTTTTGATCATCCTACATTAGTTTATAGTTGGATTACAAGTTGTGGTTGTTTAAGACAAATTGTATTTATGGAAGGAGAAAAAAATTAGAGCAAAAGTAGCTGAAAAATAAGAAAAGAAGAGGAGATAGGAGCAGAGATAGCAATGGGTTGACTCATAGGCTAGTCGCTAATTTAAAAAAAATATTTTTTAAAGATTAAAAGTGTAAAACAATGATTTTTTTAATTGAATCTGGGCTTAAGTTGTCCAGGCCTAGGCTTACTTGAGACTTAACTCTTCTAAGCAAAACAATGTCTTTTTGTTTAAAAACATTATGCCTCATATAGGTTTGAGCCTGATTTGGCCCATAGGTCAGCCCATTGAAAATACCTAAAAATTTAGGCCTATGAGCTAACTCATTGCCATCCCTAGATAGGAGAAGAAGAGAGGGTAAAGGAGATGATAAATTTGAAAATTTTAAGTTGCATGAAGGGATAAAGTAAGAAATGCAATTAGTAAAGGGTAAATCTAGAATTTACTTTCAAGAAGGAAAATTTTGTATTAATTGAAATAAATGAGGTAAAATATAACTTTTAATTAGTTAAAGGTATTTTAGTAATTATGGTGGTTAGGTTAGTAAGGATATTATTTTTATAATTAAGAATAAAGTGGAAAAGCGGATAAGATTAGATAATTAAGTGTAATTAGGTTAGAAATTTTCTTAAATTAGTCTAATAAAATTTTGTTATTTCTAAGATTGAAGGTCCGATTAAAGAGTAATTTGGACTATCAATTAATTGAGTTCAAAATTGAGGTAAGGATAAACTTAGACTGTACTCTTAGAATAATTTACCGCTTTGTTATTGATAAATTATTTTAGCGAATGATATTTTAAATTAATCATTAATTAAATTAATAATTAATATTTATACACATGAATTATGTTTATTTTATTTTGCAAATAATTAATGAAGTACAAGGTGTTTCACTATTATATTTTGTTACGTTTTACAAGGTGTATTGCTTGTTAGTTCGAAGAAAAATGTGTTAATTAAATAGAGGTTGATAGATAATATGTTGTAAATCATCATCACACCTAGTCTGAAGTCCCGCAGTGAAGCGGGGTCTGATAGTACGTAGCCTTACCCCTACATAGTAGAGAAGTTATTTCCGGTAGACCCATATGTAGATGTGACAAGAAAATAGTGATGCAGGTTAAAAGAGTAAATAGATAAAAATGGTACGCAAAATATTTAAGTAAATAAAATTACAATAAATACATAAGGATAATAATAATAATAAATAAGAACCATAATACTAATAATAATAATAATAACAACAACAATAATAATAATAATGATAAAACTACTACTAATAATAAACTCAATAAAAGGAAAAAATAATAATAATAACAGTAATGTCAACTAAAGGATGAGAGTGAGAGCGCCAAGAAAGAGGGAGAGCAACACAGAGAAACTTATTTGTTGTTACCTCGACAAGAGTTACCTCAAGAACCAACCCTTTTTGACGAGGAGAATAAAACAAGCAAAAACACAGTTGTAATAAGAGTTAATAGAAGAGAGAACTAGAGGGTGAAACCCCAGGTGAAACCGAAACAAAGAAATGAACTATAACATTTCATCCCTAAGAATCATTTAATAACAAAATCTAACAAAACTTTTTTCGAACACTTAATAGGCCAATACTCAAACAACCTTCAAATTTAATTTTAAGCTACAAACAATCATTATGGATGCCCTTCCCATCTCACCATCTTCATTATTATGACAACATACATTCAATAAAGAAAACCATAACACACATGACTTAACATAAAACCCAGCAGAAAACAAGACCCAAATACAACAACATCACCATTAGAAGAGGAAGGGATACATACCACAACCGACGATGGTAGGCGATGGAAGAAAACAACGATGATAGCGGATGGCGGATGTAATGAGAGATCACAAGATGCAAAATCCAGATCTAATGCCAAACATAGGTAATGGCGCAAAAACCAGATCTAATTCCAAATTCACATGACGTAAAACCCAGATATAATACCAAATTCATATATATAACTCGGAGAAACCCCAGATTTAGAGAATCTAATGGTAATTTATCAAAAAAAGAAAACAAACATGACTTATCAAAAACCACTGATCTGGAAAGAATCGGTCACCCAAATGCCAGCTAAACATGAATGCAACAATGTTGGACCCCACCCCCCACACCTGGGCTAGCATTTCCCACCTAGCGTGTGTTTGCGGGTTATAACACGGCGGGTGTTTGCGGGTTATACCGCGGCATCCAACCTTAATCAGTACTGTCCTCTTTGGTCAAGGGTGAGCCACGACTTGAACCCAAGACCTCAAGGTTTTGTTCCATTTCACAGCTTGCCAATGCCCTTTTCCTGGATTATGCATATGTCTACTGACAATACTAACAGCTTGTGAAATATCAGGCCTAGTACACACCATATCATACATCAAACTACCAACAGCACTTGCATATGGAATTTTATCCATGTAATGACTCTCCTCATCTGTGTTAGGAGACATAGAAGCACTAAGTTTGAAATGAGGAGCAATAGGTGTACTAACCGGTTTTGAATTTTCATTCATCCCAAAACGTTGTAATGCCTTCTTCAAATACTTCTTTTGACACAGACCAATCTTGCCTTTTGCTCTATCTCTTTCAATTTCCATACCTAGTATCTTTCAAGCTTCTCCCAAGTCCTTCATCTCAAATTCATTACTCAATTGGGTCTTCAATCTATCAATCTCCATTGTGCTTTTACATGCTATAAGCATATCATCAACATATAAAAGCAAATAAATAAAGGTTCCATCTTGTAGCTTGCGGAAGTATACACAATGATCATAATGACTTCTTGTGTACTTCTGCTCGATCATAAATCTGTCAAATCGCTTGTACCATTATCTTGGAGACTGTTTCAAACCATACAATGATTTTTGCAATTTACAAACCTAATTTTTCTTACCAACAACCGTAAACCCTTCTGGTTGAGACATAAAAATATCTTCCTCTAAATCACCATGTAAGAACGTCATCTTGACATCAAGTTGGGCCAACTCAAGGTCAAACTGCACAACCAAAGCCAACAAAATACGAATAGAAGAATGTTTCACTACAGGAGAGAATACCTCATTGTAGTCAACACCTTCCTTCTGAGCATAGACTTTAGTTACTAATCTGGCTTTGAATCTTACATTGTCTTTTTCCAAAGATTCCATCTTCTTAGCATATACCCATTTGCAACCAATTTCTTTCTTCCCTTTTGGTAACTGAACCAACTTCCAAGTCTTATTTTTTTTGAAGAGATTTCATCTCCTCATCCATAGATTTCTTCCACTCCACATTCTCTGAACTCCTGACAGCTTCTTTGTAGGTGGATGGAATATCATCTTCAATACCTGGAAGTGCATATGCCATAATATCAGTAAACCGAGCAGGCTTTCGAATTTCCCTTCTTGATCTTCTGGTTGAAATAGAATCTTGTTACTGTGGTGGTTCTTGGGTAGGTACCTCCTCTTCATTATCCTCGTCCTCATCATCAAAATCAACTACAGGACTAGTGTCTGTAACATCAGACCTTACTGGATCAACTGGAGTCTTCAATAACTCCACCTGCTTTGAACTATTCATGGTCTTGGTCGCTTCAATTTCCCCTTCATGCTTCTTCTGATTAACCATAGTAGTCTCATCAAAAGTCACATCTCTGCTTACAACAAATTTCTTCTCATCTGGACACCAAAGTCGGTATCCCTTCACGCCAGTGCTAAAGCCCATAAATAGAGCTCTCCTTGCTCTTGGATCCAACTTGCTTTCCCTAACATGATAGTAAGCAGGATGACCAAATATGTGTAAAAACTTGTAATCAGTATAAGGTTTACCAGACCATACCTCCATGGGTGTTTTGCCCTTGTTTGCAGTAGTAGGCAACTGATTAATAATATGGCTTGCATAAGTAATTGCCTCAGCCCAAAACACCTTGCCTAAACTAGCATTAGACAACATATACCGAACTTTCTCAAGTAAAGTACAGTTCATGTGTTCTGCCACCCCATTCTGTTGTGGTGTCTACCTAACAGTGAAATGCCTCACAATACCCTCATCTTGACATACTTCCAAAAAAGGATCTGACTTATATTCACCACCATTATCTGATCTGAGAGTCTTGATCTTTCGACCGGTTTGCATTTCAATCATCTTTTCTCACTTCAGGAATATCTTTAAGACTTCATCTTTATGCTTCATGGTGTACACCCATACTCTCCTAGAGAAGTCATCAATAAAGGATACAAAATAATGTCTACCTCCCCAAGATGCATTCTTGGAAGGTCCCCAAATATTAGTATGAACATAATCTAGGATGCCTTTAGTGTGGTGAATAGCAGTGCCAAATTTCACTATAGTTTGCTTACCCAGTACACAATGTTCACAGAATTCCAACTTACATGCCTTTTCGCCTTTCAATAAGCCTTGCTTCACCAATCCTTGCAATGTTTTTTCACCAGCATGCCCAAGACGCATATGCCATAACTTTGTAGTATCGAAGTTATCTCCATCGTGACTTGATGATATTTGCCCACCAAGAATCGTACTCCCTACAAAAATACAAGTTATTTTGTCTTGTACCTTTCATTACCACAAGTGCCCCGTACAAAGCTTTGAGAACTCCACCATCTATGGTAATCTTGATACCTTTAGATTCCAATGCTCCTAATGAGATAAGATTTTTCTTCATATTTGGTACATACCGAACATCACTCAATTCTCTGACTATTCCATCGTGCATCTTCAAACAGATTTTGCCTATCCCTTGTGTTTTGCAGGCATTATTATTTCCCATCAAAACAACTCCACCATCTAGCTCCTGGAAGCTAGAGAACCATTCCCGAATGGGACACATATGATAAGTGCAACCTGAATCCAAAATCCACTGACCATCAGCAGATGAACTAGTCAAAGCAAACTCAAAATCATCATCTCCAGATTTTGCAACATTTGCTACAGAACCCACTTTCTCCTTCTCTTTGTTTTTCAATTTGGGGCAGTCTTTCTTCCAATGACCCTTTTGGTGACAAAAGGCACATTCATCTTTAGCAGGAAACTTCCCTCGTGACTTTGAACGAGATTTTCCCCGCTTCCCATGTTTCATTTCCTCTGTTTGTCCCCTTGCAGTGAGTGCCTCGGTTTGTGAATTGTGAGTCTTCAGTTCCTTCTTACGACACTCATGATTCACCAATGTCGCAGAAAACTCATCAAGTTTCACCTCGGATTTTCCATATATCAAAGTAGTTGTCAAATGATCATAATCATCAGGCAATGAATTTAACAAACATAGTGCCTTATCCTCATCAGGAATTTTCACATCAAGGTTTGCTAAATCAGCAAGTATTTTATTATAATCATTTAGGTGTTCGTGCATAGAAATACCTAGACGATACTGAAATCGGAAGAGTCGCTTCTTCAAAAAGAGCCGATTTTCTGCGCTCTTAGTCATATACTTTTCTTCTAATTTCGTCCATAACTCCTTAGCAGAAGTTTCCTTCATATAAGGATATTTCAGCTCCTTATCCAGGAATGATCGAATAGAGGCACAAGCATGGAGATTAATTCGCGTCCACTGCTTGTCATCCATATCTTCAGGTTTATCTTCCAGAACCATATCCAACTCTTGTTAATACAATACATCCATAATTTCACACTGCCACATACCAAAATTATTAGAGCCATTCAATTTATCAACCTCTAACCTTGTAGTTGCGATTGGATGTCTATTGGATGTAGGTGTCGATGATGACGATATCGACTCCCTCTTAACGGACTCATCTTTATCACCAACCATCTACTCATCACTGTTCAAAAATATGTATCGATACTATTCACAAAGATTTGTAGTACTAGTCTTCATTCACGGAGATCAGTAGATCAACACTGTTCACAGTGCACATTCACCGAAATCTTTGTTCATCGACATCATTCACAAACACTATTGCTCTAATATATTTTCACTCCGACAATACCCCATTCAAAAAACTGTAGCTCTGATATCACTTGTTGTACGGAAACATTAATAAATTCGGAGTAAAAATAAAATAATAATGAGAACACCAAGATTTTTATACTGGTTCGGCAATGCCTACGTCCAGTTTGGAGACGACTGAGTATTTCACGATAATCAATGAGAGTATACAATAATGTTTATCACTCAATTTTCAAAGAGACCCAAATAACCCAAACCTATTAGAAAAGAGAAAACAAAAAAAAACAATTATAAATATCTAATTTTTCTTTTCTCTCTCCCTCTCACTATTCTTCTCTCTCTTTTCTCGCAAAAATTTTGCTCTCTCTCACTAGCACTCTTATGCTCTCCTCTCACAACAGAAAACGTTGTGCTCTCTTCATTGTTCTTCCTCCCATTTATAGAGAATTCAATGGGTGTTAACAATGGGTTTAAAAGCTAGTTGTACTGTCGAAATCCACCGGAAAAAGCCAAGCCACCATTGTTGATCACCGAAAGTAGCTTCAATTTCTGATTTTGCAAGCTTCCATTTCTGACTTTCTTTGAGCCAATATTCAACATTTACCATATTGTGAAAATAGAATTCATGTATGACAAAGCAGTAGGTAGAAGCATCATAGAGTCCTTATATGATAGAGTTGGGCTATGTTTGGTTGGGAGTTTTATAATGGATGGAATGGAATGTAATATTATTTCATCATTTGGGAGGAGGTTTTATAATGGAATGAAATAGAATGAAATGGAAGATGAGGGTTTCATATTACATCTCATTCTATCATAAATAGTAAAAATGAAAAACCTCTCATTTAGATGGTTTAGGATGGAATGTAAAATAATAAACAACTTTACATTATAAACCCTTCATCCAAATAATATTTCACTATATTACATTATGAATCCTTCCATGCCCCCTCCCCCTCTCTCCCCAAACAATAATTTTCTAATATTAGATCCATTTACATTCCATTCCATTATAAATCATTCCATTCTATTTTATTCCATTTCATTCCATTAAAAACTTTACGTCCAACCAAATATATCCTTAAAGCATAGTGCTCTTCAACCACCTTGATCTTAAGATGCTAATCTTTGTTTAAAACTATTTAGATAAATCTTCCCAAAGATTGATAAATGCAGGGGACTTGATTCAACAAGAAGAAACGATGATTATCTTTACTCATGCCAATCCAAAACATGTCGTAAGAAAGAATCTCCAAAGGAGCGCCCATAATAACTCGTGACAACACCAAACATAAAGGATGAAACATTCCTTGTTGCATAAATTTTTCTCTATAAGCAGTATTAATGGCTTCTAACAAACAACTATAAGCAGAATTCAAATCACACTTGGCAGCTAATTTGCACGCGAAAAGATAAATATCCTTTATAATGTACAAACCTAAAAAATTATTCTTCTAGTGTCCAATAAAATGGCACTTCCTTTGTCACAGACTACAAAAAAGGTACCCAAATTCTTGAAAACATCACCAGCAATACAAAATCCATTAGAGAGAAGCGGTAGCCAACATGATTCCTGATTTGGTAACTCGTTCAAGTCAACTTTATTAAAAATCCATTGGACTAGTTTGAGAGGGTCAAATGGAGATATAAATTGAATCGATGTATGCATAACATTAAATGATGGATGAAGAGGTGATAAGTCCTGAATTTATGAGCCATTTTATAGACCCATAATAATGGAAAGCACATATAAGAAAAAATGATATATTAATAAAAAAAGATAAATTTTGCCATAAATAAAATTTCCCAACATTCATCTGTAGTATTAACTCACCAGTGAAAGAGTTGTAACTGATTCCTATTTTTTTGAATAAGTTCTTGAAATTCTTCAATCTTACCCTCAACGGATTATGCTTTTTCTTTAATTGAATATCGATATACTCTTTATCGAATTTTTTTTAAAGACTTGCCTTAATATTCTTCCGAACACATTTAGAAAAGGTAGTAGTATTTGATTTCTCTTCTTTACTTCTTCAATCATTAGTGAGATTAGATGCATCTCTATGGTATTATTCCATACCCCATCCTTTTTATTTGTTTCCACATAATCACTAGAATCATTTACATTATTCAAAACTACCCTATCCTTCTTTTATTTATTCCCAAATAATCATTAGAATCATTTATATTATTCAAAGCTTCCATTAATAAAAGTAATTCCATATAAGTGACAACTAGAGAAATTAACCGAAAATTATATTAGATCGAAATTTCATTATAAACTTCATTATCTTTATTTCAAATTGGTATTTACATGTAAGCTTGATATAATCTCATAAACATAATATAAGAAAAAAGGAAAGTTTTCAAACAATTGTCTCATATTGCCTATCAAACTCACTAAATAATTGAGATTGGTAATTTGAAATTCCATTCTTATGTTCAAGTTGGACATTTTAGCTTATAGTGACCAAGTGGTTTAAACATCAACAATATTGGCACATCATTTGATAGATTTCCATTATGGGGTACTAGGTTGTTCTTTTACCACTTAAATTACCTCTTAAAACATGCAACAATACAAGATAATGACATTCTTCCATTTTGTATAGTAAATGATTTAATCAAATAAATTAGATGGATTTTGAATTATGTAGTAATCGATTTATTGAAGCCTAATCTTAATTTAGAACATGTGTAATCATGTTTCTTTAATGAATAATTAAATTTAGCTTGGAAATTTTTTCCCTTTTGTTTTCCTTAGTTGTTTTCAATGTTATGGAAAGGAGAATTAACATTTCAAATTCCAAGTTCCTAACAACCTGATAAGGTCTTAATCATGTTAAGGTTGGAACAATAATGTACAAGTTACAAATATAATTTCTTATAAAGTTTTTTGTGGATGTATACTAAAGGATAGGAAGCTACTAAACTCTAGATAAAAGTGTTATTGTCAAGTATTAACTTACTACAAATTACACTATAGATTATGCAATATCGTAATATTATGTAAGTCATATTTCATAAATGATAAAATATTCTTTGATGGTATTCCATTTGCAAAACCAATGTTTGAGCTTGTATCATTTCCTTTGTTATTTTATAGCATATTTACATGTAAATTCTGTAGTCCATTTAGCACCCATATTTTCTTTTTATTTTGATTAATTTTTTTACAAATCATAGCATTTGCTCATTTTATTAAAGAATTGATTATAATATAGGTTAGCAAATGGCTATGAGCTAACAATTTAATGTTTCAGTGTAAGTGAATTGACCATTACCTACTAATTGCTCTATTCACTAAAGTACGATAAAAATATATGGTCTTATATATATTACTTGTCATTCATTCATGATTCATAGTACAACCATCTTATGTACAAACCTAATCTTGTAGGTTACACCCAACTTTATATAGTACATGGATATCACAAGCTAATTGTGCTTTGTTAGATTAATATTGTTTGATTTTTTAGAAAAAAAGGTGTAATTTATTATATATTACTTGTATATGGTATTTTACTACAGGTCTCACAAGTAACTAGTCTTTCTCAAAATCATATGGGTACTCAATAACAAGGGGGTAGGAATCTTTTACCATTCATCTACATGAAATCTATGTGGTGATTAGGTAAAAGGAACTAAACTATATTCCTTATTCATCATAAAATCCAAAAGGGAAGTGTAAAGAATTACATGACATACTTTTAGTAAAAGGAGATATTTTGGCTACTACTTTTTCTCTGAGTTCACATTACTGCCTTTTCCACATAATAAAACATACCATTCAACCTTAACTCTAAGTCATTTCGAATAAATAGTTCATCTGTCACTCTTTCCCAAGGAATCATTTTCCTAATAATACCATCTAAGTACCAATTTCTCTAAAAGCATGTTTTAAGGCAAAGTAAATTAATATCAATATACATCCCTCTTTTTTAACATATTTTTCATGTCTTCAATCCATCTTCTAATTCTCTTTCTTCTTTTCTAGTATTTCTAATCCATGCAATTATGACATGAACTTCAAGATTTGATAACAATAACATGGAGAAATGTTTCTAAAACAAAAACAAGGTGAAATAATTATCACATATATCAAGTCTTTTTCCTAGAATTCCTCATATTTTCACATGGATATGAGGGTTTATATAAATATTTTTGTTCCTTTTCTTATAAGAACAAAGTTCTAATGTTATGGCTTTATAATTTCTATGTTAGCATATTCTAATCCCAACTAAGTAAATTTAGTTAACTTATACGTAATCTAGTGATCCAACCCTACCTACCAAAATAACATCTAATGTTTCCCTCTATTTAAAAGAAAGTATAATTAAATAGCAATACTAATTCATATTCCTAGGACAAATGACAAACTCAAGAACATATGATACATCTAAGTAGTAATAACATAAAGGATGGCTCATTAAATCAGTCAATATCTACTAGTTTCAAAAGGAGTAGAAAGAAGAATCAAAGATGAGAATGAAGATTAATAAAGAAAAGAGCTTCTTTGGACATGGATAAGAGATAAAGGAATAACTTACAACAAGCCATTACAGTGAGTATGAGGCTTAAACAAAGGGTCTTTTTTTTTAATCAATTTAAGCAAGTTATTTAAGATGGGAAAATAATAACCAAATATGAAAACCAAGAACAAAAGGGCCTCACCTAAAAATCTTTAATTTTGGAAATCATTTTGAGGGTGTCTAAATTTAGATACAATATAATAAATCAAGCAATGAAGAAGGATAACCATAATAAAAGGATATATAAAAATAAATAAGAATAGAATTAGAATTCCTATTTTCTGGTTTTAGAAATTAAGACTTCTTTTTTGGATAAAGAAACCTATTGAAAATGTAGAAAATATGATATTTGCATTTTGTATTTGTTTTGTTGTTTTCAAAATTTCAAAACGAGAAACTAAAACTTTTTCCCAAATGTATTTTACATTTTTGTTTTTATTTTTCACAACCAAAATAAAAATCATAAAAATAAATAGAACCAAACATCACCTTAATGTCTCATATAATCTAAAGCTAGACATATTATAAAATGCCTAATCTTTCCTATTTCTAAAGATGTAGTTGAAAGAGAGACATGGATGAAGTAAAAGTTCATAATATCTACATGATATAGTTTTAGATGAGTACATTAAATGGTTCCATGTCATTAGTTCACTTGGTCAAGCTTGTTAGCATTTTTCTTTTTTGGTTTAATTTTATTGAGGATTTTGGAACTTTTAGTGTACTTATATATATATATATATGGACTATTATAAGGTTTTGTATAATAAGGTTTTAGGTTAATGAGCCTAAATCATCAAATTAAGTATAGGTTATTATATGTGCAAAAACTCTAACATTTCGTTAGGCGAATTAGGAATAACCATTATATATAAATAAGTGGTTTTGGCAAAGAGAATATAGGGTCTTTTTCTTCATATATCCCATCATTAGAAAAGACAAACAAACTATATGCATCTTTTTGAAGGTCAAAAACCAAAAACAGCTGCAACACCTCAATCACATCTATTATAATGAACAGGTACACTTTATAATCAAGTTTTTTTATAAATAATCATACATGATTGATCTAGGTTCATATTATAGATTTTATATTAACATTTAAAGTGGTATTAGAGCATATATCATATTAGATTATTGAGATTTGTGGATTGTTTTAATTTCAGTGTAATCTTGTTCTTTTCCCATAAATGGTCATATGTTAACAAAATTGTTTCCTTTACAGTTTATATGGCTCTAACTTTTGTATTAATAAAAAATAAAAAAAATATTGTGATTTATTGGTTTGACCAAGCATTAACCATCCACGTTTATGTTTCTGGGCCATTATTTGTTTGGATTAAAGATTGGCCAAGTATCATATAATTATTGCATGTTGTTCATATCATTCTTTTAAGGTTTATAACTTTTATGGTTTCTAGGTTTGGCGAGACTAATAAATTTTATGATTTTGATTTGTTGGATGAAATAATATGGAATTATAATATTAGTTCAATAATTAATTAATTAATTAAATTCAAAATTTGATAATATTAAAATATTAAGATGACTTTGTGTGGATGAATTTCATATGGACAATAATCAATCTAAAGGAATATTATTATTTAGCCAAAATTCAAACTTTCTTGTGGTGATAAATATGTGACAATTGTTTGACTTTCCAAGTAAGTTATATGTTGGTCTAAAGAAAAGCTTATGTTTCAAAAGAAAGTATTATTAATATTTCATAACTATAATAAAAGTGCTACTTACAAATTAATATTTCTATTCAAAACTAAATTTCAATGTTGTGCTAGGTATTTTATAATAGGTTTGTCATTATTTGAATTTGCTAATTATGTTGCATTCAAAATTTAATTATGATTTTATTTCTTTGTTTATTTTTGTTATGTATTCAGTGAATACTTCGCTACAATACTATCTACTAACACTAACTATATACATTTGCTAAATGATATAAAATTTAAGGTTTAGAAAGAGAATATACATGACTGTTATATGGATCTAGACGTTATTCTTCAAATTGAGTGACCCTTACTTTTATGGATGCAAGTTTCTCTAATGACAAAATGGACTAGAGAAGCGAGAATTCTTAAATTGTATAATTTTAGGTGGAATTTGGTTTCTATTTATATATTGGATAATGTTCGTTATTATTATTCCTTTAAGAATGGAAAATTTAGTCTTTTATGATTTAAAAGTTATTGATTCTTATTCTTTATCAAAATATGGTAATTTATACTTAATACTGATTGTCTTATCTAATGAATACTTACATATTAATTCATGAGGTACTAAAAATTTTAATAAATTGATAATTCGATTCATTATGGAATAAACATTTAGTACACATCTCTAAACAAAGAATTAAAGGGTTTATATCATATGGAATTTTATCCACTTAATCTATCAAACCTTATAGTTTCTATGGAGTGTATTAAAGGAAAGCAATATAAACATAAGGAGATTAGGTGCCAAAGATCTTCAAATGTTTTATAACTAATCCATAAAGATATTTGTAGGCTATTTTTACACCTTTTAGAATGGTAAAAATATTTTACTACTTTCATAAACAATTACTAACATTATAGGTATATTTATCTCATTTATAAAAGTCATAGGCACTATATATCTTTAAAGTTATAAAAGTTAGGGGTGAGAATTAACTTGGAAAAAGGATTAAAGTGTTAAATCTGACTGTGATAGTAAATATTGTAACTCATATGATAGTTCAAGTGAACAATATCTAAAATAATGAGGTATTGTCCTATAGTACACTATGCTAGAAGCCTTATGATGAATGGTGTTGTTGACATATTTTCTCCATGGTCTCTTTGAAAGACTCTCTCAAGATTTTAATGGCATGTGACACACTTTAATCTTAATTTACATTAGATGAATGATATAATTTTCTTTAATGGTGATATTGTTGCCCCCAAATTTTTCTCTTGATGAATAAGTATGATTTACATTAATTATGAGGTCTTTATGAAAGTTTGTATAGTTAATTATTATATTGATTTTAGAAAGATTATATGATATAGGTTGATTGAATTAAAGTGTTAAGGTTATAAGAATGTTCAAGGGTGTTTTTGGCAAGACACTTAAGGATAAAGAACATAAGGCATAAAAGGAAGGGTAAAATGGACATGGCATACTCATTAAGAATAGGATTGGAAGATGAAAATGTGGTCTTACATTTAAGAGAATGAGAAAACATGAATTGAGGGAGAAGAAAAGAAATAAGAATGAGAAAGAAGAGAGATTTCGGTGGTTAAGAGAAAAGAAGAGAAAACAAGTTAGGGTTTCAATTTTCTTGGCTTTCAAGAGAGATTTTAAGGTTGTTTAAGAAGGGAAAAAGGTAGAGGAAGATAAGAGCTTCCATTTGAGCTAAAGATCTCTTCATTTGGCGAAGAATCAAAGAAATCAAGAAAGACAAGAGAAGCAAGAGTAGAGACATTTTGAGCAAGCCTATAAGTAAGGAAATCAAGGTGGGTACATGTTTATAATAGAGTAAATAAGCCACTAATGTTTTCTTAGCATCAAAGAAGTTTAATGATTTCAATTGCATCATAAGTGTTGCATTTATTGCTTCTTGAATTAATTGAAAATTTGTTATATGTTTGATATATGAATTGTGTTGATTTGTGAAAAGACTTTGAAAATGAATTTTTATGAAAAGATAACATGTTTATGAAATCATGTTTTCGAAATATGTCATGATTATGAAAAAATCAAGTTTTAGAAAAGTGCCATTTTGGGAAATAAGTTACAAGTCGTGAAATACATATTATGTAGGTTTGTAGTGGTCCCCTAAGTTAAGTCAAGTGCACTTCGACAAAAAGACTTCTCCTGCCTGCCCACTAGTGGCATGGAGTTCCTTCATTGATTCCCATAAGTTCACAGCTACGCAAAACCTTTATGTAAGATTGTGTTAGTACGTTCTGTTCACGACTACATAGGACCCTTAGGAAAAATGTGTAGTACATTCTGTTTTGAATCCACCCAAACTATTCTAATGTGCTTTTGTGCTTATGATATGTGAACAAGTTTGATGCATTCATGCTTTTTAGTTTGAGGATTTGACTATATGATAAGAATTTGAGAAACATGTGTTTTTCTACGACAAGTAAATGTTTCAAAGGTTTTGCTTGTTTTTCCGTTATAAACTATTACCCATGGGCTTTCAAGCTTACCCCCTTTTTATCCCATCTTCAGGTGATAGCTAAGAGACCAAGTGATCAAGAGCCTAAGGGCATTTCTCCAAATTTGTTTATTTTATAGTTTGAGTTGATTTTAGGAAAGCAAGAAGTTTGTTTGCTCAATGACCTTTTGTAATTTGAGATTTTGATACGGATGATATAATGTGGCTTAGAATACCATTAAAGATTTGTAAAACTTTATTCTTTTGATGTAAGTGAAATGTGAATGTTGTATGGATGATGTGAGTTAAAATTAGATATACGTGAAGAAGTTATCATCTTGAGTTGATGAGTTTGAAGCATAAATAGTTGATATATATATATATATATATGTACGTATAAGTGAGATGTTATGGGAAGGAAGATAGGAATTATGACTGATCAGATGTGGTTAAAAGTGATGAGATAAATGAGTTAAGATTTGAGATTTTAATGAAGTCAATTTGGTAGCTAAATGGTTAAGCTCAGGACATTCCAAGTTTGCGAAATGCAAAATTTTAAGTCTTCCATAAGGAAAATTTTGTGTTCTAAGTTCAAGGGAAAAACTGGATTAATCTAGGTTGAATTAGAAAAAGTTGTCCCTAGAAATTTTTAGTTTGTCTTTCTAGCTTTCCAACACTATAAAGTATGAATTTTTGGATATCAGAGTCAAAAGTTATGATCCTTATAAGTGGAGATACTTAGGAGTATAGGGCGTATCGTCTAGTGATGATGTTTCGTCTGGTGATGACATGTTGTTTAGTGAGGAAGCATCGTTTGATGAGGACATATCGTCTGGTGATGACGTATCGTCTGGTGATGACTTGTCGTCTGGTGATGACATATCGTCTAGTGAGGACGCTTCGTCTGGTGAGGATATATCATCTGGTGAGGATGCTTCGTCTAGTGAGGATGCTCCATTTGGTGAGGACGTATTGTTTGGTGAGGACGATTCATCTGGTGAGGATGTATCATCTGGTGGCATCATATCGTTTGGTGATGATGTATCGTCTGGTGCACTGTTCATCTAATTCTATGGTCTGGTCACATTTTGACCCTATAGATAATCAAATTTGTCTTCAAGTTCTCATAAAAGTTGTAGATCTTGAAGTTCTCTCTCAAACCGTCTAAAGAACAACTCAATCCGAGTTCTCTAGAGAAAGTTATGACCATTTTTCTAATTCGTCTAGCCCTTCGTTTGGGTTCATCTGATCCTTTTGTCTGGTCCCATTTGTGACCATGCAGGTGATAGAATTTGTCTTCAAGGTCCTCATGAAGGTTGTAGATCTTGAAGTCCTCTTTCAAACCAACTAAAGAACACCTTAATTTGATATCTTTATGGAAAGTTATGATAATTTTCCTAATTCGTCTGACCCTATTGTCTGGTCCAATTCTGACCCTTTAGATGACAAAACCTCACTTCAAAGTCTTCATGAAAGATACAGATATTGAAGTTCTCTTTTGAACCGTTCAAGAATGACCTTGATCTAATATCCTTAAAGCAAGTTAAGCCTTTTGTCCCGAAATAGGTTCAATATGGTTGATGACAGAACCTTGTTTGATTTCCTTCAGCTATAACTTTGTTATCCGACCTCCAAATGAGATGAATCTTGTGTCTAAACAAAGCAGAGACATAGAGCTACAAATGATCTGAAGGAATACAATTTTAACCCATTCTCTAAGACTTACAATTTCTGGATGGAAACTGTTATCCGACCAATCTTTGTTATCTGACCTCTAAACGAAGTGATCCTTAAGACAATAGATTTCTCACACATTGTGCTATCTCTCCACAAAAATTGGCAACATTTTAAATTGACTAGAAAAAAAAGTTTTGATTGAAGGATGAAGGAATATGTTGGAATAGTATGAACTGGTATTATTTTAGTGAACATGCTTCGGTATTTTGAATATATCTAGATCTGTAGGGTTCCAACTGAGATGATTTTCAATGTAGACTAAACTTGAGGCGTAGTTTTACAAATTATATGGAGAGGTCGAATTTTGATTCTTCCTCTAAGATGTTCAATATCTGGATGGAATTTGAGTATAGAATATTTGCTTCAGTATAAGAATGATTTGGAAAATAGGGCCTAACGTTTACGATATCAGAGAATGAAGATGAACCGAGGATGACTAATGAGGGTTAATTGGAATAACCATGTATGGTAACAAGCACAAGCACATATTTTAGGACATCCCAGTTGGGCTCTGAAATTGAGGTCCAACAGTTGTGGTATCAGAGCAAGAGTTGGGTTCCAAAATCGGTGCCCAATAGTTATGGTATTAGAACCTAGAATTAGGATCTTACATGGGCATTTTGGGAAATATGTATCAAGTTACTTGTATTTTGACATGTCTTAACATGCAGCAGCAACTGGTCCTTAGTTTAAGACACATATGTATGAGTTACATGCATGTGTATGAGTTACACGCATGAGTAATTTTCAAGAGTTTGACTTGATAGAATTAGTGAGAACAATGATGCTCTTCCATAATATAAAAAAATGAAAGTTTGTGGATATTTAGAAATAAGAAACATTACGTAGTTTGATATGATTGACATAGATTGAGTATTTATGATTATGTTAGTGAATATGGAGACGAAATTTTATTGTGGATATGTACTTGAAGTGATATAGATATGAATATATTATCATGGATTGTTTGATGAAAATAGGTAGACAAATAGAAATGATGAGATTAAAGTATACAAGTAGAATGTAAGGAAAACATAAAATTTTATGATCTTAAGAAGATGAAATTGGAACCGAAGTGGTTGTTTTATAAATGTGACAATAGTTACGATCCACCATAAGAATGTGTTAGTGAAATTGAGAATAGAATTTCATGATGATTATACATCTATAATTTTGAATCAATGGCGAATATGCATATGTAAGATGCAATAAAGGATAATTGGAAGATGAGATGAATGATAGAGACATATATAGAAGTTTAAAAGGTTATGTTGAAATGTTATTGTGAGTACATATCTGATAATGGGATCACCATAACAAGTGAGAATATTTAACACATATGTATTATATGTGTGGAGATGATATAGGAAGAAACCTATGACTTATTGGATATTTGTTAGTCATAGTTCCCATATTTTAAAGTCTAAAGGGAACTAGAGTAACATATGAAAGTGCTTATAATGATCAATCGGGGATAGACTGAGATTGTTGATGATGTTACAATGAGTAATGAATTTGAAGATAAAGAGAAGAATATTGTCTAGGATTAATAGAGATCAAAGTATCAATCATGTAAGATATAAATTTGTGAATTGTTGGAGATAAATATGTGGACAAAATGGGATGAATTTGATGATGCCCACCCAAGCATATGTGACAGTAAGTATGTTAAATACTCCATTGAGTTTTGGTGATTAGTACATTATGACCTTGTAAGAACGATAGAAATCGGTCCTCTTGAGGTATTAAGGATAGTTGATAAAGTGATAATAATAACAGATGATTAATAAAGATTGCATGAATAGTATTGATAATAGTAGCAAGAAATCTTCTTTCTAAGAAGAATTTCGCTGGATTAGATTAAGCAGATCAGATAGTATATTAAGGATGATCAATGAAAGAACAAATCGAAAATGAATACGTAATGATTCAAAAGTAAATATTGAAGTCATATCCCTAACGGAGACTTAAGCATGAAATGTAGAATATGCTACAGAGAGTGTATCCATTATAGTTGATGTAATGTATCCAACTATAGGACTGGATTCTTGAAATTGAGGTGACATTAATTACTAATATGAGGAGTATATAGGTCTATGTTATATTTTGTGTAAATGTGTTCGGAAGATACAAATTTTACTTGATCAATGTATTACAACCACAGGAAGTTAAGTTTGCAAATAAATTAAAATGTGTGGAGAAACTAGTATGAATAAGCAAACGTTAGAAAAATTCAATATGAAATTAGAGGAAATCGAATGAATTAAGAAAATCATTCAAGAAAGGAAGTCAATTGGGAAATTGAAAAATGACATGAGACAATGTTACCTCATTGAGGAAATTCGAACTAATCATGTTGGACCCCGAATTTTTGGTGAAAAATAGAAATATTAAAATGATTTTAAATGAGAAAGAAATTGATGAGAAAATTATGAATTTAAGAAAATTTGATGAAATTAAGAAATAATTTATGAGAAAAGAATTGTTTAATTTTGAGGACTTTGATATTTGAGTGAACTTATATGGATTATTAGAAGAAAGTGGATGAGTTGATTGAAATGAAGTTAAATAGCAAGAATTAAAAAGAAAAAGTGTGAAAATTTGAAGAATTTAGAAAGTTTGACTTTTTGGAGAGAGAATGTTTGACTTTGAGAGTTGACTTTTGATGTAGGCAAAATTTAATAAAGTGATCTACATGAAGCTTGTAGATTATGTCAAGAGCTTTTCGTAGACATAAAGTTTGATATTTTTTCGATATCGGGAGTGAGAGTTATGATTAGTCAAAGTAGCTTCGAAGTTTGACTTTTGAGGAAAAAAGTTGACTTTTTAATTGAGGCAAAATCTGAGAAAATGATCAACGTGAAACTTGTAGCCTCTGTCGAGAGCTTTTCGTGGACATAAAGTTTGCTATTTTTCGATGTCGGGATTGAAAAATATGAATTTCGGAAGATATGTTTTGTTTTGAGAATGTAAATAAGTATAGATTTGCATGTGCTATACTTCGAGGCCACTCGTCGTATGGATTTAGTTTGAATTGGAATAAGTGGTCTTAATGAAAGTTGGATCTTGTATTTCGATCTTTCCGACGCCATAAAGTTTGTAATTTTTCGATATCGGGGCTAGGAGTTATGA
This sequence comes from Erythroxylum novogranatense, assembly GCA_029891385.1. Lineage (NCBI taxonomy): Eukaryota > Viridiplantae > Streptophyta > Magnoliopsida > Malpighiales > Erythroxylaceae > Erythroxylum > Erythroxylum novogranatense. The sequence goes on from CM057232.1 coordinate 54,264,291, forward strand.
GCGATGAAAAATTGGAAGTCGTTTAGGAAAAGCTGTTTTGGACAGAATCTTTGTTTGAGGTTTTGACTCCTTTAAAGACCTAATTTGATTTTGAGTACTTCAGGGAAGTTGTAGAGCTTCCTTTGATCTTTCTATAGACACTAAATTCGTCAAATTCTGAGTTCGGAATTAAGAGATATGATTTTTGAAAAATTCAGTTATAAGTGGGTATTTAAGGTTTTGTAACTTTTGCTTGAACTCCGACCCTTTTGCAATCTTTTGTTATAAATCTTTCGTCCGACATCCGATTGACTTGATTTTTGAAGCGTTGGATTCCTAGGACAATTACGTTCATTTTTATGAAGAATTATGATTTTTAGGAGATTATATGGAAAGAGATTGATTGAACCAAAGTAAGAGATGAGTTATAGGTTATAAGTTGGATAATTTTCTGAACATGATTCAGTATTTTGCGATTTTCGGGAGTTATACAACTCCGATTGAGTTGATTCTTGAGGGAAAATAAAGTTAAGAGATAGGGCTACAACTCTTGTGAAGGGATCGAAATTTAATTCCATCCCTAAGATTGTCAAATTCTGGACTGAAGTTATGTTAAAGTTCAGTTTCGGATTTTGTGCAGGTCAGTTAGTAATTTGGCCATAACTTCTTCGTTTTAGATCCGAATTGAGCGCCGTTGGTGGCGTTGGATTTGTATGATCTAGAGGAACAATTTTCAAGAAGAAAGTTTGCCCAAATTATTTCGTTTAGATGCTGGAAATCAAGACGCAAGTTATCAGATTTTCAAAATCCTGTGCAGGGGCAATGGTGGAATATTGCTCAAATGGAGGGGCAATTGGGTAATTGGCCACCCATTAATGAAACACCATATGAGATGTCGTTTTAGGCCAAACAAAGACACGAAATTTGTCTGGAAAAAACAGAACAAAATGAAAGAAGGAACGTTGGAGAAGAGAAGAGTGAAGGTTCGTATGTGGAGAAGAAGAGAGGAGAAGAAGAAGAGTGATGTAAGTTTGGTTTTTCCATGGGTTTTCCAAGGGATTTTCGACCTTACTTCAAGAGAAATGGGTTGAAAGAAGGTGAAAGCTCATCTTGGGGAAGAAATACGAAAATGGAAGAGAGAGAAGGTAAGAGAGAGAAAATTGAGTTTTGAATTTTGATGAATTTTGTTGGTTGGTTTAGCTTGATATTGTTATGGATTTGAGTTTTATGAAGTTAATTTTAGAGATTTTGTTTAGAGGATGATTAATTTGATTAATTAAGGTTTATGTCAAATTTGGGATTTGAGGTTTTAGTGAGATTTTTGGTTAATTGACTTAAGATTGATATGAATTGAGTTAATCTATAATTATTTGAAGAGATTAGACTATGGTTATATTTAATTTTGGTTATGGAAAGTTTTAGAGAGAGAAAGCTTAGTAAAGAAGATGATGAATAGTAAAATTTAGGGATTTTTGAAATTGATGATTTAGATAGATTGAATTAGTGATGAATTTGAGATATCCTAAGTTAATTTTGATGTTTATGCTTTAGGTGAAGTTTAATTTGAAAATTGGTAAATTTGGAGTTTAGGCCAAATTAGAAATTTTGGGGTTTTTGTGAATTAATGGTGTAGAAACATAATTAAGAGTAGGAATTGATGAAATGTGAAATCAATTTTGAAGAAATTATATTTTATGAGATTGAATTTGGGTGTATTGGTTTAGGCCAATTTTGAAAATTGGGGATTTTCAAAATTGGAGATTGAAATAGCTTGGAATTATGGTAAATTGGTGAATTCCTAAGTTAATTTTGAAAATTATGCTATTTATGATGTGAATTTGGATTATTATGATTTAGGTTTTGTTAAATTGAAGAGAGAGAGAAGCAAAAGTCAAATTGAAGTATCGACAAGTCACTTGCATGGATACGAAGGTGGGTAGTATATTTATTTATTGAATTATAAGCTAAATGTGAATTTTGAAAATTAAAGAAAGCAAAGTTTGGTTTTGATAAATTATTACCTGATAAAATGTTTGAAAAGGATGTAAATGTTTGAAATTATGATTTCAAAGGATGAAAATGAGTTTAAGAAATACAAGATTTATGAACTTCATGGGTTTCAAATTATTTGATTTATGATTTAAAGAAATTAGTGCATATTTTGTCATGAATGTGATTATTATGTGATTAATTTAATGCTATGAATTGCATTAGATGATTATGTGAATTTATGTGATTTTATGCTTGTGTCATTTATGATACAATTTGATGTTATGAGATGAAAAATATGAAAAAAAAATCAAGAGTTTTTGAAAAGTGCCTTCGGGCAATCTGAATTCCGTTTTCGTTATGTGTTAAGTGGGTTTGGTCAGGTCCTTTTGTGAGTCAGCGCTGTCTCTACCTGTTTAAGCCTTCGCCTTTTGCTGCAATAGGCAATGGAGATCCGATTACGGACTCCTTTCACGGCTACACCGGACCGTTATGCAGAAAGTGTAGTACGCCCTGCTCACTACCAGATATGACCATTATGCGGGAATGTGCAGTACGTCCTGTTAGGACCGAACCAAACCAATTCTGATGTGTTTATAATGTGATGCATTCATATTTAAAGCTGTGCATGATTTGAAAAAGGTTTGAGATTTTGAGAAATAAGACAGTAAATTTATAATCATGAAATTTCGGAAGGTTTATGAAAGTTTTGAAAAGTTTGAAAATGCGATTTCGGATAAATGCTTAAATAGGAAATTTTTTGAAAAAGTTTGAAAAGTTTAAAAAGAAAATATTTTTTCGCTTATTGTTCGGTTTATAAATGTATTATCCACGAGCTTCCGAGCTCACCCCCCTTTCATCCCCAAATTTCCAGGTTTTTACGCAGGAGATTGGATGGAAGACGAGTATGATCACAGTCCGACTTGTGCATGTTCGTATTATATTTAAAGTTTGATGTGGTATTAGATCCTTATGGATAGTTAGAAAGCTAGTAAAGTGTATTTTAGTCCGATTGTATATGAATGGTTTTGCTTGTGGCCAGTAAATGTATAAGATTGTATTGTGTTCGGAATGAGTTATACGTATGATTATACTTTATGTATGAGATTGGATTTTGAATGTGGTTGGGATTGGTTGAAATTTTGAGTTGAGATGGTTATGGATTGAATTTATGAAGTGTTTAGAATTAAGATTGTGTTTCTGCTGGTGTTTGGATGCCGGACGGGAGGTCCGATGTTGCTTTGTGTTATTGGATGGATTACGATATTAGAAGTGCGTTTGTTTTGTTTTAAATTTTTGGGCTGTCAAAATACAGCCGTTATGCTGCCGAAATTTCAGTAAAATTTCAGTAAAAAGGGTTTAAAAAGTAAGTTTGACAATTGATATGGATGTATAAGAAGATGATTAATAAGAATTAAGTAAATTGAGAATTTCATGAGGAATAGTTTCCTAGAAAGGGAAATCGATATGGTTTTGATTAGTATGAGAATGGTTTTAAGATAAATAAGATGAGAAAAAGAAAAAAAAAAGAAAAGAAAAAAAATTTATACCGGATTTGAAATGTCTTAGGGTTTTCGGATGTCGGATCCGCTTTGCTAAGTGTTTGTTTTCGCTTTCGATTTTGTTTTCCGTATTATGTTATTCGATTCCGCTTCGGTTTTCGTTTTGCGTTATCGATGCGAAATTATCGTTTCCTTTCGATTCCGTTCTCCAATACGAAAATTTCGTTGTGAAATTTTCGTTTCCATTATTGATCTGATTCGATCCGATTCGAAACTTTCCGAGTATTTGTTTCGCTCCGATGATTCGATTTGTATTCCGATTAGCGATTTCTCGCTTTTCGATTTTTCGTTTTTCGTTCTGCTTTTTCGGTTGGCATCCGGTTCTCGGATCGGGTTCCAACAAATCAGGGGGCACTTGGAGTTTGATAATAATTGTTTGAGTTAACAATTGCCTCGACAGTACTATGGTATTGAATATTAAAGTGATCTAAGCAAAATTTGATGATGTATTCAAGGTATTCGAAAAGTTGAGAAGAATAGTTTGAATACTTGAAGAAAAAAACGTGTAAATTGTATGAGTAATGAAAGTAAAGAGATTTTTGAGGAAATATACTGATATTAATTATATCATACGGATGATATTTTATAGTATACAATGATGTTGTACAAGAGATTTGGGTAAAATCCAATGCAGCATAATAAAGTGATTTTACATGTATGGAGATAACTAAAAGTCCTATGAGTTGACTATTCGATACATGATTTAGAACTGCTATAGCAGTGATTGCTCTGAAAGTTTGGAGACAGTATATGTATAGGAACATCTTGGATATACACACACACACACACACACACATATATATATACATATACATACATATACATACATATATATCTATATACATATACATATATATCTATATACATATACATGGCTTATAAGATTTGATAACGCCCTACCTTCAACTCGAGTTTTGGGTAGATCAGTGGTATCAGAGCTTACAGGTAACCCTCATGTCTTGTGTTCAATCGCAGTGATAACCGCCCCAGTATTCCACAAGTTCTAGGGTAGTATGGGCTATTCTTAGAAGCATGGGCTACCGCGGAAACGTGGTGGGCTTATAAGATTTGATAACGCCCTACCTTCAACTCGAGTTTTGGGTAGATCAGATATTCTTTAAATAAAGTTTTTTCTTAAAATAAGAATCTTCCATGTCTGAAAAGATAAACAAACAAAATTAACTAATAAGCTTAGACATTTCGGCTAAGTATATTTTTTGTTGTTTTAACATATCTAACTTTAATGCATGATGAAATTGAAGAATATAAAATTGATGACTAATTTCATTTTGATTTTGAGGAGTAACTGGAGTTTGTTGAATAATTAAACAAGTATCGCTTATAATTTGATTATAATATTTGAGTTGTTGTGAACAAGTCTTTAAACAATCTCTTAAATATCGACGTAATTAAAATATGATGAATCCATAATATGAATTGAAAATGGTGATATAACAAATAATCTAACCTTTTCTTCTCAAGTTTGCTGGAGACGCCTATCCTCGGCTTAGAAGAATTAAAAACACAAATTAAATTAATAATACAACAACAGATTCAGATACTAGAAACAGTTCAACAGTTACAACAAAAAATAGAAAAAATAGAAACCACGCTAGAAATGGTATCAGAGCTAGCCAAACCAAAACAAATAGAAATACGAAGAGAAACATTATGGAAATAAGTAATCAAGAAGAATCATTAGAAGAAATTGAAACTAATATTACTCATCAATTGGCAGAAATCACTCAGTTATTGAAACAATTTACTTTGCAACCCTTAGAACAATATCATAAAATTACGCAACCTAATATTGCAGAAAAAGATGAATTTATAGTTGACCTTAATTCTGATGAAGAATTATATGTAGAACAAGATGAACCAAGCACTAGTGGAACTAAAAATGAACCAAATAATCCTCCCTCTGAACAAAAATCACCCAAGCGCAAAGCTTCTAATCTTCCTTTAGACACTGAAAGTATTAGTAAATATGGTTATTATCAACGAGGCACTAAAATTCGAAAATATCCTTCAGAATATATACCAAAACATATTTCTAATGAAGCAAAAGATGTTTTAAATATTGATTGTGTAACTAATACTGAACAATTAATCTTAGATTGGGTTGATAAACTACAATTAATATTACAAATTGATAGACCTTTTGGAGATATTATGAATAAAAATTCCTTATGGAATTTTATTACATATAAAACCTCAGGAAATGTACGTCAATTTTTAACTGAAAATGAAACAGCTTAAAAATACAAATAAATATCAAGACGCTAATATCGATACTTCAACCTTTTATACAAAGAGCAAATTGAGATTTATAAAGAATTTATGGTAAAGATCTTTTATATCATAATGAAGAAATAAAAGCACAAGAACGTAAAAGCCCTTTGGCATCTCAATAATATGCAAATATGTAATCCTTGTTATATAGATAATTATATTTGTGAATTTCAAAATATTATTATGAATTACCTAGATCGTAACAAGAAATTTATATACAAATGTTCATTCATAAATTACCTTATCCTATAAATATTAAAATTGAAGAAAGATTCCATAAATTAAAAATAAGAATAAAATTGCCTATAATTTAGAGGTGCTATACAAATAACCAAACAAATTATTGCTGAACAATGTTTAGATGAAACTTTTAGAAAGAAATTAAAACATACTGATTTTCGTAATTGTTGTGCAACCAATCCCGATGTTCCACAACAATGGGGCTGTACTATTAAGAAACCATATAAAAAATCCAAATATAGAACAAAACCTTTTAGACGATATCGTTGGAAGAAATATCCTAAACACTATTATAAACAAAGACCATATAAACCTTATAGTAGACACTTTCGTAAAAGACATTATAGAAAATTTAAACCTAGAAAACAAGATTGTCCACAGAAAAAGAAAAAATTGTAGATGTTGGCTATGTCAAGAAGAAGGTCATTATGCAAATACTTGTCCTAAACGAAAAAATAACAAATCTAAATATACTGAAAAGGTACATATTTTACAATTAGCAAAAGAAGAACATTTAGAACCAATTGAATCTGATTACAATACCGATTCAACTATTTCTTCTATTTATCTTTGTCAATCTGAAAATGAAGAAATCTCACGTAATCAATCAATACCACTTATATTCCAGTACAGATTCAGAAAACGAAGATTAAAATCAATGCATATATAGATACAGGAGCAACTATCTGCCTTGCTTCACGTAAAGTTTTAACTAATTGGAAAAAATTAGAGAAACCCTTACAAATAAGTATTGCTGATGGAAGTATAAAATTAATATGGTATGTTAGTTATTATACTCATATTCTGATAGAAAATTATACTTTCATTATTCCAGCCATTTATCAACATAATCATGAAATATCATTAATTTTAGGTAATAATTTCTTAAATTATATTATCCCTTTGTCAATATTTACATTACATAACATTAAAACCCCAAATCAAACAACTTAATCAAAATCCATTATTCTTAAAATTCTATATATAATACTAGACATTATCAAAAATTACAATTAATAACTACAAAGTTAACTGAACTTCAATTTTATATACAAAATAACATGACTCTTCAGTTAGAAATTCAAACTATGTTAGACCAAGTTTGTAGTGAAAATCCATTGGATCCTGAAAAGAATACAAATACTCAATTAATTGAAATCAAATTAAAAGATCCCACACAAGAAATTAATATAAAAAATAATATTCCCTACACACAAACCGATGTACAAGAATTTATTACTGAATGTACAGATTTATTAAATAAACAATTAATTAGTCCTAGTACAAGTAAACATTCTGCACCTGCTTTTTATGTCAATAATTCAGCAGAACAAAAACGTGGAAAACGAAGAATGGTTATTAATTATAAAAAGATGAATAGTGCAACTATAGGTGATGCTTATAAATTACCTAGAAAAGATTACATTATCAATAAATTAAAAGGACATACATGGTTTACAACTTTAGATGCAAAATCGGTTATTGGCAATTACGCTACATGATAATACTAAAGATTTAATCGCTTTTACTCGTCCTCCACAAAACATTATCAATGGAATGTTTTACCTTTTGGGTTAAAACAAGCTCCTAGTATATATCAAAGATTTATGGACACTAATTTACAAGGATTAGATAATTTTACACTTGTTTATATTGATGATATTATTATTTACTCAAATCAAACTAAAGATGACCATTTGCGAAAGTCAAAATAGTTCTTCAAAGATGTAAAGATAAAGGATTAGTTTTAAGTAAAAGAAAGCAAAATAGCTCAACAAACCATAGAATATTTGGGAATAGAATTTCAAAGGAATGGATTTATGAAATTACAACCAAATATATTACAAAAAGTTACAGATTTCCCCGATAAATTAACTAGTAGAACTCATATACAACAATTTTTAGGATTATTAAATTATATATCAGATCAAGGATTTTTAAAAGATTTAGCAAAAGAGCGTAGAATATTACAAAAGAAATGTAGTACTACTATGCAATGGAACTGAATGATATAGACACTCATGCCGTGAGGAAACTCAAAGCATTATGTACACAACTCCTCTTTATACAATTACTTGTCCGAGGATCAACTTCGCATAAATAGATGCAAGTATGGATACATGGGCGAGGATGTCTTTTGGCAAAACCTCCCAATCAATGCAAATATCATTTATGCAAATATATCAATGGAACTTTCAGTTCTTCTGAATTTAAATATCCTATTCATGAGAAAGAAACTTTAGCATGCATAAAGACATTAAGAAAATGGAAAATTGATTTATTACCGTTTTTTTTAATTCAAACCGATTACGCTTATCTTTGCAAATTTTCCTAAATTAAATATTAAAGCTAATTATAATCAAGGACGATTAATTCGCTGGCAGTTAGAATTAAATCAATATCAATTTGATATTAATCATATTAAGTCTACTAACAATGTTCTTGCAGATATACTAACTCGAGAATGGAAGCAGCTATAAAAAATCTGGAAGAAACTCTTGCTCAAAGAAAAATGGATTTATTGAATCAGCAACTGATGATTGGAGCTATCACTAGAGATATAAACCAATTAGAAACAACTATCCAAGTATTAAGACAAAATACATCCGAAACACAGGAAGCCTTCAATACAGCTATTTCTGTACCTACCACTGTTATATCCACTACAACTACCCCTCTTTTAGTCACTCCAGCCCAAATCACTCAAACACTAGCACCTATCTCCCAAAAACAGAGTGATGAAAATATTGAAAAATTTTATGTGATTTATAACGGTCCTATGGCAGGTATTTTTGACGCATGGCACAAAGCCGCTGTACACATTACAGGCAAATCAGGTATTTTACATAAGAGCTTTAAAACCAAAATGGAAGCAGAAGCCTCTCTGGCTGAATATAAAAAATCTCAACAGATAGAACTCAGGCCATTATATAAACAAGTTCTAGACACACACCACCTCCTCTTCACACAAAGTCGTGTTGGGAAAATCCCAATATGGATAGAATCAATTCTATACCAACCAAATCTCTTCAAATTGAAACCCGTAGACTTACCTCTGAAATGTTCTATGATTGCTTTCAAAATTTAAACAACTGGACCGAAGCCCTCAAAATACATCAGTATTATCCTCTCAACCGAGGAAAATACGGGCCTAAAGCTATTGTATTACCAGATGCAGATCCATTAATAGCTTACCTACTTTTTCAAAGTGGGCTGATAGATACCCTCTATATCACCACTTTAACTATTCTCTCTGAATTTCCTACCGGATTCATGCAAGCAATCAAAAATTATAAAGAGAAATTTGCAAAGGAACGCGAAATTTATCTCAAAATATGGAGCAGCTATCCTATCTTTGCAGAAAAAGATTCAATGAAAGATGCAGATATACTAATTCCTCGAATTGCACACATCACCATTGGCATCAGCAATGGTATTTATCCAAATATATGTACAGTCCACCAAACCATGAATTCACTGAATGTCATAATCAGTTTTCATTCATTGTTCTGAAAATTATCAGTTCATCGTCAAATCATTTCTTTTGATAATATCGCTTCATCTGATTTCTCAAATTTTTCTTACAACAATTTCTTTTTTTTTGCTTTCATTAAGACATCTAATCATTTGTTTTCAAATATGAAATTTTACTATTCAATTCATTTTTTTCAATCAATTTCAATTGAAACTTTCATCTCATTAATTAATCATTCCTCAATTTTAACAATCAAATTCAATTATTTCATTTCTTCGATCAATAAGAAAACAGAAATCAACAAAACAATAAAAATAAAAAATAGAAACCACGCTAGAAACTTATCTACCCAAAACTCGAGTCAAGGTGTATGCTATCAAATCTTTATACCCACCACGTCACTGTAAGACGCCGGATCGAAGCAAAGGATGTGCCGCAACTCAACACGAGACGTAGGGGCAGCCCAGTGCCCATACCGACGCCTGATACCACTTATCTACCCAAAACTCGAGTCAAGGTATGCTATGATACCATTTCTAGCGTGGTTTCTATTTTTTCTATTTTTGTTGTAATCGCTGAACTGCTTCTAGTATCTAATCGTTGTTGTATTATTAATTTAATTTGTGTTTTTAATTCTTCTAATTTTGTCCAATACTCATAAAGTATGTTTAATATAAGAATATAATTTTGGTTTGAGATTTTATATCATCGAAGTTTCATTGAAATATCAAGAATCAAGAGGTAGATATAATAGGATCCGTAATTTTACCGCCTCTTTGTCTTTTTCTAATTCGAAGTTCTTTATCTAATGCTTTAGCCATAAATTCTAAAGGAAGTTTGGTTCAGAATGATGGAGATCTTTCGATAAAAGGAGTCAAGTAGATGCAGATCGGAGAAAGAATGTCGATTTTGTATTAAAGGAGTTGGTTGAAAAGGTAATTGTATAAAGGTAACGTCTTTAAAGTAGTGTAAAATTTGTTCCTACTTTAGCAACGCTATTAAATAATCGATCTATATAAATACGATCCGTATTTTTAAATTCAATACTATGGTGAGAATTAGTTAAAGCATAACTAATTTGATAAGTTATAGAAAAGGATATTGTCCTCGAATCATTAATTATCTTTATAAAATTTATAAGCAAGTGTAATTGTATCTTCTAAATTTTGTGATTTTAATGGTATACCTATTTTTAGTCGGTGTTAAATTTATTTTCGATAAGCTAAATTTCCATTCATGATTCCAATAATTTGATCATTTAAATTTTGCATACGTTCATCGATAACAGCCATTCTAATGGGTGAATCTATTCCTTCAAGAAAAGTAGATTTTAAAAGAATTTGAATAGTAGATAAATGAATATAACCAATTTTAGTTCTTTTGTCTAAAGGTATTTTCAGAATGTTTTGTAATTTGTTCTGATTAATTAAACAAATTCTAATATGTCCATTAATCGATCTATTCTAATGGGAGTTTCATGTATAATTTTACCATAATAAATAATATTTTTGCATTAAAACCTGATTTATTAAAGAGTGTTTCAGATATCTTGTCCCGATTTTAAATCTAATTGAGTTTTAGCTATTTGTTTTGTTTATCGCTTGATAATAAGGTATTAATATGAAAAGTACCTTGAGCTTCTTGTAATTCGAGATTATCTACATCTATAATATCTTCTGCTTTTATCTTTAATTTTAATGTCACCATATCTATGCCAAATACTATGTCTTTTATGATCGTACATATTATCTAAAGTATTGATTTTCGAGGTAAAAGTGATGAAACCGTTTTCAAGTGTTAAAGTTTCTTGTATATCGCCTCGATGGATTATTAAATTGTGCTAATAAATATTGGATTTGAATAAAATGTTGAAATTTCATATATTCTAAATATTCTATTTGTTCTTCTAATTGTTGACAAACACAACAATTAGAGGTTCGACAAATAGAACAATGATAATAATGATAATAATGTGAAGACATGTATAATTTAATAATCGCCTTCTAGATTATGATAATCTATAAGAGGATTAAATATTTTGTCTAATATATATTGAAACATTAAAGGAGTAAATCCATATTGATAACAACATAAGAAATAATCGATAATTCGTAAGTAGGTAAAATCGTAGAATGTATAATTAAGTAAAACATAAGTAATGAAATAAGCCAATAAAAGAATTGTATAAATGGATATAGCACATGAATACAAAGAATTATAAAAGAATTAAGAATGATCATGATTATGATGATGCATCTCGCTGGAGAAACTCATTTAGTTTTTCTATTATATGAACTAATAATTCCATTTTTCTATTACATTCTCAGATATTCTCAATAATGCTTTCACTATATTCTAAATCTTCAATAACCATTTCAATATATGTGTCTAAAGTATGTTTTAATTGACGGATTTTATTACGAGGTCCATCAAGTTCACCATATAAATTCCTTCACCAATTTCATGAATATATTGATCTTCCATTTATGATAAACAAGTACAAACTTTCTTAATCAATAAGGGAGTAATACAATTAATATAAACTGTCTCGTTTGACATAAAGTTTGCTGCAAAGTGGTTAACATTTGATCATACGCTCGTATCCATAAGTCCTCTTCTAATATCTCTATTCCATCGAGCATTTGGATCAAGTTCATAACATTGTGTTCAAGCTTGTTGATTCGCTCAATTTTTCGATCAAGTTCTTTGATTCTATTCTTTAAATAAAGTTTTTCTTAAAATAAGAATCTTCCATGTTCGAAAAGATAAACAAACAAAATTAACTAATAAGCTTAGACATTTCGCCAAGTATATTTTTTGTTGTTTTAACATATCTAACTTTAATGCATGATGAAATTGAAGAATATAAAATTGATGACTAATTTCATTTTGATTTCGAGGAGTAATCGGAGTTTGTTGAATAATTAAACAAGTATCGCTTATAATTTTATTATAATATTTGAGTTGTTGTGAACAAGTCTTTAAACAATCTCTTAAATATTGACGTAATTAAAATATGATGAATCCATAATATGAATTGAAAATGGTGATATAACAAATAATCTAACCTTTTCTCAAGTTCACGGAGACGCCTATCCCCGCTTTAGAACGCAAGAGAGAGAAGTACAGAAAGAGAAAATTTATTATATGATTTGAGCAAAGGTCTGCCTTACATTATATAGGCATCAAACGAAGAAGCGCCCAAGTATTAGTGGACGACAAAAGCAAAAGGTAAAAGCATAAAGTAAAGCTTAATAATTTACAAGAGAAAGCAAGATGCTTCCTTTATGTTTACATCACACCGATTGCATTAAAAAGCAAAGATGCTTTGCTTTATGTCAAATTGATAAAGAGATTCGCCTTGTCCAGTAGTGTCGGGTCCGCATTGTTGGCCCCATTTTGTCCGCCATTCTGTCGCTATTTCGCTCGCCACTTATTCATCAATAATGGGTTCCAATGAGTCATTGTCTCGCAATGCTTTTTCCTTTAACGGTGGCACAATATTTGCATTGATGTTCTTCGTATTTGCATTTGCTGACATAGGTATATTTCCACGAGGCGTGAGTTCTTCAAATATCTCTCCAATAGTTAAAAATGGTGTCTTGAATTTGTTGATAATCAGAATCGCCTCGAGAAATAGGTCGCCTAATAAGAGAAATCATAAGTAAATGAAATCCTTATAGTTGACTCAAGTGTAGATTCGCATTGATTCGAGCTGTTTGTATATAAATTCTTCCGCATAATTGAGATTGAATCGTTGAAATGATACCATTTCTAGCGTGGTTTCTATTTTTCTATTTTTGTTGTAATCGCTGAACTGCTTTCTAGTATCCTAATCGTTGTTGTATTATTAATTTAATTTGTGTTTTAATTCTTCTAATTTTGTCCAATACTCATAAAGTATGTTTAATATAAGAATATAATTTTTGGTTTGAGATTTTATATCATCGAAGTTTCATTGAAATATCAAGAATCAAGAGGTAGATATAATAGATCTCGTAATTTTACCGCTCTTTGTCTTTTCTAATTCGAGTTCTTTATCTAATGCTTTAGCCATAAATTCTAAAGGAAGTTTGGTTCAGAATGATGGAGATCTTTCGATAAAAGGAGTTCAAGTAGATGCAGATTCGAGAAAGAATGTCGATTTTGTATTAAAGGAGTTGGTTGAAAAGGTAATTGTATAAAGGTAACGGTCTTAAAGTAAAGTAAAATTTGTTCCTACTTTAGCAACGCCATTAAATAATTGATCTATATAAATACGATCCGTATTTTAAATTCAATACTATGGTGAGAATTAGTTAAAGCATAACTAATTTGATAAGTTATAGAAAAGGATATTGTCCTCGAATCATTAATTATCTTTATAAAATTTATAAGCAAGTGTAATTGTATCTTCTAAATTTTGTGATTTTAAGTGGTATACCTATTTTAGTCAGGTGTTAAATTTTATTTTCCGATAAGCTAAATTTCCATTCATGATTCCAATAATTTGATCATTTAAATTTTGCATAATGCTCATCGATAATGACCATTCTAATGGGTGAATCTATTCCTTCAAGAAAAGTAGATTTTAAAAGAATTTGAATAGTAGATAAATGAATATAACCAATTTTAGTTCTTTTGTCTAAAGGTATTTTCTCAGAATGTTTTGTAATTTGTTCTTGATTAATTAAACAAATTCTAATATGTCCATTACATCGATCTATTCTAATGGGAGTTTCATGTATAATTTTACCATAATAAATAATATTTTACGATTAAAACCTGATTTATTAAAGAGTGTTTCAGATATCTTGTTCCGATTTTAAATCTAATTTGGTTTTAGCTATTTGTTTTGTTTATCGCTTGATAATAAGGTATTAATATGAAAAGTACCTTGAGCTTCTTGTAATTCGAGATTATCTACATCTATAATATCTTCGCTTTTATCTTTAATTTTAATGTCACCATATCTATGCCAAATACTATGTCTTTTATGATCGTTACATATTATCTAAAGTATTGATTTCTTGAGTGTAAAAGTGATGAAACCGCTTTCAAGTGTTAAAGTTTCAGTATATCGTCTCGATGGATTATTAAATTGTGCTAATAAATATTGGATTTGAATAAAATGTTGAAATTTCATATATTCTAAATATTCTATTTGTTCTTCTAATTGTTGACAAACACAACAATTAGAGGTTTGACAAATAGAACAATGATAATAATGATAATAATGTGAAGACATGTATAATTTAATAATCGCCTTCTAGATTATGATAATCTATAAGAGGATTAAATATTTTGTCTAATATATATTGAAACATTAAAGGAGTAAATCCATATTGATAACAACATAAGAAATAATCGATAATTCAAGTAGGTAAAATCGTAGAATGTATAATTAAGTAAAACATAAGTAATGAAATAAGCCAATAAAAGAATTGTATAAATGGATATAGCACATGAATACAAAGAATTATAAAAGAATTAAGAATGATCATGATTATGATGATGCATCTCGTTGGAGAAACTCATTTAGTTTTTCTATTATATGAACTAATAATTCCATTTTTCTATTACATTCAGATATTCTCAATAATGCTTTCACTATATTCTAAATCTTCAATAACCATTTCAATATATGTGTCTAAAGTATGTTTTAATTGACGGATTTTATTACGAGGTCCATCAAGTTCACCATATAAATTCCTTCACCAATTTCGCGAATATATTGATCTTCCATTTATGATAAACAAGTACAAACTTTCTTAATCAATAAGGGAGTAATACAATTAATATAAAACCTCTGCGGTTTGACATAAAGTTTGCTGCAAAGTGGTTAACATTTGGATCATACGCTCGCATCCATAAGTCCTCTTCTCTAATATCTCTATTCCATCGAGCATTTGGATCAAGTTCATAACATTGTGTTCAAGCTTGTTGATTCGCTCAATTCTTTGATCAAGTTCTTTGATTCTATTCTTTAAATAAAGTTTTTCTTAAAATAAGAATCTTCCATGTCTGAAAAGATAAACAAACAAAATTAACTAATAAGCTTAGACATTTCGGCTAAGTATATTTTTTGTTGTTTTAACATATCTAACTTTAATGCATGATGAAATTGAAGAATATAAAATTGATGACTAATTTCATTTTGATTTTGAGGAGTAACCGAGTTTGTTGAATAATTAAACAAGTATCGCTTATAATTTTATTATAATATTTGAGTTGTTGTGAACAAGTCTTTAAACAATCTCTTAAATATTGACGGTAATTAAAATATGATGAATCCATAATATGAATTGAAAATGGTGATATAACAAATAATCTAACCTTTTCTTCTCAAGTTTGCTGGAGACGCCTATCCTCGCTTAGAACGCAAGAGAGAGAAGTACAGAAAGAGAAAATTTATTATATGATTTGAGCAAAGGTCTGCCTTACATTATATAGGCATCAAACGTAAGAAGCGCCCAAGTATTAGTGGACGACAAAAGCAAAAGGTAAAAGCATAAAGTAAAGCTTAATAATTTACAAGAGAAAGCAAGATGT
This sequence comes from Erythroxylum novogranatense, assembly GCA_029891385.1. Lineage (NCBI taxonomy): Eukaryota > Viridiplantae > Streptophyta > Magnoliopsida > Malpighiales > Erythroxylaceae > Erythroxylum > Erythroxylum novogranatense. The sequence goes on from CM057232.1 coordinate 54,280,359, forward strand.
TTCCTTTATGTGTACATCACACCGATTGCATTTAAAAAGCAAAGATGCTTTGCTTTATGTCAAATTGATAAAGAGATTCGCCTTGTCTCAGAGGTGTCGTGGTTCGCATTGTTGGCCCCATTTTGTCTCGCCATTCTCCATCGCTATTTCGCCCGCCACTTATTCATCAATAATGGGTTCCAATGAGTCATTGTTCGCAATGCTTTTTCCTTTAACGGTGGCACAATATTTGCATTGATGTTCTTCGTATTTGCATTTGTTGACATAGGCATATTTCCATGAGGCGGTGAGTTCTTCAAATATCTCTCCAATAGTTAAAATGGTGTCTTGAATTTGTTGATAATCAGAATCGCCTCGAGAAATAGGTCGTCTAATAAGAGAAATCATAAGTAAATGAAATCCCTTATAGTTGACTCAAGTGTAGATTCGCATTGATTCGAGCGGTTTGTATATAAATTCCTTCCGCATAATTGAGATTGAATCGTCGATCGCATTCCGTGAATTCATGGTTTGGTGGATCTGCCTATAGTGGATAAATACCATTGTCGATGCCAATGGTGATGTGTGCAATTCGAGGAATTAGTATATCTCGCATCTTTCATTGAATCTTTTCGCAAAGATAGGATAGTTGCTTCCATATTTTGAGATAAATTTCGCGTTCCTTTGCAAATTTCTCTTTATAATTTTGATTGCTTGCATGAATCCTAGAGGAAATTCAGAGAGAATAGTTAAAGTGGTGATATAGAGGGTATCTATCACCCACTTTGAAAAAGTAGGTGTTTATTAATGGATCTCGCATCCGTAATACAATAGCTTTAGGTCCGTATTTTCCTCGGTTGAGAGGATAATACCGATGTATTTTGAGGGCTTCGTCCAGCTTGTTTAAATTTTGAAAGCAATCATAGAACATTTCGGAGGTAAGTCTACGGGTTTCAATTTGAAGAGATTTGGTTGGTATAGAATTGATTCTATCCATATTGGGGATTTTTCCCAACACGACTTTTTGTGTGAAGAGGAGGTGTGTGTCTAGAACTTGTTTATATAATGGCCCGAGTTCTATCTGCTGAGATTTTTATATTCACCGTAGAGGCTTCGCCCATTTTGGTTTTAAAGCTCTTATGTAAAATACCTGATTTGCCTGTAATGTGTACAGCGGCTTTGTGCCATGCGTCAAAAATACCGCCATAGACCGTTATAAATCACATAAAATTTTTCAATATTTTCATCACTGCTTTTGGGAGATAGGTGCTAGTGTTTGAGTGATTTGAGATGGAGTGACTAAAAGAGGGGTAGTTGTAGTGGATATAACAGTGGTAGGTACAGAAATAGCTGTATTGAAGGCTTCCTGTGTTTCGGATGTATTTTGTCTTAATACTTGGATAGTTGTTTCTAATTGGTTTATATCTCTAGTGATAGCTCCAATCATCTGTTGCTGATTCAATAAATCCATTTTTCTTTGAGCAAGAGTTTCTTCCAGATTTTTTATAGCTGCTTTCATTCTCGAGTTAGTATATCTGCAAGAACATTGTTAGTAGACTTAATATGATTAATATCAAATTGATATTGATTTAATTCTAACTGCCAGCGAATTAATCGCCCTTGATTATAATTAGCTTTAATATTTAATTTAGGAAAGTCGCAAAGATAAGGTAATCATTGAATTAAAAAGAAACCGTAATAAATCAATTTTCCATTTTCTTAATGTCTTTATGCATGCTAAAGTTTCTTTCTCATGAATAGGATATTTAAATTCGTAAGAACCGAAAGTTCCATTGATATATTTGCATAAATGATATTTGCATTGATCGGGAGGTTTTGCCAAAAGACATCCCCGCCCATGTATCCATACTTGCATCTATTTGTACGAGAAGTTGATCCTCTGACAAGTAATTGTATAAAAGAGGGAGTCAGGTACATAATGCTTTGAGTTTCTCACAAAGATGAGTGTCTATATCATTCCAGCCCATTGCATAGTAGTACTACATTTCTTTTGTAATATTCTACGCTTTTGCTAAATCTTTTAAAAATCCTCGATCCGATATATAATTTAATAATCCTAAAATTGTTGTATATGAGTTCTACTAGTTAATTTATCGGGAAATCAGAATTTTTGTAATATATTTGGTTGTAATTTCATAAATCCATTCCTTTGAAATTCTATTCCCAAATATTCTATGGTTTGTCGAGCTATTTTGCTTTCTTTTTACTTAAAACTAATCCTTTATCTTTACATCTTTGAAGAACTATTTTGACTTTCTCGCAAATGGTCATCTTTAGTTTGATTTGAGTAAATAATAATATCATCAATATAAACAAGTGTAAAATTATCTAATCCTTGTAAATTAGTGTCCATAAATCTTTGATATATACTAGAGCTTGTTTTAACTCAAAAGGTAAAACATTCCATTGATAATGTTTTTGTGGAGGATGTAAAAGCGCTTAAATCTTTAGTATTATCATGTAAACGTAATTGCCAATAACCGATTTTGCATCTAAAGTTGTAAACCATGTATGTCCTTTTAATTTATTGATAATGTAATCTTTTCTAGGTAATTTATAAGCATCACCTATAGTTGCACTATTCATCTTTTATAATTAATAACCATTCTTCGTTTTCCACGCTTTTGTTCTCAATAATTATTGACATAAAAGCAAAAGTAATGTTTACTTGTACTAGACTAATTAATTGTTTATTTAATAAATCTGTACATTCAAGAATAAATTCTTGTACATCGGTTTGTGTGTAGGGAATATTATTTTTATATTAATTTCGTGGGATCTTTTAATTTGATTTCAATTAATCGAGTATTTGTATTCTTTTCGTGATCCAATGGATTTTCACTACAAACTTGGTCTAACATAGTTTGAATTTCTAATCAAGAGTCATGTTATTTTGTATATAAAATTGAAGTTCGCTTAACTTTGTAGTTATTAATTGTAATTTTGATAATGTCTAGTATTATATATAGGAATTTTAAGAATAATGGATTTTGATTGTTGTTTGATTTTGTGGGTTTTAATGTTATGTAATGTAAATATTGACAAAGGGATAATATAATTTAAGGAAATTATTACCTAAAATTAATGATATTTCATGATTATGTTGATAAATGGTCGAATAATGAAAGTATAATTTTCATCGTAATATGAGTATAATAACTAACATACCATATTAATTTTATACTTCCATCAAGAATACTTATTTGTAAGGGTTTCTAATTTTTCCAATTAGTTAAAACTTTACGTGAAGCAAGGCGTATAGTTGCTCTGTATTCATATATGCATTGATTTTAATCTTCGCTTTTCCGAATCAGCATCGAATATAAGTGGTATTCGATTGATTCGTGAGATTTCTTCATTTTCGATCGACAAAGATAAATAGAAGAAATAGTTGAATCGGTATTGTAATCGATTCAATTGGTTCTAAATGTTCTTCTTTGCTAATTGTAAAATATGTACCTTTTCAAGATATTTAGATTTGTTATTTTTCGCTTAGACAAGTATTTGCATAATGACCTTCTTCTTGACATAGCCAACATCTACAATTTTTCTTTTCTCGTGGACAATCTTGTTTTCTAGGTTTAAATTTTCTATAATGTCTTTTACTTAAAGTGTCTACTATAAGGTTTATATGGTCTTTGTTTATAATAGTGTTTAGGATATTTCTTCCAACGATATCGCCTAAAAGGTTTTGTTCTATATTTGGATTTTTATATGGTTTCTTAATAGTATGTTTTCATTGTTGTGGAACATCTGGATTGGTTGCACAACAATTACGTAAAATCAAGATGTTTTAATTTCTTTCTAAAAGTTTCATCTAAACATTGTTCAAAGAATAATTTGTTTGGTTATTTGTATAGCACCTCCTAAATTATAGGCAATTTTATTCTTATTTTTAATTTATGGAATCTTTCTTCAATTTTAATATTTATAGGATAAGGTAATTTATGAATGAACATTTGTATATAAATTTCTTGTTCGATCTAGGTAATTCATAATAATATTTTGAAATTCACAAATATAATTATCTATATAACAAGGATTACATATTTGCATATTATTGAGATGCCAAAGGGCTTTTTACGCTCTTGTGCTTTTATTTCTTCATTATGATATAAAAGATCTTTACCAAGAAATTCTTTATAAATCTCACCGCCATCGTATAAAAGGTTGAAGTATCAGTATTAGCGTCTTGATATTTGACTGTATTTTTTAAGCCTGTTTCATTTTCAGTTAAAAATTGACGTACATTTCCTGAGGTTTTATATGTAATAAAATTCCATAAGGAATTTTTATTCATAATATCTCCAAAAGGTCTATCAATTTGTAATATTAATTGTAGTTTATCAACCCAATCTAAGATTAATTGTTCAGTATTAGTTACACAATCAATATTTAAAACATCTTTTGCTTCATTAGAAATATGTTTTGGTATATATTCTGAAGGATATTCTCGAATATCTCTATTCCACTGAGCATTTGGATCAAGTTCATAACATTGTGTTCGAAGCTTGTTGATTCGTTCAATTCTTTGATCAAGTTCTTTGATTCTATTCTTTAAATAAAGTTTTTTCTTAAAATAAGAATCTTCCATGTCTGAAAAGATAAACAAACAAAATTAACTAATAAGCTTAGACATTTCGGCTAAGTATATTTTTTGTTGTTTTAACATATCTAACTTTAATGCATGATGAAATTGAAGAATATAAAATTGATGACTAATTTCATTTTGATTTTGAGGAGTAACTCGAGTTTGTTGAATAATTAAACAAGTATCGCTTATAATTTGATTATAATATTCGAGTTGTTGTGAACAAGTCTTTAAACAATCTCTTAAATATCGACGGTAATTAAAATATGATGAATCCATAATATGAATTGAAAATGGTGATATAACAAATAATCTAACCTTTTCTTCTCAAGTTTGTTGGAGACGCCTATCCTCGGCTTAGAACGCAAGAGAGAGAAGTACAGGAAAGAGAAAATTTATTATATGATTTGAGCAAAGGTCTGGCCTTACATTATATAGGCATCAAACGAAGAAGCGCCCAAGTATTAGTGGACGACAAAAGCAAAAGGTAAAAGCATAAAGTAAAGCTTAATAATTTACAAGAGAAAGCAAGATGCTTCCTTTATGTTTACATCACACCGATTGCATTTAAAAGCAAAGATGCTTTGCTTTATGTCAAATTGATAAAGAGATTCGCCTTGTCAGTAGGTGTCGGTTCGCATTGTTGGCCCCATTTTGTCTCGCCATTCGCTCATCATTTCGCTCGCCACTTATTCATCAATAATGGGTTCCAATGAGTCATTATCGCAATGCTTTTTCCTTTAACGGTGGCACAATATTTGCATTGATGTTCTTCGTATTTGCATTTGTTGACATAGGCATATTTCCACGAGGCGTGAGTTCTTCAAATATCTCTCCAATAGTTAAAATGGTGTCTTGAATTTGTTGATAATCAGAATCGCCTGGAGAAATAGGTCGTCTAATAAGAGAAATCATAAGTAAATGAAATCCTTATAGTTGACTCAAGTGTAGATTTCGCATTGATTCGAGCGGTTTGTATATAAATTCTTCCGCATAATTGAGATTGAACTGGTTGATCGCATTCCTGTGAATTCATGGTTTGGTGGACTATCTATAGTTGGATAAATACCATTGTCGATGCCAATGGTGATGTGTACATTCGAGGAATTAGTATATCGCATCTTTCATTGAATCTTTTCTCGCAAAGATAGGATAGTCGCTCCATATTTTGAGATAAATTTCGTTCCTTTGCAAATTTCTCTTTATAATTTTGATTGCTTGCATGAATCCTGTAGGAAATTCAGAGAGAATAGTTAAAGTGGTGATATAGAGGGTATCTATCACCCACTTTGAAAAAGTAGGTAAGTTATTAATGGATCAGATCCGTAATACAATAGCTTTAGGCCCGTATTTTCCTCGGTTGAGAGGATAATATCGATGTATTTTGAGGGCTTCGTCCAGCTTGTTTAAATTTTGAAAGCAATCATAGAACATTTCGAGGTAAGTCTACGGGTTTCAATTTGAAGAGATTTGGTTGGTATAGAATTGATTCTATCCATATCGGGGATTTTTCCCAACACGACTTTGTGTGAAGAGGAGGCCGGTGTGTCTAGAACTTGTTTATATAATGGCCTCGAGTTCTATCTGTTGAGATTTTTATATTCAAAGAGAGGCTTCGCCCATTTTGGTTTTAAAGCTCTTATGTAAAATAATTGATTTGCTCGTAATGTGTACAATGACTTTGTGCCATCGTCAAAAATATCTCGCCATAGACCGTTATAAATCACATAAAATTTTTCAATATTTTCATCACTGTTGGGAGATAGGTGCTAGTGTTTGAGTGATTTGAATGGAGTGACTAAAGAGGGTAGTTGTAGTGGATATAACGTTGGTAGGTATGTAAATAGTGTATTGAAGGCTTCTGTGTTTGGATGTATTTTGTCTTAATACTTGGATAGTTGTTTCTAATTGGTTTATATCTCTAGTGATAGCTCCAATCATCTCTCGATTCAATAAATCCATTTTCTTCGAGCAAGAGTTTCTTCCATTTTTATAATCGCTTCCATTCTCGAGTTAGTATATCGCAAGAACATTGTTAGTAGACTTAATATGATTAATATCAAATTGATATTGATTTAATTCTAACTGCCAGCGAATTAATCGTCCTTGATTATAATTAGCTTTAATATTTAATTTAGGAAAGCTGCAAAGATAAGCAGAATCAGTTTGAATTAAAAAAGAAACTGGTAATAAATCAATTTTCCATTTTCTTAATGTCTTTATGCATGCTAAAGTTTCTTTCTCATGAATAGGATATTTAAATTCAGAAGAACTGAAAGTTCCATTGATATATTTGCATAAATGATATTTGCATTGATTGGGAGGTTTTGCCAAAAGACATCCTGCCCATGTATCCATACTTGCATCTATTTGTACGAGAAGTTGATCCTCGGACAAGTAATTGTATAAAAGAGGGAGTTGTGTACATAATGCTTTGAGTTTCCTCATAGCATGAGTGTCTATATCATTCCAGTTCCATTGCATAGTAGTACTACATTTCTTTTGTAATATTCTACGCTCTTTTGCTAAATCTTTTAAAAATCCTTGATCTGATATATAATTTAATAATCCTAAAAATTGTTGTATATGAGTTCTACTAGTTAATTTATCGGGGAAATCTGTAACTTTTTGTAATATATTTGGTTGTAATTTCATAAATCCATTCCTTTGAAATTCTATTCCCAAATATTCTATGGTTTGTTGAGCTATTTTTGCTTTCTTTTTACTTAAAACTAATCCTTTATCTTTACATCTTTGAAGAACTATTTTGACTTTCTGCAAATGGTCATCTTTAGTTTGATTTGAGTAAATAATAATATCATCAATATAAACAAGTGTAAAATTATCTAATCCTTGTAAATTAGTGTCCATAAATCTTTGATATATACTAGAGCTTGTTTTAACTCAAAAGGTAAAACATTCCATTGATAATGTTTTGTGGAGGACAGTAAAAGCAATTAAATCTTTAGTATTATCATGTAAACGAATTGCCAATAACCGATTTTGCATCTAAAGTTGTAAACCATGTATGTCCTTTTAATTTATTGATAATGTAATCTTTTCTAGGTAATTTATAAGCATCACCTATAGTTGCACTATTCATCTTTTATAATTAATAACCATTCTTCGTTTTCCACGCTTTTGTTCTGTGAATTATTGACATAAAAAGCAAAAGTAATGTTTACTTGTATTTCAGACTAATTAATTGTTTATTTAATAAATCTGTACATTCAAGAATAAATTCTTGTACATCGGTTTGTGTGTAGGGAGTATTATTTTTTATATTAATTTCTTGTGTGGGATCTTTTAATTTGATTTCAATTAATTGAGTATTTGTATTCTTTTCAGGATCCAATGGATTTTCACTACAAACTTGGTCTAACATAGTTTGAATTTCTAATCAAGAGTCATGTTATTTTGTATATAAAATTGAAGTTCGATTAACTTTGTAGTTATTAATTGTAATTTTGATAATGTCTAGTATTATATATAGGAATTTTAAGAATAATGGATTTTGATTGTTGTTTGATTTCAGGGTTTTAATGTTATGTAATGTAAATATTGACAAAAGGGATAATATAATTTAAGGAAATTATTACCTAAAATTAATGATATTTCATGATTATGTTGATAAATGGTGGAATAATGAAAGTATAATTTTCATCGTAATATGAGTATAATAACTAACATACCATATTAATTTTATACTTCCATCAGCAATACTTATTTGTAAGGGTTTCTCTAATTTTTTCCAATTAGTTAAAACTTTACGTGAAGCAAGGCAGATAGTTGCTCATGTATCTATATATGCATTGATTTTAATCTTCGTTTTCTGAATCTGTACTGGAATATAAGTGGTATTCAGATTGATTCTGTGAGATTTCTTCATTTTCAGATTGACAAAGATAAATAGAAGAAATAGTTGAATCGGTATTGTAATCAGATTCAATTGGTTCTAAATGTTCTTCTTTTGCTAATTGTAAAATATGTACCTTTTCAGTATATTTAGATTTGTTATTTTTTCGTTTAGGACAAGTATTTGCATAATGACCTTCTTCTTGACATAGCCAACATCTACAATTTTTCTTTTTCTGTGGACAATCTTGTTTTCTAGGTTTAAATTTTCTATAATGTCTTTTACGAAAGTGTCTACTATAAGGTTTATATGGTCTTTGTTTATAATAGTGTTTAGGATATTTCTTCCAACGATATCGCCTAAAAGGTTTTGTTCTATATTTGGATTTTTATATGGTTTCTTAATAGTATGCCCCATTGTTGTGGAACATCTGGATTGGTTGCACAACAATTACGAAAATCAAGATGTTTTAATTTCTTTCTAAAAGTTTCATCTAAACATTGTTCAAGAATAATTTGTTTGGTTATTTGTATAGCACCTCCTAAATTATAGGCAATTTTATTCTTATTTTTAATTTATGGAATCTTTCTTCAATTTTAATATTTATAGGATAAGGTAATTTATGAATGAACATTTGTATATAAATTTCTTGTTCTGATCTAGGTAATTCATAATAATATTTTTGAAATTCACAAATATAATTATCTATATAACAAGGATTACATATTTGCATATTATTGAGATGCCAAAGGGCTTTTTTACGTTCTTGTGCTTTTATTTCTTCATTATGATATAAAAGATCTTTACCAGTAAATTCTTTATAAATCTCAGCTGCTACTGTATAAAAGGTTGAAGTATCAGTATTAGCGTCTTGATATTTGACTGTATTTTTTAAGCCTGTTTCATTTTCAGTTAAAAATTGACGTACATTTCCTGAGGTTTTATATGTAATAAAATTCCATAAGGAATTTTTATTCATAATATCTCCAAAAGGTCTATCAATTTGTAATATTAATTGTAGTTTATCAACCCAATCTAAGATTAATTGTTCAGTATTAGTTACACAATCAATATTTAAAACATCTTTTGCTTCATTAGAAATATGTTTTGGTATATATTCGAAGGATATTTTCAATTTTAGTGCCTCGTTGATAATAACCATATTTACTAATACTTTCAAAGGTTCTAAAGGAAGATTAGAAGCTTTACGCTTGGGTGATTTTTGTTCGAGGGAGGATTATTTCGTTCATTTTAGTTCCACTAGTGCTTGGTTCATCTTGTTCTACATATAATTCTTCATCGTAATTAAGGTCAACTATAAATTCATCTTTTTCTGCAATATTAGGTTGCGTAATTTTATGATATTGTTCTAAGGGTTGCAAAGTAAATTGTTTCAATAACTGAGTGATTTCTGTCAATTGATGAGTAATATTAGTTTCAATTTCTTCTAATGATTCTTCTTGATTACTTATTTCCATAATGTTTCTCTTCGTATTTCTATTTGTTTTGGTTTGGCTAGCTTTGATACCATTTCTAGCGTGGTTTCTATTTTTTCTATTTTTTGTTGTAACTGTTGAACTGTTTCTAGTATCTGAATCTGTTGTTGTATTATTAATTTAATTTGTGTTTTTAATTCTTCTAATTCTTGTCCAATACTCATAAAGTATGTTTAATATAAGAATATAATTCTTTGGTTTGAGATTTTATATCATCGAGTTTCATTGAAATATCAGTAATTGAAGAGGTAGATATAATAGGATCTGTAATTTTTACTGTCTCTTTGTCTTTTTCTAATTCGAGTTCTTTATCTAATGCTTTAGCCATAAATTCTAAAGGAAGTTTGGTTCGTAATGATGGAGATCTTTCGATAAAAGGAGTTGAAGTAGATGCAGTATCGGAGAAAGAATGTCGATTTTGTATTAAAGGAGTTGGTTGAAAAGGTAATTGTATAGCAGGTAACGGTCTTAAAGTAGTGCGAAAATTTGTTCCTACTTTAGCAACGTCATTAAATAATTGATCTATATAAATACGATCTGTATTTTTAAATTCAATACTATGGTGAGAATTAGTTAAAGCATAACTAATTTGATAAGTTATAGAAAAGGATATTGTCCTCGAATCATTAATTATCTTTATAAAATTTATAAGCGTTGTAATTGTATCTTCTAAATTTTGTGATTTTAAGGTATACCTATTTTTAGTGGGTGTTAAATTTTATTTTACGATAAGCTAAATTTCCATTCATGATTCCAATAATTTGATCATTTAAATTTTGCATACGCTCATCGATAATGACCATTCTAATGGGTGAATCTATTCCTTCAAGAAAAGTAGATTTTAAAAGAATTTGAATAGTAGATAAATGAATATAACCAATTTTAGTTCTTTTGTCTAAAGGTATTTTCAAATGTTTTGTAATTTGTTCTTGATTAATTAAACAAATTCTAATATGTCCATTACAACGATCTATTCTAATGGGAGTTTCATGTATAATTTTACCATAATAAATAATATTTTTGCATTAAAACCTGATTTATTAAAGAGTGTTTCAGATATCTTGTCCGATTTTAAATCTAATTGAGTTTTAGCTATTTGTTTTTGTTTATCGTTTGATAATAAGGTATTAATATGAAAAGTACCTTGAGCTTCTTGTAATTCGAGATTATCTACATCTATAATATCTTCTGTTTCTTTATCTTTAATTTTAATGTCAGTCATATCTATGCCAAATACTATGTCTTTTATGATCGTTAAGCATATTATCTAAAGTATTGATTTCTTGAGTGTAAAAGTGATGAAACTGTCTTTCAAGTGTTAAAGTTTCTTGTATATCGTCTGATGGATTATTAAATTGTGCTAATAAATATTGGATTTGAATAAAATGTTGAAATTTCATATATTCTAAATATTCTATTTGTTCTTCTAATTGTTGACAAACACAACAATTAGAGGTTTGACAAATAGAACAATGATAATAATGATAATAATGTGAAGACATGTATAATTTAATAATCGTCTTCTAGATTATGATAATCTATAAGAGGATTAAATATTTTGTCTAATATATATTGAAACATTAAAGGAGTAAATCCATATTGATAACAACATAAGAAATAATCGATAATTGAAGTAGGTAAAATCGTAGAACAGATAATTAAGTAAAACATAAGTAATGAAATAAGCCAATAAAAGAATTGTATAAATGGATATAGCACATGAATACAAAGAATTATAAAAGAATTAAGAATGATCATGATTATGATGATGCATCTCGTTGGAGAAACTCATTTAGTTTTTCTATTATATGAACGAATAATTCCATTTTTCTATTACATTCTTGTATATTCTCAATACTGTTTTCACTATATTCTAAATCTTCAATAACCATTTCAATATATGTGTCTAAAGTATGTTTTAATTGACGGATTTTATTACGAGGTCCATCAAGTTCAGTCATATAAATTCCTTCACCAATTCTGCGAATATATTGATCTTCCATTTATGATAAACAAGTACAAACTTTCTTAATCAATAAGGGGAGTAATACAATTAATATAAAACTGTCTGGTTTGACATAAAGTTTGCTGCAAAGTGGTTAACATTTGGATCATACGTTCGGTATCCATAAGTCCTCTTTCTCGAATATTTTGATAACGCCCTACCTTCAACTCGAGTTTTGGGTAGATAAGTGGTATCAGAGCGTCCAGGTATGGGCCTGGGCTGCCCCTACGTCTCGTGTTCGAGTTGCAAAGACATCCATCGCTTCCGATCCGCGCCTTACACAATAAACGTGGTGGGTATAAAAGATTTGATAACGCCCTACCTTCAACTCGAGTTTTGGGTAGATAAGATTATATGTAGAACAAGATGAACCAAGCACTAGTGGAACTAAAAATGAACCAAATAATCCTCCCTCTGAACAAAAATCACCCAAGCGCAAAGCTTCTAATCTTCCTTTAGACACTGAAAGTATTAGTAAATATGGTTATTATCAACGAGGCACTAAAATTGAAAATATCCTTCGTAATATATACCAAAACATATTTCTAATGAAGCAAAAGATGTTTTAAATATTGATTGTGTAACTAATATTGAACAATTAATCTTAGATTGGGTTGATAAACTACAATTAATATTACAAATTGATAGACCTTTTGAGATATTATGAATAAAATTCCTTATGGAATTTTATTACATATAAAACCTCGTGAAATGTACGTCAATTTTAACCGAAAATGAAACAGCTTAAAAATACAAATAAATATCAAGACGCTAATATCGATATTTCAACCTTTTATACATGAGAAATTTGAGATTTATAAAGAATTTCTTGGTAAAGATCTTTTATATCATAATGAAGAAATAAAAGCACAAGAACGTAAAAAGCCCTTTGGCATCTCAATAATATGCAAATATGTAATCCTTGTTATATAGATAATTATATTTGTGAATTTCAAAAATATTATTATGAATTACCTAGATCAGAACAAGAAATTTATATACAAATGTTCATTCATAAATTACCTTATCCTATAAATATTAAAATTGAAGAAAGATTCCATAAATTAAAAAATAAGAATAAAATTGCCTATAATTTAGGAGGTGCTATACAAATAACCAAACAAATTATTGCTGAACAATGTTTAGATGAAACTTTTAGAAAGAAATTAAAACATACTGATTTTCGTAATTGTTGTGCAACCAATCCCGATGTTCCACAACAATGGGGCTGTACTATTAAGAAACCATATAAAAAATCCAAATATAGAACAAAACCTTTTAGACGATATCGTTGGAAGAAATATCCTAAACACTATTATAAACAAAGACCATATAAACCTTATAGTAGACACTTTCGTAAAAGACATTATAGAAAATTTAAACCTAGAAAACAAGATTGTCCACAGAAAAAGAAAAATTGTAGATGTTGGCTATGTCAAGAAGAAGGTCATTATGCAAATACTTGTCCTAAACGAAAAAATAACAAATCTAAATATACTGAAAAGGTACATATTTTACAATTAGCAAAAGAAGAACATTTAGAACCAATTGAATCTGATTACAATACCGATTCAACTATTTCTTCTATTTATCTTTGTCAATCGAAAATGAAGAAATCTCACGTAATCAATCAATACCACTTATATTCCAAAGATGATTCGTAAAACGAAGATTAAAATCAATGCATATATAGATACAGAGCAACTATCGCTTTTGCTTCACGAAAGTTTTAACTAATTGGAAAAATTAGAAACCCTTACAAATAAGTATTAACGATGGAAGTATAAAATTAATATGGTATGTTAGTTATTATACTCATATTACGATAGAAAATTATACTTTCATTATTCCAGCCATTTATCAACATAATCATGAAATATCATTAATTTTAGGTAATAATTTCCTTAAATTATATTATCCCTTTGTCAATATTTACATTACATAACATTAAAACCCTCAAATCAAACAACTTAATCAAAATCCATTATTCTTAAAATTCCTATATATAATACTAGACATTATCAAAATTACAATTAATAACTACAAAGTTAATCGAACTTCAATTTTATATACAAAATAACATGACTCTTGATTAGAAATTCAAACTATGTTAGACCAAGTTTGTAGTGAAAATCCATTGGATCCTGAAAAGAATACAAATACTCAATTAATTGAAATCAAATTAAAAGATCCCACACAAGAAATTAATATAAAAAATAATATTCCCTACACACAAACCGATGTACAAGAATTTATTACTGAATGTACAGATTTATTAAATAAACAATTAATTAGTCCTAGTACAAGTAAACATTTCGCACCGCTTTTATGTCAATAATTTAGCGTAACAAAACGTGGAAAACGAAGAATGGTTATTAATTATAAAAAGATGAATAGTGCAACTATAGGTGATGCTTATAAATTACCTAGAAAAGATTACATTATCAATAAATTAAAAGGACATACATGGTTTACAACTTTAGATGCAAAATCTGGTTATTGGCAATTACGTTTACATGATAATACTAAAGATTTAACTGCTTTACTGTCCTCCACAAAAACATTATCAATGGAATGTTTTACCTTTTGAGTTAAAACAAGCTCTAAGATATATCAAAATTTATGGACACTAATTTACAAGGATTAGATAATTTTACACTTGTTTATATTGATGATATTATTATTTACTCAAATCAAACTAAAGATGACCATTTGCGAAAGTCAAAATAGTTCTTCAAAGATGTAAAGATAAAGGATTAGTTTTAAGTAAAAGAAAGCAAAATAGCTCAACAAACCATAGAATATTTGGGAATAGAATTTCAAAGGAATGGATTTATGAAATTACAACCAAATATATTACAAAAAGTTACAGATTTCCCCGATAAATTAACTAGTAGAACTCATATACAACAATTTTTAGGATTATTAAATTATATATCAGATCAAGGATTTTTAAAAGATTTAGCAAAAGAGCGTAGAATATTACAAAAGAAATGTAGTACTACTATGCAATGGAACTGGAATGATATAGACACTCATGCTGTGAGGAAACTCAAAGCATTATGTACACAACTCCCTCTTTTATACAATTACTTGTCCGAGGATCAACTTCTCGTACAAATAGATGCAAGTATGGATACATGGGCAGGATGTCTTTTGGCAAAACCTCCCAATCAATGCAAATATCATTTATGCAAATATATCAATGGAACTTTCAGTTCTTCTGAATTTAAATATCCTATTCATGAGAAAGAAACTTTAGCATGCATAAAGACATTAAGAAAATGGAAAATTGATTTATTACCAGTTTCTTTTTTAATTCAAACTGATTCTGCTTATCTTTGCAGCTTTCCTAAATTAAATATTAAAGCTAATTATAATCAAGGACGATTAATTCGCTGGCAGTTAGAATTAAATCAATATCAATTTGATATTAATCATATTAAGTCTACTAACAATGTTCTTGCAGATATACTAACTCGAGAATGGAAGCAGCTATAAAAAATCTGGAAGAAACTCTTGCTCAAAGAAAAATGGATTTATTGAATCAGCAACAGATGATTGGAGCTATCACTAGAGATATAAACCAATTAGAAACAACTATCCAAGTATTAAGACAAAATACATCCGAAACACAGGAAGCCTTCAATACAGCTATTTCTGTACCTACCACTGTTATATCCACTACAACTACCCCTCTTTTAGTCACTCCAGCTCAAATCACTCAAACACTAGCACCTATCTCCCAAAAACAGAGTGATGAAAATATTGAAAAATTTTATGTGATTTATAACGGTCCTATGGCAGGTATTTTTGACGCATGGCACAAAGCCGCTGTACACATTACAGGCAAATCAGGTATTTTACATAAGAGCTTTAAAACCAAAATGGAAGCAGAAGCCTCTCTGGCTGAATATAAAAAATCTCAACAGATAGAACTCAGGCCATTATATAAACAAGTTCTAGACACACCAGCCTCCTCTTCACACAAAGTCGTGTTGGGAAAAATCCCCAATATGGATAGAATCAATTCTATACCAACCAAATCTCTTCAAATTGAAACCCGTAGACTTACCTCTGAAATGTTCTATGATTGCTTTCAAAATTTAAACAACTGGACCGAAGCCCTCAAAATACATCAGTATTATCCTCTCAACCGAGGAAAATACGGGCCTAAAGCTATTGTATTACCAGATGCAGATCCATTAATAGCTTACCTACTTTTTCAAAGTGGGCTGATAGATACCCTCTATATCACCACTTTAACTATTCTCTCTGAATTTCCTACCGGATTCATGCAAGCAATCAAAAATTATAAAGAGAAATTTGCAAAGGAACGCGAAATTTATCTCAAAATATGGAGCAGCTATCCTATCTTTGCAGAAAAAGATTCAATGAAAGATGCAGATATACTAATTCCTCGAATTGCACACATCACCATTGGCATCAGCAATGGTATTTATCCAGCTATAGACAGTCCACCAAACCATGAATTCACCTGGAATGCAGTCAACCAGTTCAATCTCAATTGTCTGGAAGGAATTTATATACAAACCGCTCGAATCAATGCAGAATCTACACTTCGAGTCAACTATAAGGGATTTCATTTACTTATGATTTCTCTTATTAGACAGCCTATTTCTCCAGAGCAGTTACAGATTATCAACAAATTCAAGACACCATTTTTAACTATTGGAGAGATATTTGAAGAACTCACCGCCTCATGGAAATATGCACTATGTCAACAAATGCAAATACACGAAGAACATCAATGCAAATATTGTGCCACCGTTAAAGGAAAAAGCATTGCAGACAATGACTCATTGGAACCCATTATTGATGAATAAGTGGCAGACAGAAATGACAGACAGAATGGCAGACAAAATGGGGCCAACAATGCAGACACGACACCTACAGACAAGACGAATCTCTTTATCCAATTTGACATAAAGCAAAGCATCTTTGCTTTTTCGTACGAAGTCGGTGTGATGTAAACATAAAGGAAGCATCTTGCTTTCTCTTGTAAATTATTAAGCTTTACTTTATGCTTTTACCTTTTGCTTTTGTCGTCCACTAATACTTGGACGCTTCTTCGTTTGATGCCTATATAATGTAAGACGGAGCCTTTGCTCAAATCATATAATAAATTTTCTCTTTCCTGTACTTCTCTCTCTTGCGTTCTAAGCCGAGGATAGGCGTCTCCAGCAAACTTGAGAAGAAAAGGTTAGATTATTTGTTATATCACCATTTTCAATTCATATTATGGATTCATCATATTTTAATTACCGTCAATATTTAAGAGATTGTTTAAAGACTTGTTCACAACAACTCAAATATTATAATCAAATTATAAACGATACTTGTTTAATTATTCAACAAACTCCAGTTACTCCTCAAAATCAAAATGAAATTAGTCATCAATTTTATATTCTTCAATTTCATCATGCATTAAAGTTAGATATGTTAAAACAACAAAAAATATACTTAGCCGAAATGTCTAAGCTTATTAGTTAATTTTGTTTGTTTATCTTTTCAGACATGGAAGATTCTTATTTTAAGAAAAAACTTTATTTAAAGAATAGAATCAAAGAACTTGATCAAAGAATTGAACGAATCAACAAGCTTCGAACACAATGTTATGAACTTGATCCAAATGCTCAGTGGAATAGAGATATTCGAGAAAGAGGACTTATGGATACCGAACGTATGATCCAAATGTTAACCACTTTGCAGCAAACTTTATGTCAAACCAGACAGTTTTATATTAATTGTATTACTCCCCTTATTGATTAAGAAAGTTTGTACTTGTTTATCATAAATGGAAGATCAATATATTCGCAGAATTGGTGAAGGAATTTATATGACTGAACTTGATGGACCTCGTAATAAAATCCGTCAATTAAAACATACTTTAGACACATATATTGAAATGGTTATTGAAGATTTAGAATATAGTGAAAACAGTATTGAGAATATACAAGAATGTAATAGAAAAATGGAATTATTCGTTCATATAATAGAAAAACTAAATGAGTTTCTCCAACGAGATGCATCATCATAATCATGATCATTCTTAATTCTTTTATAATTCTTTGTATTCATGTGCTATATCCATTTATACAATTCTTTTATTGGCTTATTTCATTACTTATGTTTTACTTAATTATCATTCTACGATTTTACCTACTTCAATTATCGATTATTTCTTATGTTGTTATCAATATGGATTTACTCCTTTAATGTTTCAATATATATTAGACAAAATATTTAATCCTCTTATAGATTATCATAATCTAGAAGACGATTATTAAATTATACATGTCTTCACATTATTATCATTATTATCATTGTTCTATTTGTCAAACCTCTAATTGTTGTGTTTGTCAACAATTAGAAGAACAAATAGAATATTTAGAATATATGAAATTTCAACATTTTATTCAAATCCAATATTTATTAGCACAATTTAATAATCCATCGACGATATACAAGAAACTTTAACACTTGAAAGACAGTTTCATCACTTTTACACTCAAGAAATCAATACTTTAGATAATATGCTTAACGATCATAACAGACATAGTATTTGGCATAGATATGACTGACATTAAAATTAAAGATAACGAAACAGAAGATATTATAGATGTAGATAATCTCGAATTACAAGAAGCTCAAGGTACTTTTCATATTAATACCTTATTATCAAACGATAAACAAAAACAAATAGCTAAAACTCAATTAGATTTAAAATCGTGACAAGCTATCTGAAACACTCTTTAATAAATCAGGTTTTAATCGCAAAAATATTATTTATTATGGTAAAATTATACATGAAACTCCCATTAGAATAGATCAGTGTAATGGACATATTAGAATTTGTTTAATTAATCAAGAACAAATTACAAAACATTTACAGAAAATACCTTTAGACAAAAGAACTAAAATTGGTTATATTCATTTATCTACTATTCAAATTCTTTTAAAATCTACTTTTCTTGAAGGAATAGATTCACCCATTAGAATGGCTGTTATCGATGAACGTATGCAAAATTTAAATGATCAAATTATTGGAATCATGAATGGAAATTTAGCTTATCAGAAAATAAAATTTAACACCCGACTAAAAATAGGTATACCCTTAAAATCACAAAATTTAGAAGATACAATTACACTTGCTTATAAATTTTATAAAGATAATTTAATGAGTCCAGGACAATATCCTTTTTCTATAACTTATCAAATTAGTTATGCTTTAACTAATTCTCACCATAGTATTGAATTTAAAAATACAGATCGTATTTATATAGATCAATTATTTAATGACGTTGCTAAAGTAGGAACAAATTTTCGCACTACTTTAAGACCGTTACCTGCTATACAATTACCTTTTCAACCAACTCCTTTAATACAAAATCGACATTCTTTCTCCGATACTGCATCTACTTCAACTCCTTTTATCGAAAGATCTCCATCATTACGAACCAAACTTCCTTTAGAATTTATGGCTAAAGCATTAGATAAAGAACTCGAATTAGAAAAAGACAAAGAGACAGTAAAAATTACAGATCCTATTATATCTACCTCTTGATTATCGATATTTCAATGAAACTCGATGATATAAAATCTCAAACCAAAGAATTATATTCTTATATTAAACATACTTTATGAGTATTGGACAAGAATTAGAAGAATTAAAAACACAAATTAAATTAATAATACAACAACTGATTCAGATACTAGAAACAGTTCAACAGTTACAACAAAAAATAGAAAAATAGAAACCACGCTAGAATATGTATATATATATATATATATATATATATATGTATATATATATATATATATATATATATATATAGATATATATATATATATATATATATACATATGTATATACATATGTATATGTATATGTATATTTATATATATGTATATGTATATGTATATATATGTATATGTATATATATATGTGTGTATGTATATATATGTATATGTATATATATGTGTGTGTGTATATATATATATATATATATATATATATATATATATATATATATATATATATATATATATATATATATATAAGGTAATTATTGAATTGAGAGAATTGAATATGAGACTGAGACAAAGGATATGAGTACTGAAAGACTATAATGGTACAAATGAGTATTTCCTAGTAAAGTTAGTGTTGTATCTGATACAGTAAGCAGAAATCTCAATAGTAGTGAAGCATGAATTCAGATATTAAGGTTATCAGATCTAGCGCAAAAAGGAGCATAGAATGTGGAGTTGAATTTTGGGCAAATCAAAGTATTATTTGCTATGGAATTGAAGATCAGTTTCATATGAAAGGATTAGCCAAGCCCAAATTGAGGATTTAGAAATCGTGAATCCTATTGAGAGATTGAAAACAGATTTGAATTTTAGGATCAAATAAGAAGAATGATACATTGTGATTGAAATAAGAAGTATATGTACCGATAAAGGTGATAGAGTAAAGGAATTGCTAGAAAAGTACAAATAGTAATGTAAGTTATACATCCTAGTAGGAATACACCGGGACATCATTTAGCAACTAAGCATGTCAAATCAAGTGAGTGAATGTTTGAATTGCCGACAGTCTTAACTGTCAGATATATGCTTAAGGCCTATAGTTTGGAGTTTATAGGAACATGAGATCAATGTATAGTCCTACTTGACCTTAAGCATCACAATCATTGTCATAGTGATTTCATTGGAATACTGTATGAGGAGTTAGATGACAACTAAGAGTCATCCGCCTCTTTATTCGGATAAATAGGGCCAAGGATGGTCAAAAACAAGAATTGATTAGAGATGTTATTGATAGTTGAAATTGAGCAATATTAGAAATTAAGTGATTCAGAAGAGATGAATGATTTACGTGGATCAACTTCAAAGGCATAGAATATAGTGAGATAGACATAAGAGTTAAGTATATTAACACTAAACTTATGTGAATTATTAAGTGAAAGTTAAATTTATCTCTGCGAGTATAACCGTGCCAAGGTGTGCTCAGGCTAGGAAAAAGGATTAGCTAAGCCCGACATGAATAAGTTTGTATGAAATAGTTATAAGAAGTGCTACTAAAGAAAGTTGTCTTAGATTCGTAATGAGATTTATGTGAGTATGTTAAGAAATATTGATATGATATGATATTGGTGTTATCCACACAGGAAATGGAAAATTGTGAGTAATCTAAAATATATTAAGGGAATAGTTAAGATAGTGTGATATTTGAATAAGTCATGGAAGGACAGATCGAATCTATTGACTAGGGTCACTTGAAAGAAAATTTTTTAGTGATGGAGTTGAATGGAAAACAGAAAAGAATAAGAGGAAGCATAACCCTGCCTTAGATCAATCAGGAAAGAATTTCAAAGACGAAATTCTTTTAAGAGGGGGAGAAATGTTGGCCCCAAATTTTTTTCTTGATGAATAAGTATGATTTATATCAATTATGCGGTCTTTATGAAAGTTTGTGGAGTTAATTATTATGTTGATGTTAGAAAGATTATATGGTATAGGTTGATTGAATTAAAGTGTTAAGGTTATAAAAATATTCAAGAGTGTTTTTGGCAAGATACTTAAGGATAAAGAACAAAAGACATAACATGAAGGGTAAAATGGACATGGCACACTCATTAAGGGAAGGATTGGAAAATGAAAATGTGGTCTTACATTTAAGAGAAAGCAAAAATGTGAATTGAGGAAGAAGAAGAGACATAAGAAAGAGAAAGAAGAGAGATTTCGATGGTTGAGAGAAAAGAAGAGAAAACAAGCTAGGGTTTCAATATTCTTGGCTTTTAAGAGAGATTTCGAGGTTGTTCAAAAAGGAAAAAAGACAGAGGAAGAGAATGAAGTGAATCACACGTTAATACAGCACTTAGAAAACAATAATAGAATGCACGAGAAGGGGGGGTTGAATTGTGTATTCCCTTCTTTAAAAGTCTTTTCAGAATTACTTGTTAGGAATAAAAATCTTTACATAATTTTTATTTATTCCGATTGATCAAACTTTTCAATACTATGTATATGAACAGTAAGTAATGGTAAAATTTGAAACTAAAAACGAGATAGAGAGTAAGAGTGGTAGACACACAGATTTATCCTAGTTCACCCCAAACCGTGGGCTACGTCCAATCCTCAGAGTTTCTTCTGAGATTTCACTATCTCTTCAATCGTTACAAGTATTCTTTCACGAGCCTCTTCAGGTCTCTACAACCAGTATTCTTTCACATTTAGCCTCTGCAGCTATCTGTACACCTTTTCTTTTCGAAAATATTTGAACACTTTATTCAAGAAGATAGCACTTTCAGCTAGTTTGCACTTAATCGCTTTTTCACTTTGTGTAAATTTTCTAATATCAGCAGCTTTTCAGTTTCGACTTCGACTTGAATTTATAGCCTTCGTCTCTAACTACTTCTTGATTCTTGAATCTTTAAAGAAACGGTTAATCAATTGAGTTCTGTAACTAACTCGAACTGACTCTTGCGTTTGTTTCTTTACTGCGTCTGCATCTGCTTCACATTTGCGTCTGCTTTGCTTTTGCGTCTGCGTCTGCTTTGTATTCGTGTCTGCGTCTGCTTTGTATTTGCGTCTGCGTCTGCTTTGTATTTGCGTCTACGTCTGCTTTGTTTTTGCGTCTGCGTCTGCTTTGCATTTGCGTCTGCGTCTTTTTTGCATTTGCGTCTGCGTCTGCTTTGTATTTGCGTCTGCGTTTGCTTTGCTTTTGCGTCTGCGTCTGCGTCTGCTTTGTATTTGCGTCTGCGTCTGCTTTGCATTTGCGTCTGCGTCTGCTTTGCATTTGCGTCTGCGTCTGCTTTGCATTTGCGTCTGCGTCTGCTTTGCATTTCGCTCGCGTCACTTTTTGCATTTGCTCAGGTTCGCTTTGCATTTGCGTCTGCGTCTGCTTTGCATTTGCGCGTCTGCGTCTGCTTTGCATTTGCGTCTGCGTCTGCTTTGTATTTGCGTCTGCATCTGCTTTGTATTTGCGTCTGCGTCTGCGTCTGCTTTACATTTGCGCCTGTGTCTGCTTTGCATTTGCGTCTGCGTCTGCTTTGTATTTGCGTCTGCGTCTGCTTTGCATTTGCGTCTGCGTCTGCTTTGCTTTTCTTGTATATGATCTCTCTTTGTTTGTTATACATCAAAATCATTTTTATGTAAAGTCATTTTGACTTAACAATCTCCCCCTTTTTGAATATAACAAATTACATACAAGAAAAGAAAATGAACAAAGTAAATTCTGATTTTGCAAAGTAGAGAAAAAAACTTATCTTCTTCCTTTATTAAATGCATTGTGGTCACACCTTCTTTGTCTGAACATCCTCTCCTTTTCATTGATTATCTTCTTTTCTGCTCTCCCCTATTTGTTATAATAAAAATGATTAACGATTACGGGTCTTGGTAGATTTCGCTATCATCTTTCTCGGATCATTCACCGTCTTCTTCATGTCGTTGAGTTCACCTCGTAATCTGCTAACTTCATCTGGTGGATCAACCGACGAAGATGCTTGATCAACTTCTGCTGATGGAGGAGCGAAAGGAATTGAAGTAGTGTAAGCATCAAAGGATGGGATGTAGTCTTCATTGATCTCAAAGGTAGGTGGACGAATGAACGTTTCAGCTTTAGGAAGATCTAAATCAAAAGGAGCAGGCAGCATCAACAACTGTTTTCCTTGCAGGGGTAGAGCTTGTGCTTCAATAGATAGTGTATTAGACAAAGGGCTAATACGAAGAACTGTCTGAACGAGGAACTCAGTAAATGTTCCTATTCTTATTCTTCCCCCTACTGGGCAGTCTTCCTCTCTATTAGTATGGCTGCAGCTCGCTTTATCTGACTTCTGTGCAGGCGTGCATGCTTCATCAATTTTTCGCACCTCTTCTGCAATTTGATCTGCGGACAGATCATCACTAGCATCATCTTCAGGATATAATTTTGATTTCCCCCTGGTAAAATCTTTTGGGAATCTTGGTTGTATATTTGGTGCAACCATTATCTCTGTATTTTTAGTGATTGGGAAAATAGTACACGGATGACAGGGACGTTTTGTAGGATATGGCATCGTAGCAGCAAATCCCAAAGTATCATAGAAGATCTTTTCGTCTTCTTTGAGTAACTCCCATGTGTTATGATTAATCACCATAGGTTGTACCACGCCTACTATCTTCTTCTTTGGTTGAACAATCGATTTCAATATAGTCTTACGTACGGTAACTACTTCCACCATTTTGATCTTAAACTTCTGTTTCCTAAAAAACTTGTGGTAGTTGTATACCATTTGTAACACCCCACTCCCGCATGACCCGAACCCGACATCGATGGTGATATCCGAGTTCGTTCCCCACGAGGGTGGCGTCTACATCACTCGATCGATCAAAATCAAAGTATAAATAAATATTTTCAAACATTCATTCCATCAGAGCCATTTCCTTTTTCTTTCATTTACACTAATGTGCGCGGAAAACAGTAGACAATTTGCATCAACGTGCATAGATAAACATTTTCAGTTAATACAATCAGTTATTACAAATAGTCAACCATAAATTACAATAACCATTTTATGTACAAAACAGAACCACATTGGCCCATTACACATACAATTAGTCATTGAGTAAAACAATAAAACCACAATGGGCTCAGTAGAAATACAAAGCATTGTTATACAGTGATCGCGGAGCACAATTTGATAAGACACTAATGCAGACACGAACTGATCCCGACCCTAATCTTCACTTGCCTACGGAGACATACTCCGCGTCGAGCGGGTACTCTTCAAGACACGAAAATAGGTGCAAATTTTGGGTGAGTTTTGCGAACTTAGTGAGAAACCATCATCGATGGTTCACTCAAATCATGCATTACATAAATTGCATACATGACGCACCTGATAATATTAAATTTAACAATATTATATAACAATTTACAGCGATCTATAACGATTTACGGTATCGGTAACAATTTACAATAATAGCAGAGCAGTTCACGATATCACATCACAATTCTGATGAAATCGTGGCATCACGCGGTTTAGTAATCGTCACACAATTTGACAATTCAATCAGTCATGTATATAATGCATATGAGACTCTTTCCGATTATTGATATTGTGCCCAAGTGCTCGATCGATTGTTCGATGGGGGACGCGTCGTGATTTCTCCCCTCGGGCTCGAGGCGGTCGATCTGATGTTCGAGCTCGAGGCTCTTTTCGATGATAACGGTGTTCGAGCTCGAGGCTCTTTTCGGTGATAATAGGACTTGGGTCACATGTCCATTATCGATCATGCATTATGCATGCAATGCGATGTTGATAATTGATGTATGGCTATAAAGCCCGATATTGTGATTCTCGATAATATCTGATAACTTCGATCCGATCGATAATCCAATCCAGCCAAGAGAAACATGTCATTTGATCACGTACATTTTAGACATTTCGATAATCATGCGGTTTCACAAAGTCAATCTGAGAGAAGCATATCATTCGATCATGTATTTTTGGTAATCATCTGATTTCTCATTTGGCAAGTAAATTCACGTTGAGCATTTAAGCGATCGAGAATTTGAGAAACCAACTAGGTTACTCACTGTACTTCGAGCCAAAATCTGAAGTCTCGGTGATGTCGGTGGGCGACGCTCCAAGTGTGACTCTATAATAGTGACAGTATATAAACATTATCAATTGTTCAGTCAGAACTATTTCAGAATGCACATGTAACACTTAGAAGGTGCACAATGCATGCTCATGATATTCCCGGCCCTATTCTATTTTTTTCCATTAGGAAAAATCTATCTAAAAATTAGAAACCTATTGGCGTTGACGGTGCGCAAATCAGACCTCTATAGGTCCCCAATTAAACAAAACAGTGATTAAAGGCTCCGTTATCCGAGACCACGTCAATTTCCTGTCTAAAAATTTCCAATTTCTCACAAAATGAAATTCAATATGTTACCAATCCGATGCCTCAAGAATCAGGTCAATCGGACGTCGGACGGAAAAGAAATTGACAAAAGAAACCAAATTGCAAATTAAACAATTAATATATATATCCTTATTTCCTTCTCTTTTTTTCTTATGGTCAAACCGAAAGTCAAACACCTATAACTCCTTGCACACAATTCAGAACATTACAAACCATATCTCGTTGGAAAGATCATGAAAAACTCTACAAGTTTCAAGAAGACCATAAAACTCGATTCCACCCCTAAGGGTGTCAAAAATCCCAATCAAAGATGCTGCCTAGTCCATACCTCTTAAAACAGAACAGTACATGGTAAATTTAGTAACTCTCATTCTGTTCAGTCAAAAATTGCACAATAAATATGCTCATCAAGATCGCAATGTTATCTATAATTTTCATGAACAACTCAAAGTCCAATTCCATTTTTAACTAGGTCAAATAATTCAATCAATGATGCTGTCCCTGAAATCACTCAATCTGAGCAGTAAATTTCCATCAAACATAACTCCCTGTACACAAGTCAACAAAATCACTACCTTATATCCCTGAAAAGATACAATCTCAAACTTCAAGTTTCATGAAGAACCCACATTCCAATTCAACCTCTAACAATTTCAAATCCGTTATGCAAGTTTCTGACCTGATCAGGAATTAACATCCTAATGCAGGTTCAGATTTTGAAAATCCATAACTCCCACATATGATCTCCAACAATTACATTCCAGATACCATTTTCAATATAAATGTGTCCTCTACAACTCTCCAGTAGACCACTCAAGCCAATTCAATTCAAAAAAATTCTTAAAATTGCTACTAATCAAAATGTGCATCAAATCTGTCATTTCAACTAGGTTTAACTCAATGCACAAAATCAGTCAATAGTTAACAGTTCATAACTCCAACCGTACATATCGAAAAATTGCAAAATCAGTGGCATTGGAAAGCTAACTTAATAGGCTTCAATTGTCCTTTAATCCACTTGTTCTAATTCCTTCTCAATTAATTTAGAAAAATTTGCAAAACTCATAGGTTATCAATCCGAATACTGTTCACATCATTTCCAACAGTAACTTTCCAGACCATATTTCACCCTCTTAAAGCTAAAATTGGGCAACACCTATTTCACACAAAAATGTAGCCAACATCCCAAAGGTTAAGTGGCCACAAACCTCACCTCATTTTCATTCCTATACAATGAGTTATGATCAAAACAGTACAGTCAACTAAAACCCTAAATTTCCAGATTTGGTCCAATCTTAGTTTCTATCATTTCCAATGCCTTTAACACATCATTAAACATCCAAAGAAACACAAATCAGTTCTTATACCATTCATACATTTACTAGGGCTAATACAAAAAAATTGGCAGCACTAAATTCTCACTTTATTTGCAAGATTAGTCATCATCTACCAACCAAATTCAAGGCTAAACCAAGTTACAACCATAACCATTCATTATCCTAACACACCATACATTTATACCCATCAATTTACACTATAATTCTCATCAAGGTAAAGCATCAATAAGCTTAATAATAACACCACAATTCCCATTAGATGCTTCTAACTACCATGGCATTAAATTCATAAGCAAAACTTAATTAAAGCTTAACAATACAACTTACCTAATTCAAGCTTTTCTCTCTTCAATACTACACCAATTTCTCTAGTTTCTAATCCTCACACAAGGAGTTTATTATCATGAAAAGAAGGTAACTTGTATACATGTAAGGGAGGTTCTCAAGGTGGAAGGAAGTAGCTTAAAGAAGAAGAAGAAAAAAAAAACGATGGAAATGAAAGAAGTGAAGGAATTTCGGATGAGTGGTGAAACCAAGCCAATTAAGTCATTTTTTTTACTCCATCTACTAGAACCACCGAGAACCACACATACCTCTAATGTGTTGGTGAGGTGTCTCTAAGACACTTGTCAAAAAAGAATGGGAAAAGACAAAATGGAAATAAAACAAAATGATGGATAGGATTTAAAAATCCTACTACAATTTGACTCATTCTAGTCCAATGACCCTAATTTCAATCCCAAAATCATGTACCCAATATTACAGTGCCATTGGATAGAAATTTTCGCTACAGAAAATCAACCGGTTCGCCACTTGGCGGTTTATTTTCCGGTCCAGGAATTTTCTCCAGAAAATTTCAGAAAATTCCTAAAAATCCCTTAAAATAGAAAACAATTTATGGCGCATTCAAAATAATTTTTTTAAACCCATTAACCACGTAAATCACAATAAGATTGCCTTAGGTACAAAAACCGGGAATATCATGTATGCATGTACGATCATTTCATGTGCACAGATTTCGCTGTTCACTAATACCAGTATGCTTGAACAATACTAAGAAATCCCTATCAATCTCATCCTATGCCAATTTACTACTTTACTCTTCCAGTCGGGGGTGGGATGTTACACCATTAGACACAGTTTATCATCCTCCAAATCTGATACTGCTGTTGCATCTTGATGTGCTTCATTAGGAGTCATCTGAACCGGGCTTTCATCTAATGGCTCCTCCTATTGAGCAACAGGTGTTTCCTGAACCGTGCTTTCTTTAGCTGGTTCTTCTTCTTGATGAACAATAGGGTATCTGAATCGTAAAGCTTTCAACTTCGTTTCTACTTGAGCAGATAATAATTTCTTCGATGACTAACGTCCTCGCAGGTTGAAATGATCTTCTTTCGACTAACCTTTTAGTCTTTTTTCTCCGCTTGATTAGTTTCTTGATTTCTTCGTTGGAGATTTTCTTTTATCGGATGTTGCTTTTCTCTTCCTCTCGGTCTCTTTGGATTTTACGGCCGTATCTTCTTCCGAATAGAGACTAAGGATCTTGTGGCTCTGGGTGCACAAGATTTAGAAGTTTCTTCTCACGACTCTTCTCGGCAATCTTTTCTTCCTGTTGCCTCGAGTCCTAATTCTTAGTGATCTCTTTGCTTTCTTCACAACTTCGTTCAAAAGATTTTCTCCTTGTCTTTTTGACGCACTTTGTTTTGTCCTCTGAGATTGGCTTTCTTTGAAAAGAGGACTCGCCATTTTCATGAGAGGTCTACCTAGCACTCTCCTTAGTTCAGCAGTAGGTGATTTGATACTCACTGGAGACTGAGAACTTGAGACAGGAGTCTTCTTCAATACACGCTCCCCCTCAGTTCTTGACTTTCTTGAAGAGTCAGCTTGGTATTTGTCTACTATGTTCAGACCCATTCGCGTAGATCGTGTGCATCGATCTTGCTCTTCATGAAGCAGTTTGTTTGATACCGTAGTGCATTTAATCTGGATTCCTTAAAAATCCTCGTAAAATTCATACCATAACGATAACTGGTAGTTTCCTTTAACCCCTTAACCATATAGTGAAAGATTAAGAAGGGTAAATCTATGGGGCTTCGATTCAGTAGGTAGAACAGACATTGTTCATCCAGAGTGGTCACTAAATATCTTGAACCGACTCTGGGTAGAATGTAATTAAACAAAATTGCGTGAAGCACCCTAGCCTTCGGAATCAAATTTGATGTCTTCCTCTCCCTTGAGTTATTTGTGCCATATAGTTGCCTATTGATATCTTCTTCTTTCATTCCGACTGAGGTCATCCATCCGACCTTGGTAGACAATTTCTCACCAACTGATGGACAGTCGGTCACCTTCTTTATCAAATCCTTTGTGACAAGAACAAATATTCTCTACAGAGGATACAATGGTGTTATCTATCGACGACGGCGTTCTTCCGAACTCATATACTTCATTCAGATAGGTGGTTCTTGTATCTCGAAAGAAGTTCTTCCAACCAGCTCTTATGATTTTCGGTTCTACATCCATACCGTCTCTTCTTAGTGACTCAAAGTCCACAAGTCTTCCATAAACCATGGCTGCTTCCATTGTATAGAGTGAAAATATCTTCTGGAGAACTTTTTGAGCGAAATGTTTTGAGAGAATTGGTAAAGCGAAATGAATCGTCGGGAGATGATGAAAAGGCGCTATAATTTCATCTTCAGTCTACATATAGGGTTATGGTCCGGTGGGTTCTAGAATCATTAAGAACCTCGAGATTATCAGATTTTTCCCTCAAAAAATCTTTCTTGAGAGAAGTTACCAGCTGTAACTCAATGTAACTAACGTCGTTAGTTTCCACATTACTTTAGCCTGACTGCTCATTTAACATCACCATGTTAAGATTGAGTCTTATCTTCTGAAACCGTTCTTCACTTAGTGGTTTAGTGAAGATGTCTGCCCACTGAAGTTTTGTTTCAACAAACTGTAAAAGCACCACTTTCCTCTGAACATAATCTCTCAGGAAATAATGTCTGACTTCTATATGCTTCACTCTGGAATGCTGAATTGGATTCTTTGATAGATTTATTGTACTGGTGTTGTCGCAATAAATTGGAATCTCCTCCTCTTTAACTGAATAGTCTTCGTCGATACTTGATCCACATCGTCGTGAGCAAAGAACTTCGGCGGCATATATATTCTGCTTCAGCGGTTGATAGAGCAATTGAGCTTTGTCTCTTGCTTGACCAGGAGACTAGATTTCCTCCGAGAAAATGACATCCTCCACTTGTGCTTTTTCTTTCGATTCTGTCTCCGGCATAGTCCGCATCGCAATATCCAATTAACCTGAAATCTTTACCTTTCTCAAACATTAAGCAAAGATCAGTAGTACCTGCGAGATATCTCAAAATTCTTTTAACAACAATAAAATGAGACTCTCTAGGATCGGCTTGAAATCTTGCACACAAGCATACACTGAATGTAATATCGGTCTACTTGTCAGAAGATACTGAAGAAAGAGCCGATCATCCCTCTATATAGGGTTTGATCCACCTTCTTACCAAGTTCGTCTTTCGACAAAAGGTTTGAAGGATGCATCGGAGTTGCCATAGGCTTCACATTATTCATATCAAACTTATTCAACAACTCTTTCACATACTTTTGTTGATGAATGAAGATCTTCTCTTCGGTCTGCTTAACTTGCAACCCAAAAAAGAACTTTAACTCGCCCATCATACTCATTTCAAATTCTTTCTTCATTAAGCTCTCAAACTTTAAACACAACTCTTTTGAAGTAGCACCAAAAATGATATCATCAACGTAGATCTGTACTAAGATAAAATCATTCTAAAAAATCTTTCTAAAGAGCGTCTTATCAACTTGACCTCTACTGAAACCATTCTCTATTAGGAAGGTACTCAGACGATCATACCAAGCTCTAAGAGCTTGCTTCAGACCGTATAAGGCTTTGTGAAGTCTATAGACATAGTCTGGTTTTTTAACATCTTCAAAGCCAGGTGGTTGTTTCACATACACCTCTTCATCTATAAAACCATTCGAAATGCACTCTTAACATCCATCCGAAACAACTTTATATCATGACAGATCGCATATGCTAACAAAATCCTTATAGCTTCAAGTCTCGCCTTCGAGCATATGTTTCATTGTAGTCTATTCCTTCTTGCTGATTATAGCCTTGTGCTACTAATCTAGCCTTATTACGACTCACTTTACCTGATTCGTCTAACTTATTCTTGAAAACCCATCTGGTTCCAATAATGGATTTCTTAAAAGGTTTTGGGACTAAGGACCAGACGTTATTTCTAGTAAATTGATTCAGCTCCTCTTGCATGGCTAACACCCAAGCTTCGTCTTGAAGAGCTTCCTCAACCTTCTTAGGCTCTACTTCAGAAATAAAGGCTACATTAGCTTCTCTTCTGAATCTGGACCTTGTCCTAACTCCTTCTGAGGTGTCACCGATAACTAGTTCTTCTGGATGAGAACTTTTATATCTCCAATTTCGTCTTAGTTCTATAGTTTCTGGAATATCTTCAATCTTGTTCTCATGAGTGTCTGACGAGGGAGTTTCTGAGGTATCATCTAAGTTCTTTGAAGGACCTTCATTCTCCACGTCATCTTCCTTATGGGGTTGAGAATTATCATTAAACTTGACATGAATCGTCTCTTCAACAATCTTTGAAGTCAAGTTGTAAACTCGAAACGCTTTAGACGATAATGAGTAGCCTAGGAAGATTCCTGGATAGGTCTTCGAATCGAATTTATCCAACAGCTCTTTCGTATTCAGAATGGAACATTTGCACCCAAATGGATGAAAGTAAGATATGCTTGGTCTTCTTCCTTTCCATAACTCGTAAGGAGTCTTCTTCAACATAGGTCGCAACATGATCCTATTCTGAATATAGCATCTTTCAGTATTCACGACTTCGCTTGAAATACTTAGGAAGATTCGTCTCACATAGCATTGTCCTTGCCATCTCTTGAATCGTCCTATTCTTTCTTTCAACAACTCCATTTTGTTGTGGAGTTCTAGGGGCTGAGAAGTTGTGGGAAATTCCATTCTCCTCACAGTATACTCTAAACTTCTCATTTTCAAATTCTCCACCATGGTCACTCCTGATACTGGCTATGGACATTCCTTTTTCATTCTGTAACTTTCTGGATAAGATTCTAAAGCACTTAAAAGACTCATCTTTGTGTGATAAAAACAATATCCAACAAAATCGAGTAAAGTCATCAACAATGACGAGTCCATATTTCTTTCTACCAAGACTTAATATCCTTGTAGGACCAAATAAATCCATATGTAACAATTCTAAAGGTCTTGATGAGGTTACAAAACTTTTAGAAGAGAAAGAGGTTTTAACTTGTTTTCCTTTCAAACAATTTTCACAGAAAAGTTCTTTGTCAAAACTTATTTTTGGCAAACCTCTTACCAAATCATGTTTTACCAATTTTGAAATATGTTTCAAAGAGACATGACCTAGTTTTTTATGCCAGATTAGTCTTTCTTCTTCAGAAGATAGAAAACATGAAATATTTTGTTTTTGAAAATCTTCTAAATTGATTTTGTAAAGGTTGTTTCTTCTCTTGGCAGAGAAAAGTATAGATCCATCTTTGTTTCTGACTTCGCAAAGATTTTGATTGAATGTAACTGTGAAACCAGAATCACACAATTGACTGACGCTAATCAAGTTATGCTTTAGACCATCAACAAGCAGTACATTATTTATGCTTGCAAAGGAATCTTTACCTATTTTTCCGATTCCAATAATTTTGCCCTGCTGGTTGTCTCCGAAAGTTACTGATCCTCCCTTCTTATACTGAAGGTTTAGGAACATAGACCTTCTTTCCGTCATGTGTCGCGAGCATCCACTGTCTAAATACCAATGGTGCTTGCCGTATCTTCCAAGGAAGGATATCTGCAGGAGAAACTATTTTATTTCTTGATACCCAAATTTTCTTGGGTCCTTTATGGTTAGTAGTATGCATATGATGTGATCTATGATGCATATTATTAGAATGTTGATTAAAATGAATCATCCTATATCTTCTTTTTGAATGATGATTTTTACAAGGTGAATCTTGTTTCTGTAAACCCTAATCCAATCTTATCACTCGGATGTCTACATTTTCCAAGCATCTCATTCATTTTCTTTGTACTTTACGTGAAAGTAGCTAAATCAATGATAAATTCTTAATCCTTAGTTTAAGTTGATTAATCTCTTACGATCTCATCTACAATTTTCTTTTTATCTTCTAATTGTTTCTTTAAACAAACATTTTCTCTCTATTACCTCGGTATGTCTAATATTTTCTACATTCTTCTTCTTTAATGACTTGTCTTTGTTTGAGAATAGCATGAGAATCTTCTAACAATTACGAATAGGCATCATGCAAATTATCATAATCTGATTTTACCTCCTCATCAATATCTTCCTCGGCCATTAGGCAAATGTTTGCATGTTACGATGACTCGAGCTCAGATTCCGATTCAGATGAATCTAGGTCCTCCCATGTTGCCATCATGCTTTTCTTGCCTTCTACTCTTCTTTGGTTTCTTCTTGAGAGTAGGACATTCGGACTTGTAGTGTCCAGGTGGTTGCACTCGTAGCAAATGATAGAAGACTTCTCGGTTTAGCTTCATCTTTCCCATTCTTTCGGCGTCTGGTTCCCTCTGGGCTTTTTCTTCCACATGCGTCTTATCTTTCTGGAAATGAAAGATAATTCGTCATCTTCATCACTTGACTCTGATTCGGATTGGCTGGAGTTATCATCCTTTGATTCTTCAATTTTCAACGCTTTTGATGACTTCCTCCTTCTACGAGTCTTATGATTCTTTGTCCGCCTTGATCTTTATTAACTTATCTCGCTTGGGCTTGTCTTGACGTTGAGTTCTACTTCATGAATCTTTAAGGATCCCAGCAACTCATCCAGCTTTAACACGCTCAAGTCTTTGGCTTCTTGCACTGCAGTAACTTTAGGTCTCCATCTCTTAGGAAGACTTCTTAGAATCTTTCGAACATGATCTTGATTGTTGTATGTCCTTCCAAGAGCTTTCAATCCATTGACAATTGTTTGAAATCTTCCAAACATTTGATCAATAGATTCTTCATCTTCCATCCTGAAAAGTTCATATTGATGCACAAGAATACTTATCTTGGATTCTTTAACTTGGCTTGTGCCTTCGTGAGCAATAGACAATGTGTCCCACATCTCTTTTGCAGTGTCACAACCATGCACTTGGTCATACTCGCTCCTGCTTAGGGCACATGTCCAGAAAAATTTTGCCTTTGAATTTAATTGTATTCTTGCTTTCTGATCAGCCGTCCATCTGTTCCGTGGAATAGAATTGCCTTCTTCATCTACAGGTGTGTAAGGTCCGTTCTCTATAACGTCCCAAAGGTCAACATGAGTAGATTCGATGAATAACCGCATCCTATCTTTCCAGTAGTGATAGTCTTCTCCGTTGAATGCTAGAGGTCTAGTGACTGAGGCTCCTTCAGCGATGTATACATGTGACTCCGCCATTATCTTTAATCCACACTTCGCCAAAGTGATTCTTGGATACCTTGCTCGGATATCAATTGAAGTGAATCACACGTTAATCTGACTTAGAAAACAATAATAGAATGCGAGAAGGGGGTTGAATTGTGTATTCCTTCTTTAAAAATCTTTTCGAATTACTTGTTAGGAATAAAAATCTTTACTGAAATTTTATTTATTCCGATTGAT
This sequence comes from Erythroxylum novogranatense, assembly GCA_029891385.1. NCBI lineage: Eukaryota > Viridiplantae > Streptophyta > Magnoliopsida > Malpighiales > Erythroxylaceae > Erythroxylum > Erythroxylum novogranatense. Next base: position 54,315,313 of record CM057232.1, read on the forward strand.
CAAACTTCTCAATACTATGTATATGAGCAAGTAAGTAATGATAAAATTTGAAACTAAAAGCGAGATAGAGAGTAAGAGTGGTAGACACGCGGATTTATCTGGTTCACCCTAAACCGTGGCTACGTCCAATCCTCGAGTTTCTTCGAGATTTCACTATCTCTTTAATCGTTACAAGTATTCTTTCACGAGCCTCTTGTGTCTCTACAACCAAGATTCTTTCACACTTAGCCTCTGTAGGCTATCTGTACACCTTTTCTTTTCAGGAAAATATTTGAACACTTTATTCTGAAGATAGCACTCACTAGTTTGCACTTAATCGCTTTTCACTTTGTGTAATTTTTCTAAGATCGTGACTTTTCGTTTTCGACTTGACTTGAATTTATAGCCTTTGTCTCTAAGCGCTTCTTGATTCTTGAATCTTGAATCTTGAATCTTTAAAAGCGGTTAATCGGTTGAGTTTCAGAATCTTTCTCGAATCGACTCTTGCGTCTGTTTCTTTCTGCGTCGATCGCTTCACATTTGCGCTCGCTTTGCTTTTGCGTCTGCGTCGCTTTGTATTAGCGTTTGCGTCTGCTTTATATTCGTTTGCGTCTCGCTTTGTATTTGCGTCGTATCGCTTTGCATTTGCGTCTGCGTCGCTTTGTTTTCGTCTGCTTTGCTTTTGCGTCTGCGTCGCTTTGTATTTCGTCTGCGTCGCTTTGCATTTGCGTCTGGTCTGCGCTTTGCATTTGCGTTTCGTCTGCTTTGCATTTGCGTCTGCGTCGCTTTGCATTTGCGTCTCGTCGCTTTGCATTTGCGTCAGGTTCGCTTTGTATTTCTTTCAGGTTCTGCTTTGCATTTGCGTCTGCGTCTGCTTTGCATTTGCGCGTCTGCGTCTGCTTTGCATTTGCGTCTGCATCTGCTTTGTATTTGCGTCTGCGTCTGCTTTGTATTTGCATCTGCGTCTGCGTCTGCTTTGCATCTGCGCCTGCGTCTGCTTTGCATTTGCGTCTGCGTCTGCGTCTGCTTTGTATTTGCGTCTGCGTCTGCTTTGCATTTGCGTTTGCGTCTGTTTTGCATTTGCGTCTGCGTCTGCTTTGCTTTTCTTGTATATGATCTCTCTTTGTTTGTTATACATCAAAATCATTTTTATGTAAAGTCATTTTGACTTAACAGAGAAGAGCTTCCATTTGAGCTAAAGATCTCTTCATTTGGTGAAGAATCAAGGAAATAAAGAAAGACAAGAGAAGCAAGAGTAGAGACATTTTGAGCAAGCCTATAAGTAAGGAAATCAAGGTGGGTACATGTTTATAATAGGGTAAATAAGCCACTAATATTTTCTTAGCATCAAAAAAATTTAATGATTTCAATTGCATCATAAGTGTTCCATTTATTGCTTCTTGAATGAATTGAAAATTTGCTATATGTTTGATATATGAATTGTGTTGATTTGTGAAAAGACTTTGAAAATGAATTTTTGTGAAAAGATAACATGTTTATGAAATCATGTTTTCGAAATATCTCATGATTATGAAAAAATCAAGCTTTGGAAAAGTGCCATTTTGGGCAATAAGTTACAAGGCATGAAATACATGTTATGTGGATTTATGGTGGTCCTCTAAGTTAAGTCAAGTGCACTTCGACAAAAATGCTTCTCCCGCCTGCCCGCTAGTGGCATGGAGCTCCTTCATAAACTCCCATAAGTTCACGGCTATGCAAAACCATTATGTGGGATTGTGTTAGTACGTTCTGTTCACGGCTACATAGGACCCATAGAGGAAATGTGTAATACATTCTATTTTGGATCTACCCAAACTATTCTGATGTGATTATTTACTTATGTGAACAAGTTTGATGCATTCATGTTTTGTAGTTTGAGAATTTGACTATATGAGAAGAATTTGAGAAACATGTGTTTTTCTACGACAAGTAAATGTTTTTAAAGGTTTTGCTTATTTTTTCATTATAAACTGTTACCCATGAGCTTTCAAGCTTACCCCTCCCCCTTTTATCTCATCTTTAGGTAATAGTTAAGAGACCAAGTGATCAAAAGCCTAAGGGCATTTCTCCAAATTTGCTGATTTTGTAATTTGAGTTGATTTTAGGAAAGCAAGAAGTTTGTTTGTTAAAAGACCTTTTGTAATTTGAGATTTTGAGACAATGATGTAATGTGACTTGGAATGTCATTAAAGATTTGTAAAACTTTATTCTTTTGATGTTAGTGAAATGTAAATGGTGAATGGATGATGTGAGTTGAAATTAGATATACATGAAGAAGTTATCATCTTGAGTTGATGATTTTGGAGCATAAATCGTTAATATATATATAAGTGCACATAAGTGAGATGTTACAGGAAGGAAGATAAGAATTATAACTGATCAGATGTAGTTGAAGGTGATGAGACAAATGAGTTGATATTTAAGAGTTTAATGAAGTCAATTTGGTAGCTAAATGGTTAAGCTCAGGACATTCTAAGTTTGCAAAATACAAAATTTCAAGTCTTCCATAGGGAAAAATTTGTGTTCTAAGTTCAATGGAAAATTTGGATTAATCTAGGTTGAATTAGACAAAGTTCTCTTCAAGAAAGTTGTAGCTTGTCTTTATAGCTTTCTAACTCTATAAAGTATGAAATTTTTAGATATCATAGTCAAAAGTTATGGTCCTTATAAGTGGAGATGCTCAAGAGTATAGGACGTATCGTTTGGTGATGATGTGTCATTTGGTGAGGACATATCATCTGGTGAAGACAGATCGTCTGGTAATGACATGTCTTCTAGTGAGGACGTATCACCTGGTAAAGACGTATCATTTGGTGAGGATGTTCCGTCTGGTGAGGACGTATTGTCTAGTGAGGAAGCTTCATCTAGTGAGGAAGTATCGTCTGGTGACGTCATATCGTCTGGTGATGATGTCATATCGTCTGGTGCACTGTTCATCTGATCTTATCATCTGGTCACATTTTTGACCCTATAGATGATCGAATTTGTCTTCTAGGTCTTCATGAAAGTTGTAGATCTTGAAGTTCTCTTTCAAATCATCTAAAGAACACCTCAATCTGAGTTCTCTAGAGAAAGCTATGACCATTTTTCCAATTCATCTAACCCTTTGTCTAGGTTCATCTGATCCTTTCGTCTGGTCCCATTTTTTACCCTGCAAATGATAGAATTTGTCTTCAAAGTCTTCATGAAGGCTATAAATCTTGAAATCATATTTCAAACCAACTAAAGAATACCTAAATCCGATATCTCTAGGAAAAGTTATCATAATTTTCTAAATTCGTTTGACCCTATTGTCTGGTCCAATTCTGACCCTTTAGATGACAAAATCTCACTTCAAAGTCTTCATGAAAGATACAGATATTGAATTTCTCTTTCGACCCTTCAAGAATGACCTTGATCCTAGAGCAAGTTATGCCTTTTGTTCCGAAATAGGTTCAATATGGTTGAGGACAGAACCTTGTTTGATTTCTTTCAGCCATAACTTTGTTATCTGACCTCCAAATGAGATGAATCTTGTGTCTAAACAAACTAGAGACATAGAGCTACAAATTATCTGAAGGAATAAAATTTTAACCCAATCTCTAAGACTTACAATTTTTAGATGGAAATTGTTATCTGAACAATCTTTGTTATCCAACCTCTAAACTAATTGATCCTTGAGACAATAGATTTCTCATACATTGCGCTATCTCTCCACAAAAATTGGCACCATTCCAAGTTGATTGGAAGAAAAGTTTTGATTGAAGGAAAGTGAAGGAATCTGTTGGAATAGTATGAGCTCGTGTTATTTTACTGAACGTACTTTGGCATTTTGAATATATATGGATTTGTAGGGTTCCAACTAAGATGATTTTCAATGTGGAGTAAACTTAAGGCGTAGGTTTACAAATTATATGAAGAGGTTGAATTCTGATTCAGCATTTAAGATGTTCATTATTTGGATGGAAGTTGAGCATAAAATATTTGCTTCAGTATAAGAATGATTCGGAAAATAGGGCCCGACACTTACAGTATCAGAGAATGAAGTTGAACTGAGGATGACTAATTAGGATTAATTGGAATAACCATGCATGGTAACAAGCACAAGCTCACGTTTTAGGGCATCTCAGTTGGCCTCCGAAATCGGGGTCCAACAGATATTGATGAAATAAATTATATAAAGTATTTTGAAAACTTTTTTTATAAAGATTCAAAGAAGATGGTTTGCAAAATTAAAGAAATTCATATATAGAATTAAGTGAGCTTTTCATTAATAGTATTACAAGTTTCACCAAATTGTCATAATTTTTGGTTTTGAGATGAATTTAGTTGATAATTGTGTATACCACAAGTTCTATAGGAGTAAGTATATTTTTTATGGTTTTATATATTGATGACATAGTGCTTGCCAATAATGATATAGGCTTATTGCACAAAAACAAGAAATTTATATTAAAAAAAATTGAGATGAAAGATCTTTCTGATACTTCTTTTATATTATGGATTGAGATCATTCTTGAGGTATTATTGGGTTATCATAAAAGAGATATATCAAGAAGGTACTCTAGACATTTGGCATGAATGAAAGTAAACCAGGTGATACCCTTATTGAGACTAATTTAATCTCAATTGATGCCCCAATAATGTTTTAGAGACTAAAAAAATTCAAAAAAGTCCTTATTTTTTTACTATAAGAAGTCTAATATATGCTTATATATTTACTCATCCAAATGTTGTTACATACATTATTGGAATATCGGGCAAATATTTAAGTAATCTCATAATGGATCGTTAGAAAGTAGCCAGAAGGTTTATATGATATCTTTTGAGAACAAAAGACTACAAGCTTACATACAGGAGATCATATCAGTTAGAGATCATTGGATATTTTGAATTTAATGTCGCTGGATGCCAAAATATTCATATACCTTTAGGCTATATTAATTTTCTTATTAGAGTGCCTACTTCGTAAAAGAGTGCTAAGTAGACACTAATAGCTTCTTCTTCTATGGCATCTAAATCTATAGCATTCTATGAGACATCCAGTCATAAGATTTGACTATAAAACTTTATCCCTAGGCTTCAAAGTATAGATGACATCAAAAGAAAATTAAAGTTGTTTTATGACAATAAGTCAATAGTAATGTATTATAACAACAACAAAACTTGTCAAAGTCGAATTATATCAACGTTAAGTTCCTTGTTATTAAAGAAAGAATTCAAATTGGTTAGATGTCTATAACACATATTGAGTCAAATTCCATAATTGTAGATCTGCTAACTAAAGGTTTATCATTTAAGGTCTTTTATGAGCACACTACTCATATAGGTGTTGTGTCATTTGATGACATCTTAAATGAAATTTTATGATTTAATATAGTATAAAGGATTTTGCGAGTTCACAATCTAATTTCATTTAGTTTGATATCACCAGGGAACAAGGTAGGATTAGTTAGAAATATGCATGTTAAGATCACATAATATGAAATTTCCCTGATACATGTACATACTTGATCCATGTAGTTAATTATATTGATGCATGTGATCACTGATAGGTCTGGTCACAGTAATTGTGTAGAGATATCTTTGATCATATATTGATAAGATTTATGGAGTGTATCGTTTAAAGATGATTTTATAATAATATCAATTTTGAGTTTATAAAGTTTATTATGACATATAATTATAAGATATTATGTATATATAGTTTAAGTGGGAGATTGTTGGAATTTTTAATATTTGGCCTAATATTAAAAGTGATCTAATAACTTTTAAGTCGATAGCCTAAATCATCTAATTATATATAGACTATTATATGTGCGAAACCCTTGTGTTTCCTAACCTATGATGGATAAATTAGGAATAAGCTTTATATAAATAAGTGGTTATGATTTCAAAGAGTGCATAGGGATTTCTTTTCTAATATCCCCTTATTGAAAAGTAGACAACCTATATGCATCCTTAGGAAGATTGAAAGATAAAAGGAATACCTCATTCACATTTATTCCAATAAATTCAGGTATACTTCTATAATCAAGTTTATCTTGATAATCTAACATGATTGATCTAGGTTCATATTATAGATTTTATATTGAAATTTAATAAAATATACATTCCATCCTTCATGAGAGGTCTGTTCTCTACAATATTTGATTCACTTAACATTGCAAATTTTCTTCCGACTATATAATATATATGAACTTATTTGAAAAGAAATTATTAGTATAATAAAGGTTTGTATAAATATGTATTTTATTTAACCTTTGTCTTCAAAATCATTATTTGGTTAACGCATGTTATTCGTACTTTGTTGCAAACCACTTCAATATGTTTGGAAGCAAGTATATATGGAATAACTATAGTTTTCTTATTACCTTCTTTTGAAATTGACATTAAAGAATACTTCTTGTTAGGAAGAAAAGAGCAATTCACGAAGACTAACTCAACCTATTCATAAAGTTTCAAAGGACATTATATTATCTTAATTAAACCTTTTGAGATTTTTACTAATATTTTTGCTTTGTTAAGGTGTAAGTCTAGTGTAATTGGTAATAATTTTCATTTGAATTCTAATACTAATGGTTGAAAGATTAGAAAATAGGAATAAAATTAATAATGTGCACTTAATTAAATGGTATATTAATGTTTGGAAGATAAAAAGTAGTCCAATATAGGCCTAAAAATGTTTAAATTATGAATATATACACTTAAATTAAAGAATAAATTATTCAAATATTATAAACTATATATAAAATATTAAATTATTTTAAGAATCATTTTACAATATTATATGTCATGAGATATAAAAATACTGCGTATGTATTTTACTATAAATTGTGTTAGTGACATAATTCAAATGATTATTATGTAAATGTAGTGAGTTAAGGATTACATGCATATTTTTATTATATAACATTTCAATATAATTAAATATTGTTACAATCAACAATATTGATAATAAAATACACAGTATGCATTTTCATTTGGTTATGATATATAGTGTTAGAAAATAAAGGTTGACAATAAAATTATAAAATTTCTTGCTTCCTCTCAATTCATCCTCAATCATGAAATTCAAAGTCAAAACAAGAAACAAAATTAGGAGGGAATGCATTAGTATGATTGGAAATGGGAACATGCTTCCGTTTGGATTGATAAATGGATCCTATATGAACCTTTAGAAAATTGGAATGACTTGACCGTCTTAAAGACACAATTCACCTTAATGCCATAGTAGTTAAGGCCATGTCAATTTGCGGCACCTACACAAGCTTCCTCCTCATGTCAAACGTTGCTTCCTTTATATTCAATTTATTCTACAAGATGATAATAAAGACAAATTCACCTAGAGTTATAATAATATCAAATGAATTCACAAGTGTCTTTTGTAAGAAGTTGTATAGTGTGATTAACCCAAATGTTGTATGGGGTAAGGACTTACTTCGTTATACACTTTATGGTTAGTAGTTAAAGACAAACTACATACAATGGATAGGCTAGGAAGATTATTACACATTCCTAACTAAGCTATCCTTTGTAAAATGTCAATGGAAACCCTTAATCACTTGTTGTTTCAATGTGACCATATTAGAATAGTTAGAAAAGGAATATTATCCCTATCCGATCTAGATAATGCCATATTCAGCTATTATGATATAGTGGAATGGAGTTTGAAACTTAGACACATACCTATCCTTATGTCACTGTTTTATCTGGTAACATATATATGGGATGAAAGAAATTAAAAAAAAATCTCAAATCGAAGCCTAGTTAACGAAGCTTTCTCCAACATACTAAGCAACAATATTAGACTTCATATCTACTTGTTCAAGGAAAAGCATAAATTTAGCTCTATATTCAACTCTAATTAGAACATTCCCTGAGATTACATCTTAGTGATTAAGTAAACTATTTCTCGAAAACTCTATGATATGTTCTGTTGATTTAGCTAGTTTAAGTGTCAAGTTGTAACCTATTCTGGCCTCTAATGACTCTTTTATATACTTTTTAAAATAATAATTGAATTAATAGAATTGCCAAAAGTACAATGTAAGTCTCAGCTTGAAAGCTTACTAATTAGAGGGAGTTACAATTATAGATAGAAAAAGTGAGAAATACAGTTTGAGCTTAATACAATATAACAGTATTATGTTTCATACCCCATCCTTGTCTTACAAATAACAAGCCTTTTTTACTTGGGAACATAGTCTAGAAGATAAGCCCCTAACAATAGCAATAAGTTTAATCTTCAATATTATCTTCCTTGTAAGCTCCTCCTTATTGGAAGACATATTACTGAAAACTCTAGAGTTTCTTTCACACAAAATATCATAGACAATAGTTACTAAACCACATATGAATAGATGATAATCATCTCTTAGGTTATTTTCCAAGTTGTTAGCAAGAGTCGTATGGGCATTGAATTCTAAATTAAGTTTGAATTGTGTCCTATAGTCCCCTGGTGTAATAACAGTTAAAAAATAGGTGATCTAAGTCCTCCTTCAGGTGTGCACAAAGGATGCATGACTTATCCTTTACTAGGAACTCAACAAAGCATCTAGTATTTAAGTTTACTTGTTACTGCCATCCAGAGTATGAAAGCACTGGAAGGAGATATAACTAGTTTCCATACTAACTTAAACTAACTTACCTGATGCATTGTTTCCCTATCATTAGCCTTATATGATTTAGTGAAGAAAGTTTCATTCCTCTCTAATTTCCAAATGATTATGTCATGTGCAATAGTATCAGTTCATTAAGAAGGAAAGTTAGTTAGTAGCTCCAATGATCCTTATGTTGTGTTTATTGGCGAAACCAAGATTTGTATGTAATTATAGTTTGTACTTTTGTGTTATCAAGGAATAAGGATTTTTGGTGTTGGAAATGTATACATTGGTATAAAATTCCTATATCCAACAAGTTATCATACCAAAAATAAGTGTTTTCACAATTTCCAATATAACGTTTAATGGAGAGATGTATGTTGTCCCTTAGCTTTAGGATGTTCCCTAATATGTAGGAACTATTGGCTTTGGTGTGTACTTTTAGATACTTTCACCCTTTAGGAGGTAATAGTGGAGCCATTTTACCCATAGGCTCTCTTTATCAGTGAGAATTTGTCAGATTTTCTTAGTTTGTAGTGCTTTGCATGTTGATTTCAAAGAAGTGATTCCTAATCCTCTATACATTTTTTAAACACAAACTATAGAGCATTTTACTTTGGGCCTGTTTGTTGGACCCCGAACCTTGAGTGACAATTTGACTATGATCAAGTGGATGAGTTGATTGAAATTAAGTTGAAGATCATGAAATAAAGAGAGAAAGTATGAAAATATGAAAAATTGTGAAATAGTTGACCTTTTTGGCATTTGAAAGTTGACTTTTGTTTGAGGCAAAATTTGAGAAAATGATCTACATGAAACTTGTAGGTTATGTTAAGAGATTTTTGTGGACATAAAGTTTGTAATTTTTTGATATCGGGAGTGAAAGTTATGATCAGTCAAAGTTTATGTTTGATCGGGTTTGACTTTTATATTGGTTGGAACTTTGACTGAGAAATTAACCTAGTTAGAGGTTAATTGAGCTTTGATGTTGTTCATGAAAATTGAAGGATTTATTTTGATCTTTATTTCGATATAAAGTATGAAATTTTTCGATCTCGGAAAATTAAGTTATGATTTTTACAAGTTTGTATAGAGGATAGTATCTTTGACCGGAAAATGGACTCCCGTAGGAGTCGAATTGAGTTTTATGTTCTTCTTGGAAGATTTAGAGCTTTCTTTAAGCTTTCTATAGAGACTAAGTTTGTCAAAATCGGAGTTCAGGATTAAAAGTTATGAATTTTGGAAGTTTAGAGGAAAAAAAAAAGGGAAGAAAATGATTTATCCCCGTCGCTAGGGCGACGCGTATCGCCATAGCGATGGCGGCGTCAACCCGTCGTCACGGCTGACGCGTATCGCCATAGCGATGGCGAATGTCCAACCGCCGTCGCTACGGCGCGCATCGCCATAGCGATGGTGAGCATTCGCTCGCGTCGCTAAAGCGACGCTGATCGCCGGGCGACAGCGTCTTCGCCGCCTAAACGCAGGCGTTCTGCTTGAACGACGCCGTTTTGTTTCTTCAATCTGGCCGTTTTGACTCCTTTGTTAGTTTCCTTTCACAAATTCGACCTTTGTTCACTATTTTACTTATATCTTTTCCGTCCGACATCCGATTGAGTTGATTCTTTTGCGTTGGATTCCTAAGACAATGAATTTCATTTTATAAGAAATTTGTGAACTTTTGAGATTAAATTAATGGTGATTAATTTAATCAAAGTGAGTCGGAAATTTTCCGAGCATGATTCAGTGTTTTGTGAAATTCGGGATCTGTAGAGATCCGATTGAAGCGATTCTTGAGGCGAAATAAAGATAAGTGATCGGCGGTTTATCGTTCAATATTAAAATTGATCCCTGGAAACTGGTCAAATTAAATTTATACCAAGGATTGCAATACAGGCTGCAACCTCGAATTCGACTCTCAAGGAACCAATGCATCAATTGATCTAGACTAGCCTAATGTTTGAATGATGCATGCAATTAAAGCAATAAAAGGGGTTTTGAGTGATTAATCTAAAATTAAACTAGACCAAAGCAAAGATAAATATTTTAGGATTTTGAAAAGATAAGGCAATTGAAATTAAATGGGACTGAAAACAATTAATAAAACTCTCCGAAAATGTAGCTCGGGTCATCATCGTTCAAAATAATATCGGGTTTGAAATCCACTAAGTTTGAAAATAAACCTTAACAACTCGTTAAGTCCAAGAATTAATTAATCAACTCGATTAATTAAAACTTGTTAAAACCCTTAGTGTATGCTATGAATGATTAATGCAACAAATCATTTGAATAAAAACACAACCAACTTAATCAAACACAACTAAAGATTAAATTAATTGATGCAATCATCCAACCGATATACATGAACTCCATGTATTTAAAAACAGCATTCAACAATAATCAAACATTAACACAAATCAAAGTTTAACGTCCTACTAAACTATAGCAAGACTCAATCGGTTATACATTGTAATAATACCAACTCGGATCGTTACAAGTTCATGCAGAAATCTAAAACGATGTTGATTACCCTTGAAGCTCGAAGAACTCGGACCTCTGTTACATTTCCGGAGACTAAGAGTTTAGCGCTCATGACTCGGATGACTCCATCACTGCTGGAGAATCACTGATAGTCATGATCAGACGACAAACTGGAAGATGAAGACAGCGAACGTGGAATACTGGAGATGAAAAAGATGAAGGCGGTGAACGTCGTCTGCGAGTGAACCTGAAACAAACACAATATAAAAACTATCAAAACTAAAGCAGAGAAGAAAAGGAAACAAGCAGAGAAAATAGTGAGCGAAGAAGAAAGCGGAGAAGACGAAGAAGAAACACTGTAGCGGCCGCTCTCTAACTTGCCCTAATTGGCAAGTTTTTATAGGGATACGTGCAGGCTGGGTCGAATCAGTGGATACTTTGCCCAATATAGGTCGGGTTACCCGACATTCGCTGCGGCGAATGGTTGTAGTTCACTGCGGCGAATGAATTTGGTCACTCGTCGCGTGAATAAATTAAATGCCATTAATTTCTTTGCGCGAACGGAGGGTCGATTAAATCTCGGTGAATCTCATGGCGTGTTGACTTTTTAGATGTTGACTCCTTTGGTCCTACAAAATACAACCCATTTGCAGTATCAATTGTTCCAATAAAATTATGCAGAATTAATGATAAATGACAACAAAATACCGACAATGTGCAATTTATCAAAACTCAATGTGCGGGACCAAAATAAGCATGAAAATTATAGATCAGAAGTCGACGGATGCATAATTACTAAAGAAAATGGGCCTGATTTATAGTATAAATTTGGTCGATCAAATTCCCACACTTAAACCTTTGTACTCCTGAACAAAGCTTATAAGAGTCAAAAAGGTACAAGAGTAAAAGAAAATTCTGCCCATGTTCAAACAATAACCAAAATTGACTCAATCCACTTTATCAGAAGTCGAACGCAGCAAATTGAAAGAGTGCTAATAAAATAAACATTGAAAGAATTTAAGCACATGAGATTGAACAACAGAGAATCACTCGGGATATGGTGTTTACGCTCAACTCACTTGTATAGTAGGAATATTTTCTCTCAATCTGCTTAGTACATCTCTACCATAAGCTTGTATCAATTTTATTTCTCCACTACAAGGACTATCAATTTGAAAATCAAGAGGTCTTCGGGGTTGTAATGAGCGGAAGGCTAAATGAATGGATGAAGTGAAAGAAAGAAATAGTATGAGCATGCGCATGAAGTGAGGAATTGATGTCAACAACAAAACTAAAACTAAACACTGAGATAAATTGAATATACACACTTTTTTTTTTGGCTATCTCATTTTGAGATGCTAATCCCTTTGGGATACAACACATTAGTATCCCTTTTGGGATACACAAGACTAACACTTTTTCCTTTTCAAAATTTTTTTAATCAAAACATAGACTATCGACATCATCTTAATATGTATGCAAATGCTCATAACAAAAAGGCTCAAGGAGCTAGCAAAGGAAAAAGTATTTAAGGGTTGGTGTTTGGGGAAAGGGTTGAAAGAAGGAACGCTCTATCATATCAACAAAATCTAGTCCATCAAGCTTTGAGTAAAAGCGGACACAAGTTCTAGAGAAGAATGGACTAAGTAGATGCACACACAAAATATAGAAGAAAAATTTGGCTCGAATATCCTTCCAACAAGGTTTTGTCTCAATGATCAATCTCAAGTCTTAAAACTTAAAATGCTACCTTGTTAGCATGCTCCCATTTACTTAGTTTTGAAAACTTCAAAAGTTAAAATTTTGTCGATCCAATTATCGTTCGAAGAATGGAGAGCATTTTACAAAACTCAAGTATCAAGTTGAAACTTATAAATGCTTTGCATGTAAGGCACAAAAGAACAAGTGCAGAAATTGTTTGATTTGGAGACCAAATTTATCGATTAAAGCGTTGGCCACAAAATTATGCATAATGTTCTAAAGGTGTACAATGCAAAATATAAAGGAATGGCTCCCCACTTAAGCAGGGCATTGTCCACAATGGCAAAAATAGTAGGGCATAGAGGAGACTATAAAAGCAGATAAAAGCGAAATGTGGATAGATCCTTAAACTCAAAAGTGTGGACGAAATGAAGAATTCGAAGAACAAAAGACATCAAAAGCAGAGAATTCAGCAAAAACAAAATAACATGTTAATCTAAAGCAGGAGGATCATCCTCGACAGGCGGTTCGGGAGGGACAATGCACGAGGAGCACGAAAAAGGAGGTGAGGTGGAACTATCTGAAAAGGGTTAGGAGCAGCCGTGACCGGAGGCGGAGCAGGTAACGAAGATGAGGGTAATCATGTTACAGTATGGAGCGGAAAGTCTCACGGTCAGCCTCCAGTTGAGTCTCAAGACGACGGATTTCCGCTCGAAGCAGGGTCACCTCGGAGGGAGCTGGGGCAAATGCAGGAGGAGAAAATTCACGAGACGAAACCGCAGAGGGGGCAAGAGGGGGAGGTTTCTCGCTGCTGCTAGCATTATGAGTGTGAGACATGGTCCTGCAATTACAAGTAACAGAAACAAAATTTAACGAGCAAAATCACATTGAATCACCCGAATTAGGTCCGCAGGCATTTGTTGCGACGAACAAGAACGTTCGCTGCGGCGAATTATGAACTTCGTCGCGACGAACAAGAAGGGTCGCTGCGGCGAATTATGAACTTCGTCGCGACGAACGGTGGTTCTGTATCCACATGGAGCGAACAACGCTTCTCGATACCTAACTAAACATTACCAATGAAAATGAAAGTGAACAAAGAGAGAAATAAAAGAAAAGAAACTACGAGAGTCGATGAGGGGAGACTTTGAAGGAGATGTCTACGGAGGAAGGAGACAACTTCGATAGAGGCGTGAAGAAACAAGAGGCGCGAGAGAAAGAGAAAGAGGAGAAGGAGAAGAAATAAGGTTGTAGGCAAGCGTAAGGCGCGAGAGAAGAAAAGACCAAAAAGGCCTCGGACAAAAAGAAATCAACGGTCCGAAGGGCAAAAAGTCCTTATTCACTGCTGACGAAGCGATGCTAGCATGGCGAATAAGATGAAAAACCCTAGGTTAGCCGCGTGACAGCGATGCTTTCATTGCGGCGAACCACCTAAAACAGATCACAAGATGTAAGGATTCTACTCGGATTGGCATAATCATTCAATTAATCATCCCAAATATGAACCATTTCCTTCAATCTAATTATGCTTCATTAGGAGAACACAGAGCTAACAAAGGGAAACATTTTATTCAAGCGAAGGAAATCCTACCTACTACTCTAATTCTCTGGTTTGATCCCTCCCACATTTAAACAATATAATCATGTTCAACAATATGCACGTTGGTATAAAACATAGCACAATTATATAGTAAATGAAGGAAAGAGAAAACCTGGCATTCAAGGTGGGTCTTGTAGCTCGGGATGGACGACTGTTCGATATCCAAGCTCCAGCTCAGCAGCTTGGTTGCTAGTCAGTTCCACGTCCATACTCGCACCCAGATGTGCTCCTGCAAAATCATCAAAGGAGAAACTTTCCCCAAAAATATTGTCAGTGGTAGGAGTCAAAGTTTCTACAAATTCAGAACAAGCATCGTCAATCACCACATCAAGCATGTTGACACCAAGCAAGGAATAATCTTCATGGGGGTGCTTCATAGCTTCATACATGTTGAAGCTAACTTTTGATCGCCACTTCCATGGCGATCTTCCTTCCTTCATACTAATCATAGTACTTGCTGTCCGAAGGAAGGGTCGTCCAAGGATCAAGGAAGTGTCATGCACCACTTCAGAGGTCATGTCCAACACGTAAAAATCCGCAGGAAACACTAAGCCTTTGACCTGGACCAGAATGTCCTCAATAATTCCCACGGGATGCCTAAATGACCTATCAGCTAACTGGAGAATAACAGATGTGGGCTTAATACTCTTCACTCCCAAGGTCTTATATACTGACTCAGGCATCACATTTATCGCTGCCCTAGATCTAGTAAAGCTCACCTATGGTCACTTTCCCTAATGTGCAAGGGATGGTAAAAGATCCGAGGTCCCGACATTTCTTGGTATCGTGGCTTAAACAAGGCTGAAACATTCGAGCTCACTGCACTCTCTCATTGGGCCTAAACTTCTTCTTATTTGTACACGATCCTTTAAATATTTAGCGTGAGGCGGAACTCGCTTTACCAAATCTAGCAAAGGCACATTCACTTCCACTTTCCCAAACAAGTCAATGATTTCTTTTCATGTTGTTTTTCTCTTAAGCGCTTGCTCATCAAATAAGAGTTCGGAAAAGGGAGGTCCTTTAAGTTGACTTCCTTACTGGCAGGGTCATTTTTGCTCGATTTATCCTTATCGGTTCTTCTTCCTAATATGCTCGATGATTGCTCTTTATCCTCGATTGGTGATTGCTTCTTATTTCTCAACAATTCCTCTTCGCGATCACTCTCTGATCTCACAGCTTGCTTCTCTCTCACTTGAGGCGCTTCTTCAACCTCAATTTCCTCGGTGTATTCTTCTTCTTCAGGAATGTTGAAATGCACTTTCTTTCCACTCCTCAACTCAATTGCATTTAAACTCTTGGGTTAATCACCGTGTTGGAGGAATGGTCCCTTACTTCTAGCTTGGTTGTCCTCAAATTATTAGACAATTGAGTGACATATGAGTTCAATTCTCGGCCTTGGTTTCCCATTGATCCATGCGTTTCTCCAAGGCACTAAAGCGGGCAGCATTCTTAGTCGAGTCTGTTGGATGAGGTTTGCGATGGCGTTGAATTGATTTCTTTGTGGAAGTTCGTTCCTCTTTCATCAACGTCATCATACCATGCAGCAGATTGGTTGGTGTCCTCCTTGGGTGGCGGTGGTTGTTGCCTTCATCAACGCTTGTTGATCTGGGCCGGTTTGTAGATTGTCGGCTCCACTCCTCGCTGAAAGCGGTTTGGTGCTCTTCCCTCGTTACTCCTCCAACTAAAATTTGGGTGGGATCTCCATCCCTCATTATATGTGTTGGAATACGGGTCCCATTTCCGATCCTGTCTACCTTGATACATTGCGGAGACTTCTTCATATCTGCCAGGACAAACACTTGAAATGTGCATCATCGAGCCACAAGATTCGCAACTAGGTGCGACTAGTTGATGGAAGTTGATGGGCGATGCACATTCAAATTCTTGACTCGCTGTGATTGAGGATAAGCGGGAAGTTATCCGATGTTCAAAAGAATCTACCTTGATTCCGGGCTCTCCATCCTCTTAGTTTGGTGACATGGCTCCACTTCATTCACATTCACGGAATCGCGGACACTATATCTTGTTGATGATTGGGGCCATTCTCTTAATCAAGGCCCAAGCTTACGGCGCGGTGAGGTCAATCAATGAACCTCCGACGCAAAGATCCAACATCCCTTCTCTTGATTCTTCACCCCATCATAAAAATATTGAACGATTGTTCATCGGGGATCGATGATGGGGCACCGAGACAACGAGATCTTGAAATCTGTTCCAAAAATCATCTGAGGACTCGTCATAATCTTGTTTGGCGTAATATATCTCCTTTCTCATTGACGACGTCTAGAAGCTGGAAAATACTTTTCCGAAAAGCTTTCGTAAGTTGGCCCAACTGTGATAGGCATTCGCAACATGCCTTGGGAGGCTCATGTACCACTCCGGGCCTTTCCTTCTAACGACAAATGGAAGACTTTCCACAAGACTGGTCCAGATGTGCTCCTACGGGCTTCATACTCGGCGGATCATGGTGAGGGGCTGAAGATGCATGTAGGGTCCTCTCCGTTAAACCGTGAAATTTGGGAGAGAGTTAATCAATAAACCTTTGACTTGAAATTTACATCGAAGTTAGGGCGAGCAGCGATGAAAGGATCGTAGTGTACGTCCGAGGTTGTAGCTTCTCGGATGGTCCTACGTCTGATGTTCGCATTGTTGTCATCTACGCGTTCCTGGTCACCGTTAAGACCGTGATCTCCATCTCGGGGTGGTTGACCGGGATATTCTTGTTGTTCAGCCATCTCAGATTCTAATCGATCTAGTGTTCTAAGTCTTTCTTGCTCTCTCTTGTTCTTCCTAAGTTGTCTAAGGTGTCGCTCAATTTTAGGTTGAAAATGAACTAGCCTAAGTCTACGGGGCATGCACAAGAGAAGTTCACCTAAGATAGCTCACTAAAACGACAACGGATAGCAAGGCTTCAATTCACTCAAGTTCGCTGCGACGTGTAAGAACTCGCTGCGGCGAACTGAATAAAACTGTAATGTTCGCTGCGGCGAATATAAACTCGCTGCAGCGACGGATGAACTCGCTGTGACGAATGAGGAACTCGTCACACCCAAGAAGAACAGACAAGCAAGGCAAACAGAATTAACTTAAAATTACGCACAATAAACAAGAACAATCAGAATAAACACTTAAAACAAAGCAGAATGAAATAACAAACAGGATTAACACTAAAAACACTTAAGCAGAACAGAAATTAAATGAAATTATGCAATGCAAACAAAATGCAAACAAAAATTAAAATCAAAACAAACATTTGGCTAACCTAGAGAACCAATTAATTTGATTCCCAAGAACGCGCCAAAATTTGATCGGCGGTTTATCGTTCAATATTAAAATTGATCCACAGAAACCGGTCAAATTAAATTTATACCAAGGATTGCAATCTGAGCCGCAACCTCGTCAACTCTCAAGGAACCAATGCATCAATTGATCTAGACTAGCCTAATGTTTGAATGATGAATGCAATTAAAGCAATAAAAGGGAGTTTTGAGTGATTAATCTAAAATTAAACTAGACCAAAGCAAAGATAAATATTTTAGGATTTTGAAAAGATAAGGCAATTGAAATTAAATGGGATGAAAACAATTAATAAAACTCTCACGAAAATGTAGCTCGGGTCATCATCGTTCAAAATAATATCGGGTTTGAAATCCACTAAGTTTGAAAATAAACCTTAACAACTCGTTAAGTCCAAGAATTAATTAATCAACTCGATTAATTAAAACTTGTTAAAACCCTTAGTGTATGCTATGAATGATTAATGCAACAAATCATTTGAATAAAAACACAACCAACTTAATCAAACACAACTAGGCGATTAAATTAATTGATGCAATCATCCAACCGATATACATGAACTCCATGTATTTAAAACAGCATTCAACAATAATCAAACATTAACACAAATCAAAGTTTAACGTCCTACTAAACTATAGCAAGACTCAATCGGTTATACTTTGTAATAATACCAACTCGGATCGTTACAAGTTCATAACCGAAATCTAAAACGATGTTGATTACCCTGAAGCTCGAAGAACTCGGACCTCTGTTACATTTCCGGAGACTAAGAGTTTAGCGCTCATGACTCGGATGACTCCATCATCTTCTTTGGAGAATCACCGATAGTCATGATCGGGCGACAAACCGGAAGATGAAGACAATGACGTGGAATCTGGAGATGAAAAAGATGAAAGCGGTGAACGTCGCTCACGATTGAACTGAAACAAACACAATATAAAACTATCAAAACTAAAGCAGAGAAGAAAAAGGAAACAAACAGAGAAAATAGTGAGCGAAGAACGAAAGCCGGAGAAGACGAAGAAGAAACATCAGAATGGCAGCTCTCTAACTTGCCCTAATTGGCAAGTTTTTATAGGATACGTCTTGGCCGTCGAATCGGTGGATACTTTGCCCAATATAGGTCGGGTTACCCGACATTATTGCTGGCGAATGGTTGTAGTTCGCTGCGGCGAATGAATTTGGTCACCGTCGTCGCGTGAATAAATTAAATGCCATTAATTTCTTTGCGGCGAGCGGAGGGTCGATTCGCCTCGAATCTCTGGCGTGTTGACTTTTAGATGTTGACTCCTTTGGTCCTACAAAATACAACCCATTTGCAGTATCAATTGTTCCAATAAAAATTATGCAGAATTAATGATAAATGACAACAAAATACTGACAATGTGCAATTTATCAAAACTCAATGTGCGGGACCAAAATAAGCATGAAAATTATAGATCAGAAGTCGACAGATGCCTAATTACTAAAGAAAATGGGCCTGATTTATAGTATAAATTTGGTCCAATCAATAAGACAAGGGGCTACAAATCATATGAAGACATGAAATGTCAATTTTGCCCTTAGGACTTTTAATTTTTGAATTTAAGTTCGGATTGGGGTGTAATTTTTGGATTGGGAACACCTGTGAGTAATTTGAGTATAACTTTTGATCTGGGAATCGAAATGAGACGATTCTTGTTTTGAATTAAACTAGAGACATAAGGCTACAATTGTTATGAAGACATCGAGTTTCAATTCTGGAATTAAAAATGTGAAATTTTGGACGGAAATAATCGTACATAAGAAATGTGTTAGAATATGGATATTCCCGAACTGTTTTGCGCATAACTTTTGATGTAGTGCTCGGAATTGAGCGCGGTCAGTGGCGTTGGATTCGTATGAGTGAGAGGAACATTTCTCGAGAAGGAAGTTTTGACAAATTCCTTCAAATCAATAGTGCGAATCAAACCGCAAGTAAGCGTAACTTTAAGTTTTGAATGGAGGGCAATTTGGTCATTTGACCATCAATTAATGAAACACACTTGAGGAGTGTCGTTTTGGCTTATTTAAAATCCACGAATGGGCTGGAGAAGTCTGGAATTTCAGAAGAAAGGAAAGAAAATAAGAAGGAGAAGAAGAATGGAGAAGTTTCGGATATTGGAGAAAAGAGAGAGAAAGGTAAGTTTGATTTTGTTCTACTTAATTCTTCAAGCTTTTGGGACTTTTCCAAGAGAGAAAAAGGTAGAGGGGCATAAGAGCTTCCTTCCAAGCCAAAAAAATTGAATTTGGATGAGAAAGAGGTAAGAGAAATTTTTCTACTTTGAGATTTTGATTAATTTTCGGTTTAGAATTATGACATATGAGATGGGTTTATGGATTGTGGAATTAATTTTGATGTATATGCTTTAGGCTGGGTTTAATTTTGGATGGAAATTTGTTTAAAGTTTAGGCTAAATTTTATGATTGAGAATTTTGAGATATTTTGGTGTAGAATTATAGGAAATATGATGAATTGATGATATATGAAATCAATTTTGAAGAAATTGTATTTTATGGTATTGAATTGGGATAAATTGGTTTAGGCCAATTTTAAGATTTGGGGATTTTTGAAATTGAGGATTTAAATAGTTTGGAATTAATGTGAATTAAGGAATTGTGAGATTAATTTTGAAGAAATTATGTTTTATGAGATTGAATTCGAGTGTCTTGGATTAGGCCAATTTTGAAAATTGGGAATTTTCAAAATTGGAGATTGAAATAGCTTGGATTTATGATAGTTATGTTTTTCCTATGGTTGAGTTTGAGAATTATGCAAATTATGATGATGAATTTGGATGTTATTCGCTTAGGGAATTTTTAAATTGAAGAAAGAAGAAGGAATTTAGAGAATTGACTATTTGGACCAGCTTCTAGCGTCATTTCGAGGTGGGTAGCATATTTATATTTTGATTTGTAAGCAATCTACGAATTTTGAAAAATTAAAGAAAGTAAAAATTTGGATTTTGATAAATTAAGGTTTTTGTAAATATTTGAAAATAAAAGTTTGTTATCGTTTGGCATTACGAGTCCCAAATGAGTTTTGAATAAAATTTGCATCATTATATATGAAGTTTTAATAATTGCTATGGTTGTGCATTATTGACTTTTTGAGAATGTGTTATGTGTATTGTATTGCTTGAAGATTGTGAATTTATGAATGAAAATATGTCATTAGGACACGTGTGAAAAATATCAAGATTTGAAATTTGTGCCTTGGCAATTTGATTTTCGCCAGTGAATGTGTTATGTGGGTTTGGTAGGTCCTTTGGTGAGTCATTGTCTCTATGTGTATAGCCTTCTCCAGGCTGCCGCTAGTGTACGGACTCGATTCGGACTCCTTCACGGCCATAATTGGACATGCAATGCGGAAAGTGTAATACGTTCTATTCACGACTGCAGGACCGCTTATACGGAATGTATGCGAGACGCTCTGCTTGGACCTAGCCAGACCATTCTGATATGTTATGTGTTTTGATTTGTTTCTGTGTGTTTGCATTCATGTTTATGAGACATTCAAGAATTTTGAAAATTGAGAGAATGAGTTATAAAAGTTTGAAAAATATTAAGAAGGGTTTGAGAAAAGTATTTGAAAGTTGAAAAGTTTGAAAATTAGCCCTTTTGGCAAAAAGATTATGAAAAATGTTTTCAGCTTATTTGTCATTTTATAAATGTGTTATCCACGAGCTTCCAAGCTCACCCCCCCTTTCATCCCCATCTCCGGGTTTGACGGGAGATCGGATGAAAGAGTGTGAAGACGTCAATTAAGCGCTTATATGTTTTGTAATTTGCATGGGTTAGATTTGAGTAATCTGAAATTTGAGTATGGATATGTTTATGGCTTAAGATAGGTTTGAAAGAAATGGATTTGTGTATATAGTTGAGTATTGGGAATGGTTTTGAAATTTGTACATGAAATTATGTATGAATTTGGAAATGAAATTGAATTATGAGTTTGGTATTGATTGATTTGAGAATTATGGAAGTTTTAGATGTTAGGTTTGCGTTTCTTTGGTGTTTGGATTTCGGACGGGAGTGTCCGATGATTCGAGGTCTGTTGAGATTATAGAAGTGTTTATTTGCCTTGCAGGATTTTTGGGTTAGGATAAATGTAGTTATCTTTAGAAATTTCGATAAAATTGGGATAAAAAATAGAATTTGAGATTTGTATGGATGAATAAGAATTTGTATGATTGTTGAGTTTGGGTTTAAGAATGAATTTTCCTATGGAAATTATATGGATGTGATTGATGTAAGAAATGAGAATAAGAAAGAAAAAAATTTTATATCGATTTTGGAACGTCTTAGGACTTCCCAACGCGATTCTGTTTCCTGTTCTTTGCTGATTCACGGATGTCGGAAGGTGTTTTCAGTTTAAATTGATTTGTTTGCTTACTTTGTTTTCTATCCGTATTCGATTTGCATTCGATTCGATCCCGCTTTCGCTTATTCGTTCCGCTTTGTGATTCGTATTCGATTATTTCGCTTCGCTATATTCGATTGGTTTTCGCTTTGTTATCCGTTTTGTTATCCGTAATCCGAGTTCTCACATGCGATTTGTATTCCGCTTCCGCCTTCGCTTGGCTTCTGCTTTGTTTCCGTTTCTCTTCATTTCCGTTTGCTTCGGTTTCCGTTCTGTGTATGTAGTTGGGTCTCGGTCCCAACATTTATGGTATTAGAGCAAGAAGAGTTTATAAGGAATCATGCGTACGTTTGAGGGAATCTGTATGAGTAGTTGGGTTTCGAATGCGGGATCCAACATTTATGGTATCAGAGCCCAGTAATATGATCTTACTTGGGCGTATGAGTATGAATAAGGAATTGATACGAGTTTGTAAAGATAAGAGTGAATTTGTGAGAGTGTGCTAGGTGGTCATTTGATTTTGAGGAAAGAAATATGATGGTCTTTAGGAATTTGAAATTGATGTGCATGACTATTTGACGAATTCAAATGATTGGTTTGATTTGAGTGTTAAGAATATGTTTGATTTTCGGAATGTGTTGAGGAAATTAAGATTAGAACTTCGTGAGAAATTGTGATGAATTGATATGGATGAAAGAATGATGACATAATGATGATTAAACCATATTAGGGTTCCTTAAGAAATGGACCATTAATTTGTGCCCATATATGAAGAAATAATGAGTTATAGATATAGTGTTTTGATATGATATGAGTGATATCTGATTTAAGGAAGTGAACATTGTGAAGAGATTGAGAATATGTATGATGAGTAAATTTGATGAAAAAGTAATTGATTATGAGTTTTGGAAAGAAATTAGTAAGAAAGTGCTTGATGATCTTTGTTTAGAAAGAAATTTATGCAAGAATGAGTTACGTGGAGTTAAGTAAATATGAATTTCGAGGACGAAATTCTTTTAAGAGGGGGAGAAATGTTGGACCCCGAACCTTGAGTGACAATTTGACTATGATCAAGTGGATGAGTTGATTGAAATTAAGTTGAAGATCATGAAATAAAGAGAAAGTATGAAAATATGAAAATTGTGAAATAGTTGACCTTTTTGGCATTTGAAAGTTGACTTTTGTTTGAGGCAAAATTTGAGAAAATGATCTACATGAAACTTGTAGGTTATGTTAAGAGATTTTTGTGGACATAAAGTTTGTAATTTTTCGATATCGGGAGTGAAAGTTATGATCGATCAAAGTTTATGTTTGATCGGGTTTGACTTTTATATTGGTTGGAACTTTGACTGAGAAATTAACCTAGTTAGAGGTTAATTGAGCTTTGATATTGTTCATGAAAATTGAAGGATTTATTTTGATCTTTATTTCGATATAAAGTATGAAATTTTTCGATCTCGGAAAATTAAGTTATGATTTTACAAGTTTGTATAGAGGATAGTATCTTTGACGGAAAATGGACTCCGTAGGAGTGAATTGAGTTTATGTTCTTCTTGGAAGATTTAGAGCTTTCTTTAAGCTTTCTATAGAGACTAAGTTTGTCAAAATCGGAGTTCAGGATTAAAAGTTATGAATTTTGGAAGTTTAGAGGGAAAAAAAAAATGGGAAGAAAATGATTTATTCCCGTCGCTAGGGCGACGCGTATCGCCATAGCGATGGCGAGCGTCCAGCCGCCGTCGCTACGGCGACGCGTATCGCCATAGCGATGGCGAATGTCCAGCCGTCGTCGCTACGGCGACGCGCATCGCCATAGCGATGGCGAGCATTCGGCTCGCGTCGCTAGGGCGACGCGGTCGCCGGGGCGACCGCGTCTTCGCCTCGCCCAAACGCGGGCGTTTCTGCTTGGAACGACGCCGTTTTTGTTTCTTCAATACGGCGCCGTTTTGACTCCTTTGTTAGTTTCCTTTCACAAATTCGACCTTTGTTCACTATTTTACTTATATCTTTTCCGTCCGACATCCGATTGAGTTGATTCTTTTTGCGTTGGATTCCTAAGACAATGAATTTCATTTTATAAGAAATTTGTGAACTTTTGAGATTAAATTAATGGTGATTAATTTAATCAAAGTGAGTCGGGAAATTTTCCGAGCATGATTCAGTGTTTTGTGAAATTCGGGATCTGTAGAGATCCGATTGAAGCGATTCTTGAGGAGAAATAAAGATAAGACAAGGGGCTACAAATCATATGAAGACATGAAATGTCAATTTTGCCCTTAGGACTTTTAATTTTTGAATTTAAGTTCGGATTGGGGTGTAATTTTTGGATTGGGAACACCTGTGAGTAATTTGAGTATAACTTTTGATCTGGGAATCGAAATGAGACGATTCTTGTTTTGAATTAAACTAGAGACATAAGGCTACAATTGTTATGAAGACATCGAGTTTCAATTCTGGAATTAAAAATGTGAAATTTTGGACGGAAATAATCGTACATAAGAAATGTGTTAGAATATGGATATTCCCGAACTGTTTTGTGCATAACTTTTGATGTAGTGCTCGGAATTGAGCGCGGTCAGTGGCGTTGGATTCGTATGAGTGAGAGGAACATTTCTCGAGAAGGAAGTTTTGACAAATTCCTTCAAATCAATAGTGCGAATCAAACCGCAAGTAAGCGTAACTTTAAGTTTTGAATGGAGGCAATTTGGTCATTTGACCATCAATTAATGAAACACACTTGAGGAGTGTCGTTTTGGCTTATTTAAAAGCCACGAATGGGCTGGAGAAGTCTGGAATTTCAGAAGAAAGGAAAGAAAATAAGAAGGAGAAGAAGAATGGAGAAGTTTCGGATATTGGAGAAAAGAGAGAGAAAGGTAAGTTTGATTTTGTTCTACTTAATTCTTCAAGCTTTGGGACTTTTCCAAGAGAGAAAAGGTAGAGGGCATAAGAGCTTCCTTCAAGCCAAAAAATTAATTTGGATGAGAAAGAGGTAAGAGAAATTTTCTACTTTGAGATTTTGATTAATTTTCGGTTTAGAATTATGACATATGAGATGGGTTTATGGATTGTGGAATTAATTTTGATGTATATGCTTTAGGCTGGGTTTAATTTTGGATGGAAATTTGTTTAAAGTTTAGGCTAAATTTTATGATTGAGAATTTTGAGATATTTTGGTGTAGAATTATAGGAAATATGATGAATTGATGATATATGAAATCAATTTTGAAGAAATTGTATTTTATGGTATTGAATTAGGATAAATTGGTTTAGGCCAATTTTAAGATTTAGGGATTTTAAAATTGAGGATTTAAATAGTTTGGAATTAATGTGAATTAAGGAATTGTGAGATTAATTTTGAAGAAATTATGTTTTATGAGATTGAATTCGAGTGTCTTGGATTAGGCCAATTTTGAAAATTGGGGATTTTCAAAATTGGAGATTGAAATAGCTTGGATTTATGATACTTATGTTTTTCCTATGGTTGAGTTTGAGAATTATGCAAATTATGATGATGAATTTGGATGTTATTCGCTTAGGGAATTTTTAAATTGAAGAAAGAAGAAGGAATTTGGAGAATTGACTATTTGGACCAGCTTCTAGCGTCATTTCGAGGTGGGTAGCATATTTATATTTTGATTTGTAAGCAATCTACGACTTTTGAAAAATTAAAGAAAGTAAAAATTTGGATTTTGATAAATTAAGGTTTTGTAAATATTTGAAAATAAAGTTTGTTATCGTTTGGCATTCGAGTCCCAAATGAGTTTTGAATAAAATTTGCATCATTATATATGAAGTTTTAATAATTGCTATGGTTGTGCATTATTGACTTTTTGAGAATGTGTTATGTGTATTGTATTGCTTGAAGATTGTGAATTTATGAATGAAAATATATACATTAGGACACGTGTGTGAAAAATATCAAGATTTGAAATTTGTGCCTTGGGCAATTTGATTTTAAACATGAATGTGTTATGTGGGTTTGGTAGGTCCTTTGGTGAGTGGCATTGTCTCTATGTGTATAGCCTTCTCCAGGCTGCTTGTTAGTGTACGGAGACTCGATTCGGACTCCTTCACGGCTACTTGGACCATGATGCGGAAAGTGTAATGCTTACATTCACTGTTGTCTGGGACCGTATGCGGGGCTGCAAAGACGCCTTCTATTGGACCTAGCGGACCATTCGATATGTTATGTGTTTTGATTTGTTTACGTGTGTTTGCATTCATGTTTATGAGACATTCAAGAATTTTGAAAATTGAGAGAATGAGTTATAAAAGTTTGAAAAATATTAAGAAGGGTTTGAGAAAAGTATTTGAAAGTTGAAAAGTTTGAAAATTAGCCCTTTTGGCAAAAGATTATGAAAAATGTTTTCAGCTTATTTGTCATTTTATAAATGTGTTATCCACGAGCTTAGAGCTCACCCCTTTCATCCCCATCTCGTGTTTGAAGGGAGATCGGATGAAAAGAGTGTGAAAACGTCAATTAAGCAGTTATATGTTTTGTAATTTGCATGGGTTAGATTTGAGTAATCTGAAATTTGAGTATGGATATGTTTATGGCTTAAGATAGGTTTGAAAGAAATGGATTTGTGTATATAGTTGAGTATTGGGAATGGTTTTGAAATTTGTACATGAAATTGTGTATGAATTTGGAAATGAAATTGAATTATGAGTTTGGTATTGATTGATTTGAGAATTATGGAAGTTTTAGATGTTAGGTTTGCGTTTCTTTGGTGTTTGGATTTCGGACGGGAGTGTCAGATGATTCGAGGTCTGTTGAGATTATAGAAGTGTTTATTTGCCTTTGCAGAATTTTGGGTTAGGATAAATGCGTAGATTATCTTTAGAAATTTCGATAAAAATTGGGATAAAAAATAGAATTTGAGATTTGTATGGATGAATAAGAATTTGTATGATTGTTGAGTTTCGGGTTTAAGAATGAATTTTCCTATGGGAAATTATATGGATGTGATTGATGTAAGAAATGAGAAGAAGAAAGAAAAAAAAATTTATATCAGATTTTGGAACGTCTTAGGACTTCCCAACGCGATTCTGTTTCCTGTTCTTTGCTGATTCACGGATGTCGGAAGGTGTTTTCAGTTTAAATTGATTTGTTTGCTTACTTTGTTTTCTATCCGTATTCGATTTGCATTCGATTCGATCCTGCTTTCGCTATTTTTCGCTTCCGCATTCGCTTTGCTTCCGCTTGCATTTGCTTCCGCTTCGCTACTTTCGGATTTGTTCGCTTCTGCATTTTGTTTTCCATTCGATTCCGTTTTCTCCGTTGACATTCGTTTTTCGGTTGGGATCCGGTTCCCGGATCGGGTCCCAACACTGTTCCTAAGACCATTAAGGCCAATCTGAAGAAGATGCCTTATGTTTTTACCAATCTCCTGTCAAATTTTCCTGGGAATGGCCAAATTAGAGCACCAGTAACTATAAAGGTTAGATAAGACAACAATTATCAATTAAATTCTTCCCTGATAGGAGAGAGCTTTATATGTCAAGTTGTTGAGCTTTCAATATATTGCATCCAAAAAAGGGCATAGTCTTGATAAAAAGAGCTTTCTAGAAGAAATAGGGACCCCAAATATTTTATAGGGAGATGCCCTATGAGAATGTCAGATGAAAACTTATTAATTTATTCTTGCTAAAAGCAGAATTTTTCTCTTTAAAGGATTAAAGCTCAATGTAACATCTCACCCCCTACTGGAAGGGTAAAATAGGAAATTTGTCATAGGATGGGATTGATAGGGAATAATTAGTACTGTTCATGCATAATAGGATTGCTACACAGTATCAATTGTACACATGGAATTACTGTACATGCATTCATAATTCTCGGTAATTGGGCCTAATGCAATTTTATTGGGATTAACATGGTTATAGGGTTTGAAAAATTATTTTGGTGATCCAGTGTGTTTTATATTTTAGAATTTTCTGAAATTTTAGGAGAAAATTCGGACCGCAAAATCGTAGGTAAATGGCCTAAATGTGTTTTTGTTATGAAAAATGTGGTTTTCTTGTTTGAAAAATTATTGGTAGTGGACTGTTATATGTTTTACAATTTTGGGCAATTTCGGTAATTTTCAAAAAAATGATTTGGGGAAATTCCTGAAAATTTCCGAACCGGAAAAAAATCGCCAAATGGCGAACCTGTTAATTTTTCTACTGTTATTTGATCTTAAATCATTGCATATTTGGTGGGACCCAAAAGTGGACCCTTTAAATGGGTTGGAACCGAAAATGGGGGTGAAATGGTTTGGTTTGGGTTTTAATTTTGTCAAATTGTGATTGGTTGTTAATTTTGTTGACTTTTCAACCTATTCTCATTTGGCCACCTAGCCACTCCCATTTAATGCATTCCTATCCATCATTCTCGGTGATGCTTTAAGGAAGAGAATGAGCTAATTGTTTTACATGCTTTTTAGTCTTCATCCACCGAAAATCCTACTTTCTTTACATCTCCATCGATTTTCATCTTCTTCATCAACCTTCCTCTTATCTTCAAGCCTTCTTATTCTACACACCAAGTTCCTTACTTATCATGGAGGGCTTTCACATGCATGAGGTTAGAAAAAGGGGGTTAGCAATTGTTAGGAAAGAATTGAAGAGAAGAGAAGGTTGGAAGAGCTAATAGGTAAGTGTTTAAATTAAGCTTTAAATGGTGTTTTCATGATGGTTTAAGTATGATTTTAATGTCATGGTAGTTAGAAACATGGAATGGGAGATATGGTATGTTTATTATGTTTATTGATGCCTTAAATAGATGATAATTATTGCTTGAATTAATGGGTATAAGATTAGGATTAGTTTTGAATTGAAAGTAGGATGAGTGATGAATGGTTTTAGCTTGATTGTAATTGCATTTTGATGATGAATTGTGCATAGGAATTGAGGAATTAATGCTGCCAACTTTTGTGTAAGTATACAAATAAATGTTGTGTTGAGTTTGTGGCTGAATTGGAGGTGTAAATGAAGGTATATTAATGTAAGTAAAGTGATAGAATGGAAGAGGATGAGATATAGATGAAATCTGGAAAATTTGGTGTTTAACCTAGTGAAATGTTTTGATCATAACTAATTGTGTAGGTGAGAAAATGAGGTAAGGTTTGTGCCCAATTAAACTTTGGTTTGTTGGCTACAACTTTGTGTGAAACAGGTGTTGTTAAATTGTAATGCTAGAAGGGCAAAATTTTTCATGGAAAGTTACTGTTTTATTGCCTGTGAACAGTACCTGCAGTTATGACCTGATTATTTTGTTGATTTTTCTACATTAATTGATATGGAACTAGGGAAAATAGTCTTCATGAAAGTTGTAGCATATTGAGTTAGCTTTCCATTTCCACTGATCTTGCTAATTTTTGAGTTGTATATTGGGAGATATGAACTGATTTCTATTGATTGGTTTTATGCTTTTTGGAGAAACCTAGTCAAAGTGTTGGTTTTGTGAGCAGTCTGCTTGGGAACAATTTTAGCAATTGTTTTGGACTGAATTGGTGTGAGTGATCTTCTACAAAGTTTTAGAGGAAGAAATTATCTTGAAAATGATATATGGTGTGTAATTTTTAGAGGTCATAGTTGGGAGTTACGATTTTGCAAAACCTGAACCTAAACTAGGTTGTGAATGGCTGATCATGACAGTAGCTTCCATAACAGTTTTGAAATTTTTAGAAATCGAATTGGAGTTTTAGTTCTTCATGAAAATTGAAGTTTGAGATCTTAGCTTTTTAGGGATATAAGGTAGTGAATTTTGTGACTTTTGTGCTAAGAGATATGCTGTTTGGAAAATTACTGTCCAGATTGGTTGATTTCAGAGGGCTGATGCTTTGGTGAATTGTTTGACCTAGTTAGTAAGTGAATTTGATTTTGGGTTATTCATGAAAATTGTAGATAACATTGTGAACTTACTGAAAATATTTATTGTGTTATTTTTGACTGAGGAAATGAGTGGTTACTGAATTTACAATGTACTGCCCTGTTTTGATAGGTTTTGAGTGGGCAGT
The DNA here is from genome assembly GCA_029891385.1 of Erythroxylum novogranatense. Taxonomy (NCBI): domain Eukaryota; kingdom Viridiplantae; phylum Streptophyta; class Magnoliopsida; order Malpighiales; family Erythroxylaceae; genus Erythroxylum; species Erythroxylum novogranatense. The sequence continues at coordinate 54,345,331 of CM057232.1, forward strand.
AGGTTTGATTGGATTTTGACACCCTTAGGGGTGAAATTGATTTTTATGGTCTTCATGAGAATGGTAGAACTTTTCATGATCTTTCCAACAAGCTATGGTTTGTATTTTTTCGATTTGTGTGCAAAGAGTTATGGGTGTTGGAAATTCGGTTTGGAAATAGGAAAAAAAATAGGAAAAAGAAAGGAAGGATGTGAGCAGAACCTCGCCGGATCGCTAAGGCGACGCCTCGCCCCCGCGAGACGAGGTAGGATGGCCCGGTCGCGAGGGCGACGCCTCGCCCTCGCGACGAGGTGAAGCGAGTCGGCCTCGCTAGGGCGACGCCTCGCCCCAGCGAGGCAGGCGCAGATATATATATTTTTTATTATTTGGCAATAAGTGACCTAATTGTTTCTTTTATCAATTTCTTTTCCGTCCGACGTCTGATTGACCTGATTCTTGAGGCATCGGATTCGTAGAACATTTAATTTCATTTTGTGAGAAATTGGGAATTTTTGGATGGGAAATTGAAGTGGCTCAGATAACAGAGCCTTTAATCCTTATTTTGTTTAATTGGGGACCTATAAAGGTCCGAATTACTGCCGTCGCGCCAATAGGTTTCTAATTTTAGGCGGATTTTTATGATGGAAAAAATGAGATTAGGGACGGAATATCATGATCATGCATTGTGCACCTTCTAAGTATTACATGTGCATTCGAAATAGTTTTGATTGAACAATTGATAATGTATGTATCGTCAACATTATAGAAGTCACACTTGGGCGTCGGTCCACCGGCGTCACCGAGACGACAGATTTTGGCTCGAAAATACAGGTGAGTAACCTAGTTGGTTCCTCAACCTTTATGTGTTTAATATTTTGCAATTTTGCCATGTAGAGATAATGGAGGGATTATGTGTGTTTGATTTTGGTGATTTTGGACCGTAGGTGTAAAATATGTGGAATGTGATATCGAAGTGCTATTTGTGTGTAACTATGCATGGGTGCTTCAATGGAATAATTTGTGAATATGAAATTTATTAGTGACTGAATTATGGACGAAGGTCGAAGGAATGGAATTGGTCTTTGAAATGTAAAATGTCGGTGAATGTGAATTGAAACATGTACATTGCATGCATAAAAGTATGATCGAGATAAAAGCGGTTGTATTGGAGCAGCCACCATATCATGGCATATCACGCCTAACGATATGAGAGCTTTCACCAACGCCTTACAGGACCTCGGGTCCAGCGTATTGAGCCTCGGGCTCGATGTACCAGGCTTCAAGCCCGATGTTTTCGAGCCAGCGGCTCAACGCAATGTGCCCATCTTTGGGACGATTTGAGCACACAGTCACAACAATGAAATGAAAATGAAAAGTGTCACATGTGCATTGCATCTATAAATGATTGAATATAAATTGTATTAAAGGCTAAACGCCTTACATTTGAGAAATGTGATTGTATGTATTATTTAGTAAATTGATTGAATATGCATGAGTTGAGTGAACCATCGATGATGGTTTCTCATTGAGTTAGCAAAACTCACCCAAAATTTGCAATTATTTTTCAGGACTCAGAAGAATACCCCGTTAGGCAACGGGCGTATAACGTTGTTGGGTATTGAAGTAGAGAAGAGATTGGGATCGATTTTAAATGCATTAGTGTCCAATAGAATTGTATTCCAAAATGACTAATTGTATGTGTAATGGGCCAATGTGGTTACATTTTGTACATAAAATGGTTATTGTAATTTATGGTTGACCATTTGTAATAGCTCAGAATCGATTGTATTAACTAAAATGTTTATCTACGCACGTTGATGCAAATTGTCTCTTGTGTTCGCGCATACGTGAGTGTAAATGAAAGAAAAGGAAATGGCTCGATGGAATGAATGTTTGAAAAAAAATTTATCTTGAGTTTGTTGAGTGATGTAGCATGTCACCCTCATGGAGCACGGACTCGGATATCACCATTGATGTCGGGTTGGTCACTTGAGAATGGGTGTTACATTTAGGTGGTATCGAGCCCAGTGATACGTAATGTATCTGGGCACATCTGAACATAGGGTGCATGTATTTGAGTCGTGTCATTGCGGATCGTGGTAATTGATCCCTAGTTTGAGTAAATGCGGGTAGAAATCCCACGTGTGCATACGTGTCAAGTGACTAGGTGAGAGAAAAGTGAGATCGTGTTAGAGGGTGAACCCCGAAAGTGTATAAACAATTAGGAAAGGAAAAAGGAAAAATGGATAAGGAGATTAATATTGTACTGTGGTTAGAATGACTGTGTTGGCCTAGACGGATTAAGGAAAGAATTGATATCAATGGATTCCCGGATTAAAATGGGAATATCGTGGTGATAGAAAAACGAATATGTCTAGAACTGGGAGAGGTCCACTAGAGATATGGGAAGCATACTGGTTATAGTGGGCCTAAGTGAGATTAAAAGTTCGGGATGATTAGGTAATTACAGCTCTGACTGTATTTGTCATGAAATGGGAAATATTGGCCCGGGGTAAAGTATAGATGATCCGATCAGGCATATATTAGTTCGCTGCATTCGTGTAAGATATCAGTAGATATTATAGGCAAATGATGATAGCGAGATTTTACTAAGAACAAGGTTATACTGTAACGGTCTACTTCGGAATGAAAGAACTGAAAGAGCAAGGTGCCTAGTGCCTAGTGCCTAGTGCCTAGTGCCTAGTAGAGTGAGAAAAAGTAGACATGGTGAGATAAAAGTGTACAGATAAACTGAAAAGAACTCGTGAAACAGGAATGATCTTGAACGTATAAGTGTGAGACTGAAAGGGTTATGCGAATTTTGGTGCTAAGAGTTTGAAAATCAGTATAATAAGATCATAAGGAAAATGATGATGACAATTTCTCTTGATTGTATATCGGAAATTCTGAATTGGTTGAAAAGGCGTATATGGATACGAAATGGTAAATGGATGGGAAAATAGATAGAGATACAATGGAGTTGCATCAGTGATTTTGTCGTGTTTTGGGGACTGTAAATGCCCGATCAGAGATTGTTTGAGGATAATAAAGAGAGACGTAGCATTAATGTGATGACGTTGTATAAGCCAAGTGGATATGACCTTGAGGAGGTCAAGCTGACACATAAATGATATGAGAATGAAAAAAAAAAACCAGGATAGCGATATATAAAAAGAGTTGTCACATTTAAGTCGATTTACTATTGGGAGTATCTATTGGACAGTAAGGTTGATCATGATTAATAAAACGTATGTGAATGATACATGGAAATCATGGAGGAGATGATCAGTGAATGATTAAATACGTGCTTCTATGAGTGGCTATAAGTGTAAAGTTTATATTAGGTTAAATTAAGACATAGGAGGACTGAATGAACCTGTATGAGAAGAAATGAAAAATGATTATGGTATCAGTCATTTAGTCGAGGACGAGTATAAACGGAAAGGAGTTCTGAGGAAGTCTGAATTGTATAAGTTACGAATTGGTTTCCTGATCATGAAATAAGTTCTACTGAGGTGTAGATTACGGAATAAGTGGTAAAGAAAGTGTTTATGTGACTGTCACAAGGAACCTTAGTGTAAGGAATGTTCTGATCTTTTAATTATGGCACCAAATTGTTCTTATTGGGATAGTGAGTATAGTGGAATTGCGCTTTTTAAGACATTACAAATTATTGAAAAACAATTAGGGACACTAATTGGCTGATGAGACTTTCGTGAACAGTATAAAGATGGTAGCAAGACTAATGGACAAACGAAAAGAAGCAGGGACGAAATCAAAAGTGAAATTGAGGTTATCTGTACTGTGTGTACGGAAATGTAAAGTATCCAATAACATGAGTGGAAGTTTTATTTGAGGTGATTCTATTGCTATGTGAAACAAATCGAATAGAGCTCCATTGGAAAGGTAAAACTGTAAAGTAGTCCCGAACTGTAAAGTGGAATACTCAAATGAAGTGGAAATTGATGGAAGTCCAATTACAGATGATTAGGTATTATATATATAGATATATCGATGTGGATGACAGGAAATCGATTGAAAAGAGAAAATGAATAGAGACAAGACGTCCTAAAGGGAAACTGATAATGACATGATGTAGTGTTATCTTCATAAAGGGTTACAAATACATTAATTGTGGTGAATGAATTGAATGATGTTTGGTAATGTATGGAAAAGTTTAAGAGGAATGATGCAAAGTAAGCAAATGGTAGTGACTATGATTATAAACGGAATGTGTTCGAAAGAATTGAGCAATGAAAAGTAAAATGAACTATATGAATTATTGTGAATTTGATACTGCGGATAAGCATACCTTTGGAGAGTGGACAATGTGTGTTGAATGAAACATAATGTTAAAATGGTATAAGATAAATTGAAGTGACTTTGATAAATGGTATGGGTGTCATGATCGCGATTGAAAGTCTCAAGACTGTAGATTCCTATAAGGATACCTTGTGTTTATTCGAGGAAAGAGGCAGTATAAATGACTACTATATCGACAATTACGAACCAACGAAATTTCTAACTAGTGAGCAGATAAGGCTGCAAGGAATAGATTAATTCCAGATATTGGGATTTGCAAAGAAGGTCAAGTAGATTATGAGTTCTGGAAATTGAGAGACTGAATAAAGGTAAGAATGGTTAAGAGTGCAAGAGTTACAGTGGTGAGTCCTATAAGGAGTTTGAATATGCGAGTGAAGTCAGAAAAACGATACTGAATGATTCATAGAAGAAGTTTGTGTACCCGACAAAAAGTGATAGAACAAGAAAGTGAACAGTCGAAGCTAGACATTCTAGTAAGCATATGCGAAAAGTGAAATTGAATAACTATGTGTATAGAATGAAGTGGTTATTGATTCAAGTGCTAGGAAAAATGCTTGATTATGATCGTGTTATAGAGTCCTGATTTTACTGTAGGGATATACTGCTACACCGCACAGGGCCTAACAAGAGTCAAAGACCATAATGGATTTGAGACTATGAGGGGTAAAACAAAGGACAGGACTTAGGAAAACTGCATGGGTTAGCTGAAGTAGATCAGGATCGGACAAATAAACTAGAGTAAAATACTTATCCGAGTAGAGTGTGTGAACATTTTAGAACAGTGAATTGTCCAAGGAGAGTTGCATTTGAACTAAGAGTCAATGGATTATAAAGAATGATTGTATTAGGTAAATTATCACTGGTTATAGCGATATGGCGCTACATGTCACTGTATGGGTACCAAAGGAAAGTGAATCGTCGAGGACGAGATGAAGGAGGTTATGGTAAGTTGTACTCAATGGAATACGAATTAGACTGCATGGTACTAGAGAAAAATGGTATTGGATGGGCAAAACGTGATGAGTGAATAGGTTCGGAAAGAATGTACGGAGTCATAGCTATGAAAATGGCAAGTGAGATAGTGAAGACAGTGAGATCGCCAATTGACAGCATTGTTGAATCCGTCTACTGTTATGAGGGATAGAGTTAGCCAAATAAGTGACTGAATAACTGACTGACTGTGTCACTGTGACCTTTTGGCAAATGAATTATTGAGTGGAAAAGTGTCTGGGACAGATAGGAACATATGATTACGGTCATACTAAACTGTTAACTGAAAATTTCGGGGACGAAATTTTTATAAGGAGGGGGGAATTGTAACATCCCACCCCCTACTGGAAGGGTAAAATAGAAAATTTTTCATAGGATGGGATTGATAGGGAATAATTAGTACTGTTCATGCATAATAGGATTGCTATACAGTATCAATTGTGCACATGGAATTACTGTACATGCATTCATGATAATTCCTGGTAATTGGGCCTAATGCAATTTTATTGGGATTAACATGGTTAAAGGGTTTGAAAATTTATTTTGACTGATCCAGAGTGTGTTTTATATTTTAAGGAATTTTTAGAAATTTTTCTAGAATTTTCCGGAGAAAATTCCTGGACCGGCAAAATCGCCGGTAAATGGCCTAAATGTGTTTTTGTTATGGAAAATGTGATTTTCGTGTTTGAAAAATTATTGGGAGTGGACTGTTATATGTTTTACAATTTTGGGCAATTTTGGTAATTTTCAAAAAAATTATTCGGGGAAATTCCCGGACCGGAAAAAATCGCCAAATGGCGAACCAGTTAATTTTTCTACTGTTATTTGATCTTAAACCATTGCATATTTGGTGGGACCCAAAAGTGGACCCTTTAAATGGGTTGGAACCGAAAATGGGGGTGAAATGGTTTGGTTTGGGTTTTAATTTTGTCAAATTGTGATTGGTTGTTAATTTTGTTGACTTTTCAACCTATTCTCATTTGGCCACCTAGCCACTCCCATTTAATGCATTCCTATCCATCATTCTCGATGATGCTTTAAAGAAGAGAATGAGCTAATTGTTTTACATGCTTTTTAGTCTTCATCCACTGAAAATCCTACTTTCTTTACATCTCCATCGATTTTCATCTTCTTCATCAACCTTCCTCTAAACTTCAAGCCTTCTTCTTCTACACACCAAGTTCCTTACTTATCATGGAGGGCTTTCACATGCATGAGGTTAGAAAAAGGGGGTTAGCAATTGTTAGGAAAGAATTGAAGAGAAGAGAAGGTTGGAAGAGCTAATAGGTAAGTGTTTAAATTAAGCTTTAAATGGTGTTTTCATGATGGTTTAAGTATGATTTTAATGTCATGGTAGTTAGAAACATGGAATGGGAGATATGGTATGTTTATTATGTTTATTGATGCCTTAAATAGATGATAATTATTGCTTGAATTAATGGGTATAAGATTAGGATTAGTTATGAATTGAAAGTAGGATGAGTGATGAATGGTTTTAGCTTGATTGTAATTGCATTTTGATGATGAATTGTGCATAGGAATTGAGGAATTAATGCTGCCAACTTTTGTGTAAGTATACAAATAAATGTTGTGTTGAGTTTGTGGCTGAATTGGAGGTGTAAATGAAGGTATATTAATGTAAGTAAAGTGATAGAATGGAAGAGGATGAGATATAGATGAAATCTGGAAAATTTGGTGTTTAACCTAGTGAAATGTTTTGATCATAACTAATTGTGTAGGTGAGCAAATGAGGTGAGGTTTGTGCCCAATTAAACTTTGGTTTGTTGGCTACAACTTTGTGTGAAATAGGTGTTGTTAAATTGTAATGCTAGAAGGGTGAAATTTTGCATGGAAAGTTACTGTTTTATTGCCTGTAAACAGTACCCGCAGTTATGACCTGATTACTTTGTTGATTTTTCTACATTAATTGATATGGAACTAGGGAAAATAGTCTTCATGAAAGTTGTAGCATATTGAGTTAGCTTTCCATTTCCACTGATCTTGCTAATTTTCGAGTTGTATATTGGGAGATATGAACTGATTTCTACTGATTGGTTTTATGCTTTTTGGAGAAACCTAGTCAAAGTGTTGGTTTTGTGAGCAGTCTGCTTGGGAGAAATTTTAGCAATTTTTGTGGACTGAATTGGCGTGAGTGATCTTCTACAAAGTTGTAGAGGACGAAATTATATTGAAAATGATTTATGGTGTGTAATTTGTATAGGTCAGAGTTGGGAGTTACGATTTTACAAAACCTGAACCTAAACTAGGTTGTGAATGGCTGATCATGACAGTAACTTCCATAGCAGTTTTGAAATTGTTAGAAATCGAATTGGAGTTTGAGTTCTTCATAAAAATTGAAGTTTGAGATCTTAGCTTTTTAGGGATATAAGGTAGTGAATTTTTTGACTTTTGTGCTAAGAGATATGCTGCTTGGAAAATTACTGTCCAGATTGGTTGATTTCAGAGGGCTGATGCTTTGGTGAATTGTTTGACCTAGTTAGTAAGTGAATTTGATTTTGGGTTATTCATGAAAGTTGTAGATAACATTGTGAACTTACTGAGAATATTTATTGTGTTATTTTTGACTGAGGAAATGAGTGGTTACTGAATTTACAATGTACTGCCCTGTTTTGATAGGTTTTGAGTGGGCAGTAGGTTTGATTGGATTTTGACACCCTTAGGGGTGAAATTGATTTTTATGGTCTTCATGAGAATGGTAGAACTTTTCATGATCTTTCCAACAAGCTATGGTTTGTATTTTTTCGATTTGTGTGCAAAGAGTTATGGGTGTTGGAAATTCGGTTTGGAAATAGGAAAAAAATAGGAAAAAGAAAGGAAGGATGTGAGCAGAACCTCGCCGGATCGCTAGGCGACGCCGCCTCATGAGGCGAGGTAGGATATTGATCGCTAGGCGACGCCGCCAAATGAGGCAAAGCAGATATATAAATTTTTATTATTTGGTAATAAGTGACCCAATTGTTTCTTTTGTCAATTTCTTTTCCGTCCGACATCTGATTGACCTGATTCTTGAGGCATCGGATTCGTAGAACATTTAATTTGATTTTGTGATAAATTGGGAATTTTTGGACGAGAAATTGACGTGGCCCCGGGTAACGGAGCCTTTAATCACTGTTTTGTTTAATTGGGGACCTATAGAGGTCCGAATTGCGCACCGTCAGCGCCAATAGGTTTCTAATTTTTAGACGGATTTTTATGATGGAAAAAAATGAGATTAGGGACGGGAATATCATGATCATGCATTGTGCACCTTCTAAGTATTACATGTGCATTCTGAAATAGTTCTGATTGAACAATTGATAATGTATGTATACTGTCACTGTTATAGAGTCACACTTGGAGCGTCGGTCCACCGACGTCCACCGAGACGCCGATTTTGGCTCGAAAATACAGGTGAGTAACCTAGTTGGTTCCTCAATCTTTATGTGTTTAATATTTTGCAATTTTGCCATGTGGAGATAATGGAGGGATTATGTGTGTTTGATTTTGATTGATTTTGGACCGTAGGTGTCTGAAATATGTGGAATGTGATATCGAAGTGCTATTTGTGTGTAACTATGCATGGGTGCTTCAATGGAATAATTTGTGAATATGAAATTTATTAGTGACTGAATTACCGGACCGAAGGTCCGAAGGAATGGGAATTGGTCTTTGAAATGTAAAATGTCGGTGAATGTGAATTGGAACATGTACATTGCATGCATAAAAGTATGATCGAGATAAAAGCGATTATGACCGGAGCAGCCCACCGTCGGGGCATATCACGCCTAACGTATATGAGAGCTTTCACCAACGCACAGACCTCGGGTCCAACGTATTGAGCCTCGGGCTCGATGTACGAGGCTTCAAGCCCGATGTTTTCGAGCCACGGCTCAACGCAATGTGCCCAATCCATGGGACGATTTCAGCACACGGTCACAACAATGAAATGAAAATGAAAAGTGTCACATGTGCATTGCATCTATAAATGATTGAATATAAATTGTATTAAAGGCGAAACGCCTTACATTTGAGAAATGTGATTGTATGTATTATTTAGTAAATTGATTGAATATGCATGGGTTGAGTGAACCATCGATGATGGTTTCTCACTGAGTTCTCAAAACTCACCCAAAATTTGCAATTATTTTTTAGGACTCAGAAGAATACCTCGTTAGGCAACGGGCGTATAACGTTGTTGGGTATTGAAGTAGAGAAGAGATCGGGATCAGTTTTCGTCTGCATTAGTGTCCAATAGAATTGTATTCCAAAATGACTAATTGTATGTGTAATGGGCCAATGTGGTTTTGTTTTGTACATAAAATGGTTATTGTAATTTATGGTTGACCATTTGTAATAACTGTAACTGATTGTATTAACTAAAAATGTTTATCTATGCACGTTGATGCAAATTGTCTACTGTGTTCCGCGCACATGAGTGTAAATGAAAGAAAAAGGAAATGGCTCTGATGGAATGAATGTTTGAAAAAAAAATTTATACTGAGTTTCGACTGAGTGATGTAGCATGCCACCCTCGCGGGGCACGGACTCGAATATCACCATTGATGTCGGGTTCGGGTCACGCGGGAATGGGGTGTTACACTCAAGCTAGACGTAAGTTCAAAATCCTTTAACACCTTGAATAAGAGCTTGATGGAGTCCACATTAGCACCAAATAAGAGAAACAAATCATCAACAAAGGACAAATTAACTAGATCCAAGTTACTACATCTATAATGATATCTAAAGTTGGCTTCAACTTGAGTGTTAAGTCTTATTAGTCTTAATAAGACTTTAATGGCTATTGGGAACAATTAAGGGGATAGAGGCCCCTTGTCTTAGTCCTTTAGAACCCTAAATACTCTAGTTGGCTCACTATTGATTAAAATAGCAAGAGAAACAATTATGTTGAATTTGGAGCTAGGATATAAATTTGCTAGGGAATTTGAATGCTTACATTGCTTAAATAAGGAAGCTCCAACAGATTGAGTTAAAAGTGCTTGAGAAGTTCACCTTAATTTCCCCATTGTTGATGGTCTTTTTTATTTGTTATCTCTTAAATAACTCCTACATTATCAAGATGTTATCACTTATTCTTCTTCCTTGAATGAATGTTATCTAGTTGGGATTAATCATTAAACTAAGGAGTTTTCTGAGCCTGTTTTCCAAAATGTTAAAAATAACCTTCTATATCACAATGCAACACGATATAGGCCTAAAATCATATAAGGAAGCTATATTAGGTACTTTGGGAATTAGTGTCACAAAAGTTTTGTTCAACATTCATAACATGTGGGGGGTTTTGAAGAACTCTTATATTACTTCAGTTAATATCTGTCCTGTGAGGTCCTTGGTATCTTAGAAGAATCTTGTGTTAAACCCATCTAAACACGATGCCTTATTTGGGTGTAGATCAAATAAGGTTTGCTTAATCTCCCCAAATGTGACCTCCCCCGTTTGGTCTTGCTCTAAGTAATTAGAAAAGCAATTACTTAAAGATTGAATTAGCACATCAGGAATGGGCCTTACCTCCTTATAATCTCTAAATAGATTGTTAAAATGGTTAAAGGTAAGCTCCTTGAGTTCCTCTTGGTTAAAGATTGAATTCCCTTCATTATCTGTTAAGATGGTTATCTTATTAATGTTTTTGTTCACCTACACTGTATTGTAAAAAAACTTGGTATTTAAATGTAACATCTCGTTATCCATGATAAGGCTTGAATAGTGAATATGAGAAATTACTGAGAAACTAGAAAATGCATATCATGTGTAAGTTAAATATGACATGCACATTTTTGCACATTAATATGATTATACATGCATTCATGGTATTTTCTAGGTATAATTGATTTATAAATGTGATTATATTGATAATTGTGGTTTAAATGTGTTAAAAACTGATTTGGTTTTACTACTTGTTGTTTTGGAAATTTTGGTGAATTTTAAGAAATTTCAAAATTTTAGGGTACATTTGGACTAGGAAAAATGTCAAGTGGTAGGATAAATTGAAGCATGAAAATTTTGAATGATTTAGCCTATAATTGTGTGACAAATGGGCTAGTAAGTTGATGACATTTGGCATAGTTAAATTGATGACAAATGGATTAGTAATGAATTGACAAATGGACCAATCATTGTGTGACAAATGAGCTGGTAAGTTAGTGACAAATGGCATTGATAAATGGACAAGTGGCTGCTGTACTTAAATGACATGTGACCTAGCTTTAATAGTGAGATATGGCAGCATATATACTTGATACATGTTGAACATGCCTTTAGACATATGGCCATTCCATTAGATGACATCTAACATCTTAGGTGTAACTTTCCGCAGGAGCAAATTTGGTTCAGCCCATTCTTGTTTTATTCATCTGTCACCCACACCACCGAAACTCTCTTCTTTCGCCTCCCTGATTTTTCTTCTAGTTATGCCTAATTTTTGCACAAATAATCAATGTTTTAGCCTCACAAAGTTAAGTAGAGAATCAGAATATAGTTGCCTTGTCCTAGCTGAAATATTTCAAGTTTCCACCTTGAATGTGTGATGATTCTGCATGTTTGGAGTACTGATTTAGAGTGACTTTTGACCTGGGATTTGAACTAAACAAGCAAGTAAATGATTAGTGTTTGTAGCATGTTATGATAGAGAATTTATGATGATTGAATTAGGGAAGATTGTATAAGATGTTGATGTGGAAGTGTGCTGGAATATTATGAGCTGGAAAACTTTCATTGAACAAGTCTCAGTATTCTGATTATAACCTGATCTGTGTATTTCTGAATGAGTTGATTCTTAATTCATATTAAAATAGAGACATATTTCTACACCTTTTCTGAAGAAGCAGAAAGTTAATTATATCTCTAAGCATTTCAAAATCTGGATGGAAGTAGAGTTAGGAATTCTGTTACAGTTTAAAAACAGTCTGAACTCTTTTGGATATAACTTTCAGTATACTGAATCAAATTGTACAATTTTAGTGTTATTAGAAACTAGAAACATAGTGGAACAATTGTCTAGAAGAAAGTGTTACTGAAATGCACCATTTTCCTTGTCATAAAAATCATGTAAAGTTATCCCGAAAGGGGGTGTTAGGATGAAAATGCTGAGGTGTGTTGGAATTTGATAACTGGAATGTTTTTATTGAATATGCTTTGGTGTTTTGGCGATATTTTGATCTATAGATTCCCAAATGAAATGATTCTTGTTTTAAATTGAAATAGAAACATTTGGATACAATGTTAAGAAGCAATTGAATTTGAATTCTGCCCTTAAGGGTCTTGAAATTGAGCTTGAAAGTAAGTCTTGGCTTAGGCAGTAGCACTACCTGGGACAGAAATCAGATCCTGTTGTTATTGAATAAACTGTATTGATATAGGCAGAATCAGATAAAGATGTCTTCACAAAAGTTGTATCTTATTATCTTAGCTTTAAATTGGTATAAATTTTGTAATTTTTAGATATCTGAGCTTAAAGATATGGGTTATACAATTAGAGGGTATGATCATGTACTAACCAAAAGTTCAAATATATATAGTTTGTTGTATTGTGAGTATAACTCATAAAATACTGAATCAAATTGGATGATCTTAGATTCATTAGAAACTTAAGACATTGTAAAACAACTTTCCAGAAGGAAGTGTTGCCTAATTTTTTCATTTACCCTATCAGATTAATTATGCAATGTTGACCCAAAATCATGTGGATAGAAAATCTGAAGTGTTCAATTAGGTTATGAAATTGATTTCACATTGTTTTATTTTGGTCCAAATTATAAGTACAAATGATATTAATGAGGGCTTTGATATTTGATCGATTTGATGATGAGAATTACAATAAGATACCAGAAATTATCATTGAACATGCATTGTGCATACTTTCCATACATTGATGTGCATAAAAAAATACTTGTACATTTGTGCAAAAAAGTGTGATATTTGTGAATGTGTTGTGTATATAAAGGAGCACATCGGACTCCAGTCGGACATTGTTGGACCATCCAAGCAATAGCTTCTTGGATCGTACTGTGAGTCAACCTAGATGAATTTCCTAGGATTGATTTGATTTGATTTGTTAAGCTTCCAATTATTGAACTGTTGCGAGTTTTTGAATTTTGGACTTAAAATCTGAGAAGTAAATATTTGGGACTATATTAGAAGTGCTTTGATTTTTTTGATAATTCTATATGAAATGTGAATTCTCAATGAAAGTTAAATGTCGGACTTAGGTCCAAAGATTATGAAATTTTGATTGTATTATGCTATGCAAATTCTCAACGAAAGTTGAATGTCGAGCTTAGGTCCGATGATTATAAAATTATGACTGTGCTTTATAAATAATTGTGACATGTAAATTTTGAATTGATGCACTTCATAAAATGCATGCTCAGATAAAGGCGTTGTGACCGGAGTAGCCAGTATCAAGCGCTTGCACATAGAGCTTTGTTCTGTGGTATATGATTCTGCACGTAGAGCTATGCTCCGTGATATATGTTTCTGACTGAGCCCAATGGGCCAATATTTGTATATGTGATATGTGATAGGCACTCGGTCACAACAATAATAATGAATATGGAGCCTCATATGCATCTGTATTTGTTTATATATGTTCTGATTCGCAATAATTAAATGATGTGCCATGACAGTGTGAGTTTATGGAATATACATGTTCTACATGATTAGTTATGAAATATGTGATTTGTTTTTATGAATCCGGTGAAATCATCAATGATGGTTCGCTCATTGAGTTGCAAAACTCATAAAAAATTGCAACGTAGCTTTTCAGGTTCAGAGGAGTTATCCAATTAGATCAATTGGAGTTCAACCACTGCAAATAAGCATGAGTTAGGGGTCAGGATCAGTTTGCACCTGCATATGTCTTTAGTAATTTTATTTTCAAATTATATTCCAAAAAAAAGTGTATTAAGTGTATGTGAATTAATTGGTAACAAAATGAAATTATGATTGTAAGTATTTTTTGTATCTGAAATGGGCCCAAATGGCTATTTTAACATTTGTGAATGGAAATATTTTTTAAATAAAGTGGCCCTGATTTGATTAATGATTTCCACATACATGTACATTATTTAAATAAACAAAAGTTTTGTAATGAATTTTGACTAAATGACCATTCTAGCATGTTACCCTTGCGGGGTACGTACTCAGATATCACTCAGGATATTGGGTACGTATCTTATGAGAGTGGGGTGCTACATTAAATCACCATCTCTAAGCCATTTGATTCTTTCCTTCTACTTAACTTAAGAGTTAAAAAACTCCAAGGCCTTATAATACTCCTTAAGTGAAGATGTTTCTAAAGTCCTTAAACTTTGGTTGGCAGGATCAAGTTAAGTTAAACTTCCAACAGAGAGCTTAAAGATCTTACATTCCATTAAGAGATTGGTAAGGAGTCACAATTGCTTAATGATATTAGAGCTTGTTTAAACTTTTCCAAAGTCTATTGGTAAGTATAAGCTTTAGAGATCTAGTCATTCCTTGCCTCAATTCCTCTTGGATCAAATATGTGAAGTTAGGATGCTTAAGCTAAGCATTGAAGAATCTAAAAAGAGCATTCATTTTTGGTCCAGTACAATTCAAGGAAAGTGATTATAGGGGTTTGCTAAAAGATTAAATAGTTGTGGAATTCACTGGAACTAAAGGGAAATTGTCTTAACCATTCAAATTTTATAAGGCTTCTATCTAACTTTTTTTGGATGAAGTATTTTCCATTTTGTTTGTTTTACAAAATGAAGTGACTTCTTGAATGTCTCAGATCCTCTATTCCCAGTGAGCTGGTAAGCTTAAGTAAGGAATTATCCCTAAGCTTGGCTTTAACTAGAAGGCCATCAGATTCATTAGCATACATATAACAATTGAAGTCCTCAATAATGATCCCTATTTTTATTCTTGATAAGTCTTCCCATAATTATTCCCTTTGAAATTCAAAGTTGGAATCATAACATGTAGTAATAGTTATTATAGATTTTAAAGAGGAGCACCATACCTCATAATGGACGTATTGGTCTAACCATTCCTAAGTATGAAGCTGGAAAGTTTGAGGATTGAAGGTAGTGATGATTCTGCCATTGTAGTGTTTACTGTGATTGCCCAAAGTGATTCATTCTTTGTTAAGGAATCATAATGCCTTAGTGAATTGCTCCAGCTTTATTTTTGTTTCAATTAAACCAAAAAAGAGGCTTTTTAAGGAATAAAAACTCCTTTAGGGCCTACTATTTATTTAGGTTTTTTAAACCTTTAATGTTCCATATTAATATATCAATAAGCAAAGCGTAAGGTTGGTTTTTCTTCTTTGGCTTTCTCTCCTTAACTTTCCTTTTTTGGTTGGAGGTAATAAGAGATGCAATATCATTCTTTGTAAGATTCTTATCCTCCATATGTTTACCTTTTTCTTTCCCCTCTTCTAAACACAAAATGGAGTAATTTGTTGAGTTTTAAGGGATGCCTGTTGATGCCGAAGCTTAAACAAGGATGAACTTGGTTTTGATTGCTTCTTAGGGATCATATACTTTAAGGCCTCAACATTCTCAGCCTTATGTGGCTCCGCAAGCACTTCTTAAGGTTTCTTTTCCAATTGAGGTATCTCCTTCCTATTGATTATTTCCTCCACAATCTTAGTGGAATCTTAATTTGTAACATCCCGTCACCGATGGGAAGGTCATATTGGTAAATTGAGGCGGGATACGATATTACCGCATAATATTGACTGAGCATCTTGTTGACCTCTAATTTTGGAGTCCATGAGTCTTATAGGTACATGCATTCATGACTTTTCCCGGCATCTGATTTTGAATATGATATGAATTGTGAATTGAGAGATAATTAGATTTGATTGTGATTTATTAGAAATTTGGAGACAAATTGGACTGAAAATAAATTGAAAAGAGAGAGTGAGGAAGGAGACAAGAGGCGTGAGTGATTATCCTTTAAATAGCTTAGGTTTTAAAGTTGAAAAAAAAGAGGAAAGTTCTCCTTCTCTCCTAGGGCGATCGTTTCTTCTTCCTTGGGTGATCTTCGATCCTTGTCTTTCCACTTGCTTGCTTTTCCTTCCTTGTGTAAAGCTTTGCTTGATGCTTAAGGGAGCTGATATTTTGTGTGGGTTTAAGAGCTAACCGTGGAAGATGGAGGAAGTGAAAAGAGTTGGAGGATTTTCGGAGATTTGCGGATTTGAGGCTCAATTTGGTAAGTGAATTTGTTTTAATGTTGTTATTTATGTGTTAAATGCATTCATGGGGTTAAATATAAAAGATTGAGGTAGTTGGTTGTGAGTTAGGGTTGTCTATAGAGAGAAAATGGTGAAAATCGATTGGAGAAGACGACCTTGCGTGAACACGTCGCGACGAAGGAATTATTGGCACGTCGCGACGAGCATACGCCGCGACGAGCTTAGGCATCGAGACGTTTCTGAATTGATTGAAGTTGCGACGGGGAAAGTTATACGTCGCGACGAGCGGCCTTCTTGACGTCGCAACGAAGGCTTGAAGTCGCGACGAGGGAGACATTTCTGAATTGATTTAATTTGGTTTTTGAGGCATAGCTAATGGTGTAGACCTCCAATTGAGGTGTTGTTCGATTCGTTATGACCTAGAGGTCGAGGTCTACAATCGAGGAAAAGAATGAGAGTTTGAATTCAAGTTTTTGAGATCTCAATCATAGAAAGAAAGTTAAAATGTGACTGGATTGCAATCTTAGGATTGTTCTTGATAATTGGGGTATAGTGAGAGGCTTTGAAAATAAATTCAATGTTACTGGGAATTTAGAACTGAGCATAGAGGATGAATTTGATATAGAGAATAATGATAGTGATTCTAAGGTAATACCCTAGCGAATATGATTGGATAAATGGACTGAACATTAGAATTGAAATTGGAGAGTTCTGTAATATGTTATTGAATTGGAAGTGAGTTATTATTGAGCTATTGAGTGAAAGTTCGAATTTGACAAAATAGAGTGGAATATGGGCAATAGTACCGGGAAAATCATGAATAGGCATAGTACATCATTTATTCAAGGCATGTGCATCATTAATTATTTTGACTGTGCATTTTGCAATGAATGAAATTATTTGATTGTTATAGAGGCTCCGATGGATCGATAATCCACGGATCGTGCTGAGACTTCCAGGCCGGTAGCTCGGAAGTTCAGGTGAGTAACCTAGTTGGTTTCTCAGCCTTTATGTGTTTAATATTACATGCATAAATGCCATGCGGAGATAATGGATGGATATATGTGTGTCTGATTTGATGGATTTCGGACCATGGGTGTCTGAAATATTGAATACGTGATATTGAAGTGCTAATGTGTGTAAATGATTGTGAATGCATCAATGCATTAAATTGTAAATGTATATGATTGAAATACCGGACCAAAGGTCCGAAGGAATAGAAAATGGAATTGAACGTAAATGATTGTAAATGACTGTAAATAGAAATTGGAACATATGCATTCATGCATAATGACATGATCAGATAAAGGCAGTTGTGACCGGAGCAGCCACCATATCAGGGCATATCACGCCCAACGTATATGAGAACTTTAAGCTCAACGCACAGAACCTCAGGTCCAACGTATTTGAGAGCCACTGGCTCAATGTATCAGGGCATATCAAGCCCAACGTTTATCAAAGCCTCAGGCTCAACGCAATGTGCCCGTCACTGGGATAGTTTCAGGCGCACGGTCACAACAACGTAATAAAATGAAAAGAGTCACATGTGCATTGCATATTTGTATATGAATAATTGGATATGATTTGGGAAATGATAGCGCATGTGAGTTGTATGATCTTGTGATTTGTAATATTTGGTAATGTATATGTATATGCATGAGTTGGGTGAACCATCGATGATGGTTTCTCAATGAGTTCGCAAACTCACCCAACATTGCAAATATTTTTCAGGAATTGAAGATTACCCCGTTAGTGAAATGGGAGTATGATTGCTTCAAGCAAGGCCGAGTTGGCGTCGGAATCAGTCTCATGTCTGCATTTGAGTCATTCTGATTTATGTGTAAATTTGTATTTCCGCATAATTGTACTGTCATTATAGAGGGCCCCAACTGATTAATATTGTATTGTGAATTGATTACTGAAATTGGATTTTGACTGAAAATGTTTTTGTTTCGCGGGCCCAAATTGTTTAATGATTTATGCGCACTTATTTGTTTTCAAAAAGTACAAAATTGTTTGACGAAATTTTTGAGCGGACTCTAGTACGCCACCCTCGTGGGACGCGAGCTCGGATATCATCATCGATATCAGGTTCAGGTCTGGCGGGAATGGGGTGCTACATTTTTTTCCCTACATAACTTAATTTTTAGGCATAGGATAACTTCATTATGTCTTTAACTAGATTGCTCATTTCATCTAGTCTCAAGTATTTGGCATATTTAAGCAGCTATTTTTATAATTCCACTTCAATACATACATGTGCATATCCTATATGGTTTATATTAGCATTATTTTCATCTAAGTATAAACTTTTATCTAGCTTAGGCCTTCAGTTAACCAATATTCCAGGGGAACTTTGTAAAAGTTCACCTAGAAGGGAATGTTCTTCATGCATACCTTGTCTAAGTTAACCCCATGTTTTTATTTCTGAATGAAGAAAGGCCCTCAATGATCTTATTAGCATATTCTTAAATGGAGAATTTGAATAAGAAGAAATCATCTCCACTACTTAAAACTATTTTCAATCTATGCTTGCACCAATTAACAGTAGCCTAACTCTTAATCTGAGGAACAAAAAAAAGTCTTTTCTCTTGGAAGAATCCCACAATGGTAGATCTCCATTTCCTGACTCCTACATTCAGCACTTCATATAGAGGAGCAATAATATATGATCCCTCAGGAGAAGAGATATATCTAAGCTTACCTGATGTATGAGGGTCACCAGATATCACTTTTTTCCAAGCCAAGAATTTTAAGGTAACAAGTGAGGGAACAGTTTTCTTTAGAACAATCATAGACTTCTCAATTGAGGTTGGAGCATGAGAAAAGGTTTGCATAGTAGTTGTTTGATCTCATGGAAAGAGGGAACGTAGCTTGAGATTTTAAGTTGAGGTTGTGATTATTGAAAGGTAAAGTTGGTGGGAGAGCGATGCCAAATACAGGAAAATAAGGTGAAGGAAACAAGAAAATAAGATGACCGGAAGTTAAGAACGATGCACAGTGTCTAAAACAAGTGAAAAAAGAGGAAGGCTAGGTGAAACTTTTTTTTAAATACAAGGGAAAATCACTAAACACGATTAATCTAACTCTCGCATTTCTCTGTAGTAAACAGCTCCTTGCTTGTTCCTGTGTATGAGATCCAGAACTGGCAATAGAGGCTCCTGAAGAATATGAATTCCTGGGCTGCTCTTGACTGCAATGGCGGCCAGATTATCCATGCACTTATTTCCTTCCCAGTGTACGTGCTAGATTTGCACTTCCTAGTCTCATTGGAGTAATCCACGGGTACCTACCAACAAGAAATGGTTTATATCAACCTCGTAAGTGGGAGATGAAAGCAAGTTAATGACTTCCAAGGCGTTCACTTCTAATATGACCTTGCGATACCCAAGGGATCAAACCAACGTGAGGCCTGAGTGGACTCCCCAGATTTCGGTTGTTAATGTCGAGTTGCTACCAATGTGCTAAAAAAATCCTCCGCACCACTGTCGATGATAGTCATAAATTAATCTACCAGTGGTAGCAACGAATAATCCATGTTTAAAGGCTCTATCCGTGTTGAGTTTAACCCAGTCCTCCGACGGCTTTGTCCATCCCACTCGACTACCCACTAAGAGGCCCTGGGTTGGAAACACACAGCTTTCCATCGCTCTCGCTCTATCTATCCACTCCACGTACTCTGTAACATCCCATCACCGATGGAAAAGATAAAATAGTAAATTTGGGTCGGGTTGTGAGTGTGTACACGTATCTCGGTATATTCATGCATAAAATGGCCTCTATTTGGATATGAATGGTAATTTTTGCAAATGCACATGATTGGACATGCATTCGTGACATTTCCCAGCATATGTGTCTATAAGTGTAATTTTTGTGAACAATGTAAAGTATGTGTGTTTGAAAATAATTGAATTGGAGTGATTTATATGTATTCTACATAAAATTGCTAAATGGGTACCGATGAGATTTCCAGTACTAAAAATGAATGTCAAGTTGATACTACAAATTAATGACATGATTTAGGAAATTTTTTTTATCATGAGTCATTGAAATTTGGAGAGGTTTATGAAAGTAAAAGTAAATAAATTGATTGAAATGGAAATTGACAGGCATGAAAAATATAATGAAAGTGTGTGAATTTTGAAATGTAAGACATTGATCTTCATGAAACTTATAGAATATGTTGACGGCTTTCTGTCGCATTAGAGTTTGACATTTCTTTTCGATATTGGGATTGAAAGAAATGATTTTCTGAAGTTAAGGCTATATTACTTTGTATTGGAAGTGTTTGAATGGGATATTTTCTGAACATGGCTCAGTCTGATGAGAAATTCATAGTCTGTAGAGATCCAATTAAGTTAATGTTTGTTTCTAAATAAACTAGAAACATGGATCTGCAAATTATCTTAAATTGAATTTCATTTCAGTCCCTAAGAGTTTAAATTTCTAAATTGAAGTAGTAAGGTTATAAGAATTTGTATAAGGGCAAATTGGGCATGATACTTAAGATTATAAGACTTAAGGTTTAAAGGAAGGGGTAGAATGGACATTTCACCCTTCTTAAGGGTATAAAAAGAAGAAGTTAGGGTTTTTGTTTAAAGATGGACGAAGATGCTGTGGGAGAAGAAAAAGAGAAGGAAAGTTGGGTTTTAGAAATCTTTGAAGATTTAGAAGCCAAATCAAGTAAGTATAAGTATCGTCCCTCTTGATCAAATGAATAAAACATGTTTTGATTTTAGTTAAGAGGGGTTTATGTGTTAGAAGTTGTGAAATGGGTTAAAGAAAATGTGTGGTTTTTCGGTTTATGATCAAGGTTAGTTTTTGATGTTTTGTTGATTTTGTTGTGTTCTGATTAGTTGAAAATGAAGTATAAGGGATGTTTTAGGACTAAGATGATTTATGTTTTGAAGGATGGGAAGAATTTGATTGAAGTAAGTTGAAAAATCAGGTTTCGGGAGTTTTTGGGCTCGCACGTCACGACGTGCTCATGCTCATGTCGCGGTGCACGCAAGCGTGCACGTCGCGGCACGCGCAAGCGTGCACTTAACGATGCGCAAGCAAGCGACCACACCGCGACACAAGCTAGTGCCCTCATCGCGACGAGCTCAACCTTCGCCGCGGCAAGCTTCCTTCCGCCGCAGCGAGGACCCATTTTCCTACTCGGACATGTTTTGGTATTTTAGCTATAAATGTTGATGTAGATGTCCAAATGAGATAATTTTTGATTTGTTGTAAACTAGAGACAAAGGTCTACACGTTTTATGAAGAAGGGAAGTGTTGAATCAGTCTTTTAAAGTTCTCAATTTTGGATGGTAGTTGAGTGTAAAATATAGTTTCGACATAAGGATAGTCCATATATGTTTGGAGCATACCTTTCGGATTTTTGAGACAAATTGAATGATTTTAGTGTCTATTGAGTTTCTGATATTGAGGAAAGGCTGTGATGGGAATTTTTGTGATAGTGCCGGGAATGTCACGAAAGTGCATAGTACATACTTTTAAATTGCTACATGTGCATTATTAAATATTTCTTATTGGACAATGTGTAAAATATGAGTTTTTGACTTGTGATAGAGGCGCATTGGAATGTTAGCCTACCGACGTTGCCGAGACTTCCAGGCGTTAGCGCGGAAGCTATTGTGAGTGACCTAGATGGTTTCTCAATTATCTTTTGATTATAATTCTTTGATTATGATTCTTTGGAGAATAATGGTAGGATTGTGTTTGGTTTATGGATTCCGGACAGAAGGTCCGAGGTATTAGGAGATTATGACATAGAAGTGTTGTTTGTCTGAGAATTTGGGACCTCCGTGTTTAAATGTGATTAAGTGTGATTGTGATTTTAATGTGACTAATTGTGAACTTGTTGGACCCCGTCTCCGAGGCCTAACATTCGGACTCACACAAGGCATACATAAGCATAGAGGACCCAAAACCGAACACATACTGACCACAAATAGAGAAATTTTTAATAGAAGAAGAAATTGGGATTGGCTTTTTAAGAAAATATGTTTCTTATGCTCTCACGATTCCAACGCCACTGAAAACGCTCGATTCGGATTAGAAATGAAGAAGTTATGATTAAAATACTATTTCAAAGAAAAACAGTCAAAACTGAGCACTACCGACTTCAGGTCATAATTTGAAAATCTTAAAGGCTTAATTGTCAGTCAACTCCTCATAAAACTTGTAGGTTTATGTCTCTAGTATAATTTAAAATAAGAATCGCTTCGTTCTGAGCTCTTTAGCTCCAGATATTTTAAAATTTGTAAAGTATATTCAGATTTGATCAGCCGAATTCCACACTTGGTTTCAAACCACCTTTTTCAATTTAAAATAAAAACTGATAAATCAAGTGTGGAAAGATAGAAAAATCTCTTAGGAATCTATCGCTTCGAAAATGGGGTCGATCGGAGGTCTACACAACAAGTTATGGCTAAAAGAAGGGAGAGGGGTCGGTCGGCCAAAACCGACCCCCAAACACGTGACTTCGCTTCACATTTGGCTGAGCGCTTATCGCTCGGCAGCGTGATTTAGTGCTGGCGCTCATGGCCGATCGACCTACCCAGCGATCCGACCTATCAGAGTTCTAACCTTAATAACTTTTGACTCCGAGCTCCAAATTAGACACGGTTAGAAGCGTTGGAAAGTTAGAAGAAAAATCTACAGTTTTCAAGAAGGATTACATGGCAAGCTCGGATTCTAAGGGAATCAAAAATTTACACTAAGACTGATCGACTAGCTCTTCCTGAACAGTACCAGAACTTGCGACCTCCATAACTTTTGACCCAGAACTCTAAATTTAACAAACTTAGTGTCTATGGAAAGGTAAAAGAATTATTTACAACTTTCATGAAGATCACTGACCTATATTTCCACTCCATATGGGTCAAAAGTGGACTCAAAGCTCTGCCTGACAATCTGCCATATATACAACACCTACATTTAATTCTAACAACTTACGCCTACCAATTTAACACATCATGAATAACTCATAAAACCTCCTGGGAGAGCTCTACAGCTCACCTATCACTCTCAAGGAGTCTCAAAGATCCCAGATGACCTATATCAACCCAGAAACTGCAGAAAACACAACATACCCAGAAACTACTTCATGAGTGCATCAACCCAGAAATTTCAGCACTACATCCCACTTCAACAACACATAAACCATAACAATTTTCCAGCGACCTCTCCCAAAGCAATAACTCAGCATCAACTCAACAATTTAAAAGAGCTCACACACATACTATTTCCAAGATCACACACAGATCACAATTCAACAAACTCACAGGAAGAGAGTACTAAAGCTCTCCTTCTCTTTCCAAATCATAACAAAGTTCAAGCATGGCTTTAATTACATATCAGCATATCCATCAATAGTCAAGTACAGAATACAAAATGTGTGAGATGCTCCATGTTTGATATGCTTCTAAGCTAGTTACTAACTTAATACAAAAGTGGCTAAATTTCTTAGAGTGATGCCCGATGCCTTGCAAGGTTCCGCGATCAACTAGAATTTGCACCTGAGGAGGGAGAATGGGGGTGAGCTAACACAGCTCAGTGGCTAACACGTTTATAGCCATCGGGTAATGAGCCACACAACAAATCATTAACAATCCGAACCAATAGCAATTTATCATATAAAGCTCAAATAATCCAAAATCATCACATAAGCATAATATGAGAGTTCATATCAATCAAACACATATTATGCATCATAAACACAAATAAATGATGGAATGCACACATTTGGCTCGAGAGTTCCATAAACACGACGAAAATCGAATTTTACCGTAAACACGACGAGTCCATTTTCGGATCTCGTGGGCTACAAGCGGGTTACCGGGAGAAGGCAAAAGGGGGGTCAACGTGCACGTGACTTATCAAAGTAGGTTCTCTCTCGCCCAATCACAACCAATTTATGATCACATATTCAAGCACAAAACTAGCATTATATGCTTCTTTCATTCTTTCGAATCATCATAGTTTCACACTTTACTTTCAAATCAAAGGAAATACACTTTCAATATGCACATAATTATCAAAGATAGCACACATAGGGCATTTGCCCATTACACAACAACTATAAAAATGTTACCCACCTATTGTCGGCATCCGAATTCAAGATTGCCCTTCCTCCTTGTCGTGAGTGGGGTTCTCTTGATTTCCTTCAATCAAAACATACTCCATTCACTATTTATATTCTAAAAGAAAGCATAGCATTCATAAAAATCAAGCAAAATAAAATTATACTTTAAACCTAACCTACCCATAAGCCATATATGCTAGAATAACCATAACCTTAGTGAGAAAGTCCCTAAAATCTATAGATCTCACCTTCTCTTCCATTTTTCATCAATCTCTACACAAACCCTAACTTCCATCTTACACCATTCTTAAACCTAGCTTAAGCAAAGGTAAAACTTACCTCTCACAAGTAGATTTCTTCTCTTTTTCTCCTTCTTTCTTCCTCCCTTCAAGCCTCCCACGACTCTCCCTCTTCTTGGCCAAAAGTTCTCTTTCTTTCTTTCCTCACGATTTTCTTCTCTTCTTTCCTTTTGGGTTCTACGACACTTGCTTCCTTCCTCCTTTAATTCATTTAACTCTTCCTTTAAAAGCCTACCTCAAAACTACATAGTTTTGAGCTCTCCTTCTAACAATCCCTTTTTGGGCTCTCCTCCTCACAAGCCCACTACACATAATCCACTTATTTCTAATCCTCCTTCTTCTTATTCCACTTATCCCTAAAGCCCATACTTTCCAAGATTAGGTCCAAGCCTTCATTTAAAGTCCCAACTTCTAATTTCCAAGCCCAACATAAAAATATCTATATAAACACATAATTAAATCAATTAAGGCAAAATAAAAAAAATAATTAACGAATAAATCCATAAATCAATAAATAACTAATTCAAATAAATAAATAAAATTTCGGGGCCCAACAATTCTCCCCTCCTTAAAGAATTTCGTCCTCGAAATCCTTACCTGAATCCATGAAAAGGTAGGGATACTTCTCCCTCATGGCTTCCAAAGGCTCCCAAGTAGCCTCCTCGGTCGAATGGTTCCTCCATAAGACCTTAACCAGCTTCACAATCTTGTTCCTTAACACTTTTTCCTTGGAATCCAAGATCTCCACTGGTTGTTCCTCATAAGTCAAATCCTCTCTCAACTGAACCTCTGAAGGTTGAACTATGTGCCAAGGATCCGATCTGTACCTCCTCAACATCGACACATGGAACACATTGTGAATCTTAGATAACTTCAATGGCAAATCTAACTTATAAGCCAAAGGCCCGATCCTCTCAATGATCTCATATGGGCCTATGTACCTCGGGCTAAGCTTGCCCTTCTTGCCAAACCTCAAAACACCTTTCCATGGAGAAGCTCTAAGAA
This sequence comes from Erythroxylum novogranatense, assembly GCA_029891385.1. Taxonomy (NCBI): domain Eukaryota; kingdom Viridiplantae; phylum Streptophyta; class Magnoliopsida; order Malpighiales; family Erythroxylaceae; genus Erythroxylum; species Erythroxylum novogranatense. The sequence goes on from CM057232.1 coordinate 54,371,195, forward strand.
ACACCTTCTCACCCACTTCAAATTCTATTTCTTTCCTATGGGCATCTGTGTAGCTCTTCATCCTATCTTGGGCTGCTTTAAGCATCTGCTTCACTAACTTTACTTTATCCACAGTAACCTACACTAACCCAGGTCCTACAAGCTTCCTTTCACCTTCCTCATCCCAACATATAGGAGTTTTGCATCTCCTACCATACAAAGCCTCATAAGGTGCCATCAGAATTCCCGAGTGATAGGAATTGTTGTAAGCAAACTCAATCAAAGGTAAGTGATCATCCCACGAACCTTTGAAGTCTAAAGCACAAGCTCTCAACATAGCCTCCAAAGTCCGTATCGTCCTTTCCGATTGTCCATCAGTCTGCGGATAGAAAGCTGTACTAAAATACAATCGAGTCCCCAGAGCCTCCTGCAAACTTTCCCAAAATCTGGAGGTAAACCTAGGATCCCTATCAGACACTATCGAACTCGGAATCCCATGAAGTTTGATTACCTCATCCACATACTTCTTAGCCAAAACATTCAAAGAATCTATCTGTCTAATTGGCAAGAAGTGGGCTGACTTAGTCAGCCTATCCACAATCACCCAAATAGCATCATGCTTCTTGCTAGACCTCGGTAATCCCATAAGAAAATCCATGGTAATCTTCTCCCATTTCCATTCCGGAATCGACAAAGGATTAAGCTTGCCTGAAGGTGCTTGGTGTTCAGCTTTAACTTGCTGACACACTAAACATCTTTTAGCATACTCTGCCACATCTTTCCTCCTTCCCTTCCACCAGAAATGGTCTTTCAAATCCCGATACATCTTAGAACTCCTTGGGTGCATTGCATAAGGAGCGTTATGTGCTTCATCAAGGATCTCATCCTTCAGCTCTAACACGTCTGGAACACACAATCTCTTGCCCATAACCATCAATCCATCTTCCTTCACCTCTACTTCAAAAGGCTTGCCATCTTTTATCTCTGGTCTGAGCTTACTCAAGTACTCATCCCGTTCTTGTAATTCTTTGACCTTCCCCCTCAACACTGGTCTCACTCTGAAATTTGCCAAAATACAGTCAGGCTCAACTTGCCTCAATGTCACATCAAGTCTGGCTAATTCCTTCAAAGAAGGAAGGTACTTCGTCTCCATATGTGCCATAGTGAACTTCCTACTCAATGCATCAGCTACCACATTAGCTTTCCCCGGATAGTAGTCTATCACCAAATCATAATCTTTTAATAACTCCAACCATCGCCTCTGCCTCAAATTCAGCTCTTTCTGAGTCAACAAGTACTTAAGGCTCTTATGGTCCGTAAATACTCTAGTAGTAACTCCATACAAGTAGTGTCTCCAAATCTTCAATGCGAAAATAATAGCAGCCAACTCCAAATCATGAATAGGATAGTTCATCTCATAAGGCTTCAATTGCCTTGAAGCATAGGCAATCACTTTCTCTCCTTGCATCAATACACACCCTAAGCCCTTCCTGGAAGCATCACTGTACACAATGTATCCATTCTCACCATAAGGTAATGTCAGAATCGGTGCAGTAGTAAGCCTATTCTTCAACTCCTCAAACTACTCGGCACTCCTCACCCACTCAAACTTCGATTCTTTCTCGTCAATTTGGAAAGTGGAGCAGCTATCAAAGAAAAACCCTCCACGAACCTCCTGTAATAACCAGCTAGTCCCAAGAAACTTCTCACTTCAGCCACATTCTTAGGTGTTTCCCATTTAACCACAGCCTCTATCTTTTGTGGATCCACATGTACTCCACGCTCTGAAATTACATGCCCGAGAAATACTGCTTCCCTTAACCAAAATTCGCACTTGTCGAACTTGGCATACAGCTCATTCTTTCTCAAAGTCTCCAAAGCAACCCTCAAATGATCCTCGTGCTCCTCATCACTCTTAGAATAGACCAATATATCATCAATAAAGACAATGATAAATTGATCTAGGAAAGACTTGAAAACTCTATTCATCAAATCCATAAAGACTGCAGGAGCATTCGTTAACCCGAAAGGCATAACCAAAAACTCAAAGTGGCCATACCTTGTCCTAAAAGCAGTCTTTGACACATCGATCCCCTTAATCCTTAACTGATGGTAACCCGATCTCAAATCTATCTTGGAAAAGACTCTTACCCCTTGCAATTGATCAAACAAATCATCTATGCGCGAGAGCGGATATCGGTTCTTAATGGTGGCATGATTCAACTTCCTGTAATCCACACACATCCGCAACGATCCATCTTTCTTCTTCACAAAGAGAACCGGAGTTCCCCAAGGCGAAGAGCTCGGCCTAATATAACCCTTCTCTAATAGATCCTCCAATTGCACCTTAAGCTCTTTCAATTCTACCGGAGCCATCCGATAAGGCAGAATTGAGATCGGCGTAGTACCTGAAAGAAGCTCCACGGGAAACTCAATTTTCCTAGGCGGAGGTAGTCCTGGCAATTCCTCGGAAAAGATGTCCGGAAATTCCCTGACTACAGGAATATCCTCCAACCTCCCTCTATTTGCCTTCGTGTCTAACACATAGGCCAGAAATGCTTCACAACCCATACTCATCAGTCTCTCAGCTGTCATAGCTGAAACAATCCGAGGCGGACTGGCTTTCCTATCTCCCACAAATACCATTTTTCTGTCATTCTCTAGCTCGAATTTCACTGTTTTCTCCTTGCAGTCTAAGTTGGCATGATACTTCTCTAATGTATCCGTACCTAGGATCACATCCAATCCTCCCATCTTCAAAGGCATCAAATCCACCACAAACTTCCCTCCACTAATCTCTATCTCACGGTCTCTATACACTTGATCGATAATAATAACCGGCCGATCGGAGTACTCACCATCGGCGGAGTATCCAATGGGCTCAAGACTCTACTACATACGATTCTACCCGACGACCAAAAGAGTGGGTAGAACCCAGATCAATCAAAGCAAGAACATCAACATCAAGCAGTTTAATCATACCGTTACACTTACAAGCGGTGTGCGCCTCCTCTCGAGTCATAGCAAACACTCTGGTGGTGCTTGCCCCTGGATGCTGTCGGAGGATAAGCTCTCTTAGGTACACCAGAGCTACCCACTGCCATCACGACTTTACATCCCCCTGCCTCTGTCCTTCTGGAAGCTTGCATCTGCGATCCCTCTCTTCTGTCCGGCTTAGGACAAAATTTAGCTATGTGTCCTTTCTGCCCACAATTGAAGCATGCTCCTGTCAATCTGCGACATTCTCCTCTATGGAGATACCTACAGTGCTCACATTTAGGAAGAGGTGGAGTCTCCCCATCTCCTCTTCTACCGCCGCCCACCGTTGAGGCTTGGTGAGAAACAGTAGAAGTCCTCATCAGTCTAGGTCGGCTTCCATTGGTGCTCCTCTCCTCAGATTGTACAGAAAAAGTTCTGGCACTTCTCTCATGAATAGAAGTACCACCTCCCCTCCTGCACTGCTCTCTTCCCTTCCTCTTTCTGTTAACTGCACTCTTGATGTTTTCAATGTTCTCAACCCTCATAGCCGCTTCAACCAGCTGCTGAAAATCAAAAAAATTCTGCACCACTACCTTCTCTCTGATAGCTAGGTGTAGTCCCGACTCAAACCTGCGGCACTTGGCAGCCTTACTGAACATCAGCTCCGAAGCATACCTCGACAACTGATTAAACCGACGCTCATACTCAGCAACAGTCATCTCCCTCTAGGTGAGACTCAGAAACTCCCTCTGCTTCTGTTGAATGTACACCTCAGACAGATACTTCTTCCTGTACACAGTCAGGAAGTCTCCCCATGTCAACCCTACTGGTCTCGTCTGACTCCCTGGCACAGTCTCCCACCATGCAAGGCATCACCCTGAAGCAGACTGGCAGCATAAACCGCTCTCTCATCATCCTCGCACTCCATCTGATCCAAGACCCTTTCGGTCTTCCTCAACCAAGTCTCAGCTTCCTCAGGATCCGTGGTCCTGTGGAAATCCACCGCTCCATACTTCCTCAGCTTGTCAAACTGTCTCCCCCTCTTAGCTGGGGCCGAACCAAAAGCCTGTGGCATTTGACCCATAGCCTAAACGAATGCTTGGGTAAATGCCTAGAACAATCTCGGATCAAGAGCAGGCACTTGCTCAGACTGACTAGGCGACTGCTGAGTCTGAGATCGAAGGGGCTCACTACTTTGCCCTAGAGGGGCCTCAGCCACTCCCGGGGCTACGGACTCATCCGTGCTCTCCTCTCTTAGTGGAGAGTCAGGTGCAATAGAACCTTGCATAACTCCTCGTGTCCTTCTACAAGGTGACATCTTACTCCTTCAATGAAAACATTTACTGATTAGCAACATTTCTTTTTTATCTTAGTTCCTATATGTATGCATGAGATGCATGTCACTTAATGCAAACCATCAATTCTTAATGCAAACATTTAATCATATATCACAACAAAAGCCTAGGAGTGAAACCTAGGCTCTGATACCAAACAATGTTGGACCCCGTCTCCGAGGCCCAACATTCAGACTCACACAAGGCAAACATAAGCATAGAGGACCCAAAACCGAACACATACTGACCACAAATAGAGAAATTTTTGATAGAAGAAGAAATTGGGATTGGATTTTTAAGAAAATATGTTTCTTATGCTCTCACGATTCCAACGCCACTGAAAACGCTCGATTCGGATTAGAAATGAAGAAGTTATGGTTAAAATACTATTTCAAAGAAAAACAGTCAAAACTGAGCACTACCGACTTCAGGTCAGAATTTAAAAATCTTAAAGCCTTAATTGTCAGTCGGTTCCTTCATAAAACTTGTAGGTTTATGTCTCTAGTTTAATTTAAAACAAGAATCACTTCGATCCGAGCTCTCTAGCTCCAGATATTTTAAAATTTGTAAAGTATATTCAGACTTGATCAGCCGACCTCCACACTTGGTTTCAAACCACCTTTTTCAATTTAAAATAAAAACTGATAAATCAAGTGTGGAAAGATAGAAAAATCTCTTAGGAATCCATCGCTTCGAAAATGGGGTCGATCGGAGGTCTACACAACAAGTTATGGCTAAAAGAAGGGAGAGGGGTCGGTCGGCCAAAACCGACCCCCAAACACGCTAGCTCGCTCGCACTGGGCGAGCGCTATAGCTCGGCATGTTGCCGAGCGCTGGGCGCTCGCCCGGGCTGGGCGAGCGCTAGCGCTCGGCACATTGTCGAGCGCTGGACGCTGGCGGGCCGAGCGGCCTACCCAGCGTTCCGACCTATCAGACTTCTAATCTTAATAACTTTTGACTCCGAGCTCCAAATTAGACACGGTCAGAAGCTTTGGAAAGCTAGAAGAAAAATCTACATTTTTCAAGAAGGAGTCCATGGCAAGCTCAGATTTTAAGGGAATCAAAAATTTACACTAAGACCGATCGACTTGCTCTTACTGAACAGTACTAGAACTTGCGACCTCCATAACTTTTGACCCAGAACTCCAAATTTAGTAAACTTAGTGTCTATGGAAAGGTAAAAGAATTATCTAAAACTTTCATGAAGATCACCGACCTATATTCCCACTCCATGTGGGTCAAAAGTTGACTCAAATCTCTGCCTGACAATCTGCCATATATACAGCACCTACATTTAATTCTAACAACTCACACCTACCAATTTAACACATCATGAATAACTCATAAAACCTCCTGGGAGAGCTCTACAGCTCACCTATCACTCTCAAGGAGTCTCAAAGATCCCAGATGACCTATATCAACCCAGAAACTGCAGAAAATACAACATATCCAGAAACTACTTCATGAGTGCATCAACCCAGAAATTTCAGCACTACATCCCACTTCAACAACACATAAACCATAACAATTTTCCAACGGCCTCTCCCAAAGCAATAACTCAGCAGCAACTCAACAATTTAAAAGAGCTCACACACATACTATTTCCAAGATCACACACAGATCACAATTCAACAAACTCACAGGAAGAGAGTACTAAAGCTCTCCTTCTCTTTCCAAATCATAACAAAGTTCAAGCATGGCTTTAATTACATATCAGCATATCCATCAACAGTCAAGTACAGAATACAAAATGTGTGAGATGCTCCATGTTTGATATGCTTATAAGCTAGTTACTAACTTAATACAAAAGTGGCTAAATTTCTTGGAGTGATGCCCAATGCCTTGCAAGGTTCCACGATCAACTAGAATTTGCACCTGAGGAGGGAGAATGAGGGGTGAGCTAACACGGCTCAGTGGCTAACACGTTTATAGCCATCGGGTAATGAGCCACACAACAAATCATTAACAATCCAAAATAATAGCAATTTATCATATAAAGCTCAAATAATCCAAAATCATCACATAAGCATAACATGAGAGTTCATATCAATCAAACACATATTATGCATCATAAACACAAATAAATGATGGAATGCACACATTTGGCTCGAGAGTTCCATAAACACGACGAAAATCGAATTTTACCGTAAACACGACGAGTCCATTTTCGGATCTCGTGGGCTACAAGCGGGTTACCGGGAGAAGGCAAAAGGGGGGTCAACGTGCACGTGACTTATCAAAGTAGGTTCTCTCTCGCCCAATCACAACCAATTTATGATCACATATTCAAGCACAAAACTAGCATTATATGCTTCTTTCATTCTTTCGAATCATCATAGTTTCACACTTTACTTTCAAATCAAAGGAAATACACTTTCAATATGCACATAATTATCAAAGATAGCACACATAGGGCATTTGCCCATTACACAACAACTATAAAAATGTTACCCACCTATTGTCGGTATCCGAATTCAAGATTGCCCTTCCTTCTTGTCGGGAGTGGGGTTCTCTTGATTTCCTTCAATCAAAACATACTCCATTCACTATTTATATTCTAAAAGAAAGCATAGCATTCATAAAAATCAAGCAAAATAAAAGTATACTTTAAACCTAACCTACCCATAAGCCATATATGCTAGAATAACCATAACCTTAGTGAGAAAGTCCCTAAAATCCATATATCTCACCTTCTCTTCCATTTTTCATCAATCTCTACACAAACCCTAACTTCCATCTTACACCATTCTTAAACCTAGCTTAAGCAACGGTAAAACTTACCTCTCACAAGTAGATTTCTTCTCTTTTTCTCCTTCTTTCTTCCTCCTTCAAGCCTCCCACGACTCTCCTCTTCTTGGCCAAAGTTCTCTTTCTTTCTTCCTCACGATTTTCTTCTCTTCTTTCCTTTTGGGTTCTACGACACTTGCTTCCTTCCTCCTTTAATTCATTTAACTCTTCCTTTAAAAGCCTACCTCAAAACTACATAGTTTTGAGCTCTCCTTTTAACAATCCCTTTTTGGGCTCTCCTCCTCACAAGCCCACTACACATAATCCACTTATTTCTAATCCTCCTTCTTCTTATTCCACTTATCCCTAAAGCCCATACTTTCCAAGATTAGGTCCAAGCCTTCATTTAAAGTCCCAACTTCTAATTTCCAAGCCCAACATAAAAATATCTATATAAACACATAATTAAATCAATTAAGGCAAAATAAAAAAATAATTAACGAATAAATCCATAAATCAATAAATAACTAATTCAAATATAAAAAAAAAATCGGGGCCCAACAGAACTAATTGTTCGAATGTGATAATTTGGAAATGATCGTGACATATGAATACGTGTATATAAAGTGATGAATTGTGGCATATGCAGTCCATACATGAATGTATGAACAGATAATGATAGTTGTGACCGGAGCAACCACCGAGAGCTATAAGCTCAACGTTTATATTTGGGCCTCGAGCCCTACAGTGATTCAGAGCCTCTGGCTCAACGATTAATGTACCCTTATTGGGACAGTTTCAGAGCCTCTGGCTTAACGACTAATGAGCCCTTATAGGGATAGTTCAGGCGCTCGGTCACAACACTGAAATAAATTGTAAAAGTGTTACATGCGCACGTCATATGCATTTGATTTAATCCTTTTGATTGAATGAAAGGCAAGATGCCTTATACTAATGTGACAACAATCATGTGTATTTCTAAATGTGAGATTATGAAATAACTGTGATATGTCTGAGTGTTGCATGAAACATAATGGTTGTTGTGACCAGAGTTACCATCGATCAGAACTTTTAGCTCAACGAGCAAAAATGAGCTTCGAGCTCATAAGTGGTTTAGAGCCTCAGGCTCAACGTATAATGAGTCATGTATCCACCAACGGATAAGGGACAGATATTAATGAGCCCTTCAAGGGACAGTTTAGACACTTGGTCACAGCAAAATAATAATCAATGGGAAGTGAGTCTCATATGCATGTATCAAATATGAAAAATATGAATGTGAACTTCTGTAACTGTGTAAAATGTGAAATTTTGCTAAAGCGCATTGCAAAATAAAGTTATATTTATGTGAATTGTGAAATGTGAACAAATATGCAACAATGCGAAAATATGATATGTGAATGGATGTTGTTGCATGGATTGAGTGGACCATCGATGATGGTTACCTCATTGAGTTCACAAAACTCACCCAAAATTTGTAATTATTTTTCAGGACTCAGAAGAATACCCCGTTAGGCAACGGGCGTATAGCGACCGCTTGCGAGTGAGAGAAGAGTTCGGGATTAGTTGCGTCTACATTAGTGTCTGATTATGTTTTTCTGAATTTCTGTATAATTGATTTGGTCAATTTGTAAAGACACCGGACTAAATTAATCTGTATTTATAAGAGGGCCCTCGTGGTCATTGTATTTATCGGTCTTGTTATGTAAATTGTTTTCTGCCTAATATTTATAATGTATGTGTATGTTTTAAAAAAAATATTATATATATTATTTATACTAAGGTTTGACTGAGTGATGTAGCACGCCACTCTCGCAGGGCACGGACTCAGATATCACCATCGATGTCGGGTTCTGGTCTTACGGGAGTGGAGTGTTACATTTAGGTAGTATCAGAGCCTAGGAGTACGAACTTATCTGGGCATTTTCTGAAATATGAGGTTAAGTTACATATATTAAAGTCATGTCATAGCAGACTGTAGCAACTGATCCCTAGTCTGAGTCGAATGGGTATGAGTCCTACGCATGAACATGTGTTAAGTGTTTTAAGTGTGAGAAAAGTGATGATATGCCAGAATATGAGCCAATGAAGGTTTATGGGCAATTAGGAATGGGAAAAGAAAAATGGATACTGTGGTTACAAACCCTCGAATGGGATTTGAATGTGAATACATTGATATGGGCTGATTTAGGAAAGAAGTGATATCAAAATGAATAATGCGACTTAAAGTGTATAAATCGAGTTGAAAGAAAACAAAATTTGTGATAGCCTGGAGAGGTCAAATATGGACATGAGAGGAATACCGGTTAAAAAGGGATAAGAGTTTTGATTTAGCATAAGAATATGTCTATGTTTGATCAAAAGCTCAGGAATGACTAGGCAATAATGATTCTGACGTGTATGTCCGATAAAATGGGGGATAATTGGAAATGAGAAAAAGGCAGATATAGATTCACTGTATTTGTGTTGATGTGAGTATGATGGAATATATTGTATCTTAAGTGAAGATATTGTTAGGAAGAAGTGGAAAAAGGTGAGATTAAAGTGAGCAAGCTGGTTAAAAGAAATAACTCAATTAGACTTGGATTTGAAATGTGATAAAAGTTATGATTTAACGTAATAATATGTCCGTGAGAATGAGATTACATTTCTTGATACTTTTGCATATATAATTCTGAATGGATTGAGAATATACACATGGACGATGAAATAATAAGAAATTCGTGGTTCAGAGCCTCAAGCTCAACGTATAATGAGCCCTGTATCCACCAACGGATAAGGGACAGATATTAATGAGCCCTTCAAGGGACAGTTTAGGCACTCGGTCACAACAAAATAATAATCAATGGGAAGTGTGTTGGGATCCGGTTTCCGGAACCTAACTGCATAAACTTAACACTTTCACTCTTGCTATGATACCACCTATGTTAGGACCCGATCTGGGAACCGGACCCCAACCGGAACAAAAAAATCACATGACGAAAACGAATCGAATTCTTAATGAGCCATAGAAAAATTGAAAGGCTCAGATTTACAAAATTTTGAAAAAGAAGAAACATAATGGATCAATCAACTATAAATGTTGGATCCTATTTTTGGAACCCAACCTTGGAATCGTAAATCGAACACATATGCAAAATGTGAGCAAACTTTTACTTGGCGAAAACAAAAGCAATCGAAAGAGAATTGACTCGGAATCAAACCAAACAAACGGTTCAATCGAACTGAAACAAATTTCCGACATTCGAGAACATGTAACTTAGAAAAACTAGCGTTGGATACCTTAAGACTAAACCAAACCGAAACCGGGTAATAAATTTTTCTTTTCTTCTTTATTCAATCTGATTCCAAGCAATCAAATTTTCCATTTGGAAATTCATCCTCAATCAAAACTCAATTCATAATATTCTTCGTAATCATGCAATATCTCAATCTCATCTTTAACAAATCTTATTCTTATTCTCATTCTTATTCATTCATACGCTTGACACTAAAATCAAACAGTCACTTTAATTCCTCAAATAATTCATGAAAACTTATTTACATCAATATCACATTCATCCATATCTCAATTCAATACACAAGTCCATAATTCATTTACATCGTGATAAACTTTTACAATCTCACACGTGTCAATATACCCACAGATCATACGCACATAAGCACTTTAATTATATCAGTTCCATCACATCAATCATCAGACTTCCTGTCTGGAATCCAAATGAAATTAATCACATTCATATTCACATATAGTACTTCAATACCCGAGGCACATTCACAATTCGATTCTATACACAGTTCCATAATTCATTTACATCATGAAATACATGCTTACAAATTTTTAATGGCATTCCAAGCCATGTCACAACATCAGTATCAAAAACCACAATGCACAAAATACAACAATGCTCAATATGTCTGAAATCTGAATCTTGCAACAATTTAACTTAAAGCCAATCATATGCATAACGGACGGACGTCTAAACTTTCTTTCATCCGATCTCCATCTTAATACTTAGAGATGGGGATGAAAGGGGGGTGAGCTTTACAGCTCGTGGATACACATTTATAATAAAAGATAAGCAAAAATCTAGTAAACAGTTCACTTGTTTTAGAAAACTTTCATGGAGTTTATAAAACACGTGTTTTCTAGGCTTTCAGCCAAAATCCATAAGTTACAAATCATGAATGCATCAAACTTGATCAAACATAACATGAGCACATAAACATATCAGAATGGTTTAGGTAAGTCCAAGTTCATGACGCACTACACAATTCCATCGAAATGGTCATGTGTAGTCGTAGTTTCTTGAGGGAGTCCTTGAAGGAGCTCCGTGCCACTAGCGGGCAGGCGGGAGAAGCCTATAATATGGGTCAATGTGCACGTGACGATTTTTGAGGGACTACCACAAACCCACATAACATACATAGTTCAAACTCTTGTAAACTTGTTGTCAAACTGGCACTTTCTTGTAAACTTGCTTATCATGTACTTGATGTATATCTTGAAAAACCATTCTTGAAAACATGATTTCAGAACATGCGTCTTTTTCAAAGTGTCACTCAAATCTTGAAACAACATATAGCATATTTCACAAGTCATTCATAAACAATGATGCAGCACTTATGATGCAATTTAAAATCAGAAACTTCTTTGATTTAAAGAAAACAGTAGTAGCCTATTTTAAATTATAAACATGTACCCACCTGGATTCCTTGCTTGAACACATGCTTAAAAAATACCTCTCCTCATGATCCTCTTGCCTTCCTTGATTCCCTTTATCAAAATGCAAAAATTTCCATTAAAGAGGATTGACAAAAGCTGATAATATTATCTTCTAGAAAATGTTTCGTATTGTCTTAAATCTCTAATGACTTCAAAATCATTCAATTTGTTTCAGTAATCCTAAAGTTAAACTCCAAATATATTGGGACGATCCTTATGCTGAAACAAGAATCTATACTCAACTTCAAACTAAAATTTTCGATTTTTATAGACTGAATTTCAATTTCATTTCTTCACAAAACATGTAGCTCAATGTTTCTTGTTTGCAACGAATCAAAAATCACCTCATTTGGATCTCTACATCAAAAGTTATGCCCAAATTACCAAAACATATCTCACAGAGAAGCTTGAGTCACTTGCCATGAAACCCAAAGGCTCGCTGTGGCGAGGCGCTAGCTTGTTCGCACAAGGCACTGCACGCTATGCATGCCATGACGACGTCAGCCCAGAAACTCCTAAAACCTGATTTGTCCATGATCTTCGTCTACAATCTTTACATAAATCAAACATAACTCATCTTAAACATAAATTATCATTCCTACTTCATTTCTAAACTCATTCCAACACAAAAATCATCCACAACCACACTAAAATCCTTAACCCTAAAACCACACATAGTCTTTAACTCATTCGAAAGCTTCTAACACTTAATCTTCTATTAACTAACATCAAAACATGTTTTATTCATCTAATCAAGTGGAAGGATGCTTATACTTACTTGATTTGGCTTCAATTTCTTCAAAATCGTCAAACCCTAGCTTTCTCCTCTTCTCTTCTTCTTCCACGGCTCCTTCTTCTTTTTCCTTCTCATTCCCTATTTCCCTTCTTTTATTTCATACTCTTAATAAGTGGGGAAAGTCCATTTTGCCCTCCATTATAAGCCTTATAACTCTTAGACTTAAGTGTCATGCCCAAATTGCCCTTATGTATTCTTATAACTTTCATACTTCAATTTAGAAATTAAAAATCTTAGAGGGACTGAATTAAAAATTCGATTCCTTCAGATAACTTGTAGTCCCATGTCTCAAATTTATTTAGAAATAGGAATCAACTTAATTAGATCTCTACAACTCAATATATCATCAAAATACTGAACCATGCTCAGAAAATATCTAACTCACTTTGATTAAATCAATCTCTTCCAATTTAATCTCAGAACAATCATAATTTCCCATCATGATGTAGTTAATTATCTTAGGAATCCAACGCTTCGAAAACTAAATCAATCGGATGTCAGACGGAGAAGTTAGAAGCAAAAGAACGGGCAGGGGTCGGATCACCCTAAACAGTAACAGTAACAGTAACTTGTAAAAATTCTTAACTTCCTATTCCATGGTCCAAAAATTCCATACTTTACATTAATGGAAAGATCAAAACATAATCTAAAACTTTCATGAAGAACTTAAAAACTAGATCAACCTCTAATTAGGTCAATTTCTAATTCAAAATTCTACCAAAATTTATCATTCTAAAACAACATCCAAACTTTGAAATTTCATATCTTCTAAATTCCACAACCAGAAATAACATATTGTACATCATTGAAAAGCTAGGATAGTCTTCTATGACTTTCATGTAGATCACTGAATTTAATTCAGACCACATCGATACATGATTTGCCTCAAATCACATTACACCTGAATGTACCCTTATGGACATTTTCACACAACAAAGCAATTTAATACCTAACTTTGACTGATCATAATTTTCACTCCCGATATTGAAAAATATCAAACTTTATGGCGACAGAAAGCTTTCAACATAATCTACAAGTTTCAAGAATATCATTTTCTCAAATTAAGCTTAAATCAAAAAGTCAACTCTTTATGACCAAAAAGTCAAACTTTCTCAATTCTTCATATTCTCACATTTTTTCTCTTTATTTCTTGATTTTTAACTTCCATTTTAAAACAATGTATTCACCCTCAATTTCATTTAAACTTAAAACCAGACTTTAGACCATAATTAATCATAGACATCAATAACAAAAGCATATACACGCCTATACTCTCTCATCATCAACTTGCTAAATTCACCTATCTTAATCTCATATAGCAATCCACATTCTTGAATTGTCTTTTTCTTTCTTTGTACATGAATAATTTACCACAAATTTCTCATTTAATGTCAAATTTTAACTCGCAATTCTTGGAAAAGTTCGGGATCCAACAAAGTGAATCTCATATGCATGTATCAAATATGAAAAATATGAATGTGGACTTCTGTAACTATGTGAAATGTGAAATTTTGTGAAAGCACATTACGAAATAAAGTTAGATTTATGCGAATTGTGAAAAGTGAACAAATATGCAACAATGCAAAAATATGATATGTGAATGGATGTTGTTGCATGGATTGAGTGGACCATCGATAATGGTTACCTCATTAAGTTCACAAAATTCACCCAAAATTTGCAATTATTTTTTAGGACTCAGAAGAATACCCCGTTAGGCAACGGGCGTATAGCGACCGCTTGCGAGTGAGAGAAGAGTTCGGGATCAGTTGCGTTTGCATTAGTATCTGATTATGTTTTTTTGAATTTCTGTATAATTGATTCGATCAATTTGTAAAGGCACCGGACTAAATTAATTTGTATTTATAAGAGGGCCCTCGTGGTCATTGTATTTATCGGTCTTGTTATGTAAATTGTTTTCCACCTGATATTTATAATGTATGTGTATGTTTCAAAAAAATTTATTACATATATTATTTATACTGAGGTTTGACTGAGTGATGTAGCACGCCACCCTCGTAGGGCATGGACTCGGATATCACCATCGATGTCGGGTTCTGGTCTTATGGGAGTGGGGTGTTACATACTCCATGACTGCCTTCGTTCCCTCTTCCGGCCAAACAAACTCATCATCAAAAAGACTCTTGTTTCTCCAAGTTCAAAGCATCCAGCATGCGACTCCAAATATGGTAGACCAATCCCCTTGCATTTCCTGTGAGTGCTTCATAAGGTTGGACTTCACCTATACATCCATGTCTTGATGGAAAAAAGCCAGATCGACTACCTCCGAGGGAAATTTCCTCTAAAAGGCGAGCACTCTCGAATAGTCTCGAATGACATGTAAGGTGGACTCTTCCTAGCCGCAGATGTGGCAGCTGCTATTGGTCGCGATATGTCTCGCCACTTGTTGGGTGTTCGTCATGAGTTTTTTCTTGGTCATGAGCCAAAGGAAAGTTTTGATCCTCTGAGGGCCCACCATTTCCAAATTAAGGCCCAAAGACTATTATATTGATTCGGTGTGTGCCCTTCAATTAATTCATAGGCCGACGCTGCTATGAATCTCCCATGTTCAGTGGGTTTCCATCTTATGATATCTTTTGCTGTAAGGGTTGCATTGGGGATTATCTCTACTAGATCCATACAAGTTGAAACTGGAAGGTATTGTTGAAACAGATTCCACTTCCAGGTGCCATCCTCATTCTGGGCATCCGCTACTTTAGCGTACAGGTTGCCCTCGGGTATAGGAGACGTCGCTATAGACTGGAGGGGTCCCCAATCTTTCACCCAATTATCTAGCCAGAAATAGATGAGTCTACCATTTCCAATTTTCCATTTTATACCTTGGAGAACATACTGCCAAGTGGCCGCAATTCTTCGCCAAAAACTCAAAGCCCCTACTCTATCTATCGTGGGTGGGATGTGGTACGGATTCATACGATATTTAGTCCATAAGATCTTGACCCATAAGGCCATAGGTTGGGTAACCAGAGCCCAGCCCATTTTGGTTAACAGAGCGTCATTGGTATACCGAATGCGCTTAAGGCCTAGACCTTCAGCCTTTTTAGGCTGACACACTAGGTGAAACTTTTTAGTAAGAGGTCAGAGGATAATTACTTGCCTTTCAAGGCTCAATACATATTTTCATTCTTCAAAGAAAAAAATATGTGATATATATTTGATGCTTAATTAAGCAATTCAGTCCTCCCCCTTTTGCAGTTTGGTCCTTATGTATTTTTTAGTTATTTAGTCCTAATGTTTTATTTTTTAATTTTAAACCCAAACATTAATTATACTTTCAAATTGACTCAAAACTAACAAAAGTCAAACTAATAAAATGTAAATTAATTGGGTCAAATTTTAAATAAAAGATTGAATTCACAAAAGATAATTTCATATACAAGTACGAAAATTAATAAAAACATGAAATTAACACTTTCTAATTATATTTTAAATTTTATTGAATTTCAATAATTATAAATACAATAAAACAAAATGAGATAAAAATTAAGTATGGGATGAAGATGAGTCCCTATCAATATTACGAATACCGTATCAGATTTGGTACCGGATTGGATTCTGGTATGGTACTGTACTGGTATCAATTAATACCAAATACCGCTTGGGTAATTTTTAAATTTCTGAAATAGCCCTTGAATTTTTTAAATTACAAAATAGTTCATTGCTATATTGTATAGTTGTATTGTATATTTTAATCATGTCTTCAAAAATCATAATAATAAATAATAATCACAATTTTAATTTAATTTATAAATTAATTTAATAATTATTAATAAATATAATTAAATTTAAAATAAATTTTAAAATTATATAAATTTAAAATAAATTTTGATTTAATAATTAAAATATATATAATAAATATTAGTTTATAAATAATAATTTTAAATTATTTATTTTAAAAATAAAATATTTTTATTGATATTTTATTAATAAATATTATATAAAATATTAAAATAAATTTAAATAAAAAATTTATTTTAAGTTTTATTTAATTTATAATTATTATTAGTAATAAAATATTTATTTTATTTTAAAATAAAAATAAAAATTTACAATAATTATAAAAATTGAAGTAAATAAAATAATTAATTAAAATTTGAAAAAAAAAGAGGGAAAGGAGAGGCGAGAACAATGTTATGAATACTGCAGGCCTGATGCGGATTGAGCTCGAACGGAACTGCATCGATATCGGTTTAGATGCAAGAATCTTAGATTCAGGATATTTTTAAATTTATAAAATAGTCCCTAAACTTTTAAAAATTGCAAAATAGTTCATATTAATATATATTATATAGTTATATTGTATAATATTAACCAATAAATATAATTAATTTTAAAATATATAAATTTTGATTTAATAATTGAAAATGTATAAAATAAATATTAGTTTAAAATAATAATTTTCAAATTATTTATTTTGAAAATTAAATATTTTATTAATACTTTAGTAATAAATATTATATAAAATATTAAAATAAATTTAAATAAAATAATTTATTAGTAATTAAAATTAAAATATTTTATTTTTAAGTTTTATTTAATTTATAATTATTATTAGTAATAAAATATTTATTATTATTTTAAAAGTTTGAAAAAAGGAGGAATGAGAGGAGGAAGAGATTTTGAAAATTTTAAAATTTTGCAAAAAACCCCAAATTTTTAAAATATCCTAGATCAAACCGGTATTTGACCGGTATTTTGAATCTGGTTTAATACCCGCCCGACAAATTAAATCAGCCTAAGATCGACCGGTATTTAAATCCGGTACCAAAACTTGAAATCCGGTACCGGATTTAGACCGGAACGGAATTCAAAACATTGGGCAGGAAGGCGGCAGCGAGAGTTTAAAACTTTTGTAAAAAAAATTCTTTATTTTTTTAAATTTTCAATATTGGCAAATACTAACCGGTATTTAAACTCAATTTTAGTATTGAAACTTGAGTCCAGTATTAATTTGTACTGATTTTAGTCTGGTACAAATCGGTGTCCTAAATCTTGGTCCCCATACCTGAAAGTCTTTAGGCCTGCAAATAACTGCCGAGGTCGTCTGCAACAAAATTTGAGGGCTACTCTGTAATAACCTATGCGACGTACTTTGCTTATGAATCACGCGTCCTTTTTATACTAAGAATTACAAGTAGCTTCTGAAGAGCTTGTCAGTTTGGGAGAGAGTAGTGACAATTTATGAAATATCATTGCCTTAACAGAAACGTGTTCAGATCTGAAAATAAGGTCCTGATAAGATTCGCAAGTTCCTATATTCTGCAATAGTAGTGACACCGGAATTTGTCATCGGGTCTATAGTTTTCCATAGTGCTTGCAAGCTGATAGGCAGGAAACTTGAATGGTTTCCCAAACTCTGGTTGAAAGTCTAACTTTCGATCTTGCCTTGCCTTAGTATGAGTCAGTTGCTTGCTGTTATATAAACCCAAGGATCCCTCCTCATTTTAAGACAAACCTGCCAGCTCCTTATGTAACAAGTTTGCAACCCACAAATACGATTAAGTTTGCGACCTACAGCCTACTAAAGTAGGTATACATATAGTCTTCTAATATTATCTCTGAATCTAGTCGCATCTACCCCAGTTGCCAACTCCAAGTTCATCACCATAAACTAAATCTAGGGAGGGAGTCATCCATAGACATAATCAGCTTTGCGGTGTTTGAAAATGCAAACGATTGACCCTTAGCCCTTGAACCTCGACCAAGGAACATAGACTCGTTAGGATAGGACACAAGCCTGTATCCTATCCAACTTTACCCTCATTCAGCGCAGGAAGAACTTGCACTTCCACCCCACTTAACCCATCACAATAGGCCTCATATTGGTGCTTCATTGCCTGTTATCTTGTGTAAGCATTGTTGTTGAAGCATATTTCTTGCCCCATATGCCAGCATCAGTTCCAGAGGTAACGTATAAGTACAAGAAAATGAAGTAAATTCAACTCTCTAGAAACGGAGCTACATAGGGTAATGAAAACCATGAAAAGCAAGGCTACTCAACATGAAAGTTCTTGAGTCAACGTGACAGTAGGTGGAAAAAGTGATACGATTATGCAAATCATATCAAACACATTGTTGGTGATTCACGTCTTCTCATTGTAAGTTTGCAGGCCTCTTACATACCAAAATTGACAAACAGAAAAAGTGAGACCAGACAAAAAGAAAAACAAGATTCATTGTATCAAAATTGATGGTCGTTCTGCATGATTTTCACAGGCTGCAATTTTATCTTCCAACTTTCCTGGCAGGTTTTTCTACATAAAGACAGCAAACCATCTCCCAAATGATGACAACAACAAAAAATTTGAAATATCTGACATATCTATCAGTATGATAAACATTAATTACCTCCCGACTCGATGTTAACTCACAGGCCTATGGATCAAAAACTTTTATTCTTCAAGAGAAAGAATCAATAATGTTGTAAGTGTGGCAATCTATGTTCATGGAAACTTGGTGCTGAAGGTGGTAGTAGATCCTGAAACTCCAATTGGACGATTTGCAGGAACGGGATGTTGCAGTACGGGAATGTGACTCGTAAGTGCAAATGATTGCTGTCCACCAGCTACAAATGGTTGGGGCATGCACAGCTGCAAGGCTTGGCCAGCTGCACCAATTTCAAACGTAAGATTAGTAGAATATAAATATACTCAAGCGCCATAAAATTATGATAAATAAATAAGGTTAGACAACTTAATTGTTTAACAAATGTATGCTTCCATCATAGTTTTCCTTTTAATCAGACACTTTTAACTTTCCTAAGTTGACAGTATCTAGTAATTTAACTCATCGTTATATATCATCTTTACAAAAAGTAAACTGCTGTCTAAAATGAGACCTGGATAAGCAACAATTAGAACATCAATAACCTTTATGAAAATCAGCCAGAAACTCCTGCTTTATTTCATTTCCTTTTTTATTTGATTTCTTCAATTTTGGTGGGACCATTGTCCCAAGAGAAGAGGAGGAGGATTTCCAGTGGACACTTTAACTGCCCAATTCATGAGCCTTAACAAAAGCAAAGCAGGACACCCTCATCATTCCCACATTTCATGACGTCGGGAACAATCTAAGTTTTTACTTTCTTTTACTATTTCAATGCCACTGGCAAAAGGATAATACTTTTCTATACTGGTTTTGCACCAAGATATTACGCAAGCATTGATATTGTATAGTTTGACATTCTGCTGCAATTCTTTGGAACCTATTGTTCAATGGTGTGATTTTCCAGTGGCAGTTAGTTCTCATGATATTCTCATAGTATCAAAAAGTTAACTCAGCTTGTCTAAATCTGGATTAACAAGGCAGCAAGTGAAATGGAAATGGACACAAACAATTCCTTGGAATGGATCACATGGTGATAATGAAGACAAAAACTTTCTTTTACCTTGGTGCTTTGGATATTGCACCTGTTGAGTCAACAGCGGACGCATAGATACAGGTGAGATAGCTGCTGCATTTGCAACTAAATCCTTCCACATGAAATAAAAGGCAATTTGATGATCGTCAGTTTCTTTGAATTCGCAGCATAAGAATCTCAGAAAAATATAGCAAGCACACATAAAATCAGTCAGAAAGGGTTATAACATATATAAAGAAATCAAGCAGCTTAATTATTATGCAGTTTAGCAGGCTCATTACAGCAGTATCTTACTTAGGCAAGCCCGCATGTGAGAAAAATGAATGAAACCTATCAGTTAGAAGTACTGTTGGCAGCATGTGGATATGCCCACCCAACCAAAAGAAAGAGGGAAAAAAAAAGAGATGCACTGTTCACTGACATAACAAATTAATTATCTTCATAATTAGACATTCAAAATCACCAGCTCATTGCTATTCATAACAATTACATGTGATTGAAGATTAAATACCCATATATGCATCATAAAGCATGTGGAATAATCAGTGTTTTTCCTCCATCCAGCATTGAATGAGAAACCCAAGACTGTATTTAACTTTAAGCACAGCCTCTGTACAGGATTTCATCGGAGCCACTAAACACAAAATTTCAACTAAGATTGTTCTAGGCACTATCTGAAGGTTCGACAACAAAAACTTGTCCCTCCCCTCAATGATTGCTGTCTATCAAAAGAAAACCTAAATTTGAGCTAGTCCGAAGGGCTGTATCTCTGTTAACTGTAAATAAAGAAAGTACCAACAGCACACTGCTTCAATCATGTTATGTATCAAGCTTACATGAACTGGTTGCACATAAACAAGCTGCTGTCCAAGTCGTCCAACCATGACCTACAAAGAGACAATGTGAGAGGGTAACTTCTGTTGTCCAGTATCCGCCTATATATTTAAAATCTCTCACGCTTCCAGTAATAGAAACTAAAATCTGATTGGACAAACAAAAGAAGATATCCAAATAAATTTTCTTTTACTCACAGGTGGTGTATTTTGGGGTACATATGTCTGTCCAGCTTGAACAGCAGGATACTGACCAGTATATCTTAGGGTCTGCATCCTGCTCCCCATGTGCCCAACAGTCTATGACAGGAAGGAAGCATAATGAGAGCTACAATTGAATTAAAACAACCTGAAGATAGATAAATTTCGATACTCTCATCCTTTGTCTACGGCATTACAACCTAAAAGTAGAATAAGCTAGCTTCCAACCAGGAAATTCCTTATGAACACCAAACTTACTAACAGCTATTACCTATTTTTAGAGCAGTTGACCAAAGTCTATATCATGCATTATGTAAATCTTGAGTTTAGTCTACCAAGACTTCTTAAATTTAAAGCTTATAAAATTAAAACATAATGATACCCAGGGTGATAAAATAAGGAAAAAAGTGGCATATCAGTATATGTACAACACTGAAGCCTCATCAAGGAAGAGTCAAAATTGAAACTTATGCAGGTAAAACAATTGAAAAGGTCTTTAAAAGGATTGTTTGCTTAATGTCAAATTACAAAAGAACTAGGGAAAATTAAATTCTGTACATACAGGTTGTGAAAATTGAGATCCACTGCCACCATTTCCAGCTGTCAAGTTATTAAATGGAGAAAACTTGGAAGTAACAGATGGCCGAGGTGCAAAAGGGTTGATTCCAACTTCTTGTTGAGCAGCAGCAAGAGGTGTCACAGTGGGGTTGCTAGGTATGTAAGCCATGCTTGCAACTGTTGGCAGTGCCGGAGGAGTAGCAGATATAGGATTTAGAAAAGATGGAGAGAATATCTTTGCTCCTGGATTTAGTTTGAATTCCTGAATTGGAAAAATACTGAAAAATCATGATCGAGGTCATAACAGTACAATTCCTACAAATACAAGAAATCTCAATCTTTACAATAAGACATCCATAACAACTATTAGCCATGTGTTCATGGTTTATGACAAGGCTGTTCAATATTGTAGAGATTAAATAGCCTATGCTTAAAAAAAATGCAACTTTGTACAGCTACCAAGATAATAACTACCTTAGAGCTTTTATTGGATTCAGTACTTTGTGGAGACACTACACGACTCGAAGTAGATGAGCCAGAATGTGACTCCAAGGAAACATCAAGCACAGAGTTGGGAACTGTTGAAGCACTTGAACAAACAGGACTGGTAGAAATTGTGGATACAGAAGCAGGCCTTTCACCATTGTTCAGGATATTAAGTGCATGAGCAGGATCAGCAGGTAACCCATTACAGAACAGGTTCATGATTATCTGCCCTTTCTCATCATATTTAGCTTCAATGGGGCCAGAATCTGTTATGCATAGAGAGTAAACAAACAAAACAGGGTACAAGAAAAAATATATATATAAAGTACATTCAAATAGGGAGATACAAACTTGAACCGATACATGGTTACCAGGTCAGTCACAATAGAACTATGCAACTAATTTCTCAAACTATTATGTTGTTATGATCACTTATGACATAATGGCAATAAATAAATGGAGTTTGTAAATACCTATAATACCATAGAGTAATTTAGAATCCAATGTATGGTTGCTAATTTTAAGACAAAAGGTATGAATTGCCAATTAATGTTTCTTAAGAAGTCTAAATTAGTTCCAATTTTTATCTATGGTATCAAGTTACACTTTAACGTTTTCAAAATGGTACCAATAGCACCCTAAATTCTAACAAAGTTTTTGATAGCTTTTCAGATATGAGTTATAAATTTAGCATATGTCATGTCACAACTAGGTAATTTAGACCTACTAGGTACTGATGTTATCTTAAAAATAATTTCTTTAAACATTGGTTAAAGGTGTCATTTTCATATTAATGTTTCAAAAAAAGTTTAAATAAGCTCTTATCATTATCTCCGTTACCACTTTCAGAATCAATGAGTATTATTTTAATAATGTTAAGCTACAATGAGTACTACCTTAGTAACGTTAGGTGCAAAGTGATATCATAGATAATGATAAAGATTTACTTAAACTTTTTGTAAAATGTTGAACTGCAAATCACATCTTTAGCCCAATTTTATTTATCACAATGTTGCGCAAAAAATAAAATACACGGAAGGTAGAGACTTCTATTTGATTCTATACTGCGCCATTAGCATCAAAATAATGCTAACCACATAATGAACATGTACTCAATCAACATTTGATTTTCTAATCAGTAACCAAACATTTTAAGTCATTTCAACAATGGACAAGAACTTACTGATTGACTTCGGGCTTTGATCTTCATGAGTCTGCAAAAAGAAAATAAATTACCATCATTTAATATCTGCATAAAAAGATCATGAACAGCATAATTCCTCCTTCTTAATGATCCTAGTTCTCAAACAAATAACTTAGTTATGCTCGTTTGACATACAGTCTTTTCTCTTTGAAACTCAAACTTCTCTTTGCTATGATCTTGATTGAACTGTGAACCTTCATCTCCTGTCTGTCTGTCAAATTTGAAAAGGAAAAGGTGCACAGAAATGTTAGGATTTGAATGAACTACAGAACATTTAAAATGTTGATTGAGAGTTGGAAAATTTGTTATCGAACTCAAGCTCAAAACTGCAGTCTCCAACTGAACAAAAACACAGGTCTGTGTAAGAGTTTTATGCTTAAATTACTTACACCGCAAAAGCCATACTCCTTGAGCAGTCTTTATGTAGAAGCCAAAGGAACAAGAACTAAGGAATAAATTCTAATCTATCCTACAAATACAAACATCAAGAAACAGATTATGAATTAGAAAAGGTTGATAGTATATACCTTCCATTAGTTGAGTCACCAGAAGTTTCTTCGTGCTGCATTAAGTAACAGATAAACAAATTGAAATGGATTCTAGAAGTACTAATGATGTTACGTTACCATGTCCAAGAAGACATGAGACACACGCACAGGGATCATGGAAAATGTTTAAAGCATTTTGATTCATCCAATTTGTCACTGACATAAAGGCCCAAAAACCTTCATAATGGACAAGAAGAATGTTTACCCTTGAGATATTTGGTCTCTGCCTTTTCTCCTGTTCAACTTCCATGCTATTTCCAGAATAATCCAGCTTCATTTCTTTCTCTTCATGCTCTTTTGCAGATTTTATAGGCATGAAACCAAAAGCACGGCAATTGTTGGCTTTGGCTGAACCCCTACTGCAACAGGTACAGTGAGAGAAATAGAAGAAATACAAACGCGTATATTCTGATTCTCTCATTGCGAATTGCTTCACAATTTGGACTAAAGTGACATCCTATTTTTTCTTAGAGAAATCGGTACCAAGAAGTACTAGATTTGCAATTAACTTCAACTCGGGCCAAAAAGATAAATTTGTTTGTTAAACAAAAACTTGAACTTCTAGACATTAAAGCAGGTATCATTATTTAACACCCCACTGCTAGACATAGCAGTGTCATTTCAGCATAATTGCTAACTGAGCAAATGACACTCAAAAAATGAGAAGTTATTATTGTTCAAGCCAAATTTTTTAATGATAAAGCTCAAGCTGTTCAAAAAAGGCATAGCTTTTACTTGAACAGGTGAAATTATATCATATGTTTAAATTGGAAACCAGGAAATGTGAAGTACTAATACAAATTTTTGCTGCAAAGGAATATAGGAAATAAGCCGAAGCCACTACTTATGGTCATAAAGAAAAATGAATTTTAATTGTGTTACACACAAAAGAAAGAAAATTGCATCTTCTTTCGCAAACCTTAGAGGAACTTAAAGATTCTATCGAACACATTTAACCACATGACGTCCTGCAAGTTAAACACATTGCAGAGAAAACCTTGTCTCAAGTATAGTTATTATGTGAATGCAAACCTTACAACTAACTTGAGAAAAAACAGAAACCGTACCATAGCAACTCAAATGTCAATGAGAAGGATAGCGTGATCCTCCACCAAATCCAAGAAATGGGCAATACCTGCTTTTGTTCAGATTCTTTTTATCCAACATAAGCTCGTTAGCTGTGATTTCCTCGTGGTAAACACCCTTGGCAGGTTCACTCGCAACAACAGCTTCCATACCATCACCACTGATATTTCCAGTGAAACCATCAGCTGGAAATAGAACTCCCTAAAAACGAACACAACTCATAATGAAGCTATAAGAAGGCATCACATCCAAATAATCAATAATGATGTAAAACAGAAAGAGTGACAGACCTTAGCAACCACTTCAACAAGATCATCAGAGAGAATTACAAGTGTGTCTATCACACTCCCATTGCCTACATTGGCTTCACATTTTCCCTTTCTAGTTAACTTTGCTTCCTTCAACACAACACCTAAAACGGGATACAAAAATCAACCCCATAAATCTCTTTCCAATTTTCAAATATATTATTCTTATTCAACCGTCAAAAGCCAATATCAGGCCATTTATTTATTTTTTATTTTTTGAAAAGTGAATACTGAACAAAACACATAAACCGAGATTAGATTCCAATCCGATCTCGTAGACTCGAATACAGTTCTTCATATAAATCAAACCTCATGTACAGCTTCGACAAAAAGCAAAAACCCAAAAACAATTTAAGAGATGCAGCAACCAATGTCAACAAAGTTCCAAGTTTTCAACATAAACCAGAAAAAAGAATTTTTAAAAAAGAGCCCATGGTACCATAGTCGTTGCCAACAGAAGCAGTATGAAAGGTTCCAGAGTAGACAGAGCCATCTCTGACATGCACATCGACAGGGAGCCCGACTATACACACAGTAGCAAACAATAAAGCCTCCCTCAAACAACTCTCTGTGTCAGCCTCTGTTCTGCTTTTCAAACCCATATCTTTGTTTTTCCTGTTTAGAAAAAACAAAGTGAAGAAGAGAATCAGTTGGTGTGTAGGTTTTGAAGGTTTCTTCTTATTAATGGCT
The DNA here is from genome assembly GCA_029891385.1 of Erythroxylum novogranatense. NCBI lineage: Eukaryota > Viridiplantae > Streptophyta > Magnoliopsida > Malpighiales > Erythroxylaceae > Erythroxylum > Erythroxylum novogranatense. The sequence goes on from CM057232.1 coordinate 54,397,028, forward strand.
GTGTCCGACAGTGTGCATGTACGAAGAGATCTGAGAAGTGAAGTCTGTGTTTTGTTGTATGTTTTGGCTGGAAGCTCAAAAACCAAATCGAAAGCGAATCGAAGGATTGCGTCTACTTTTACCGTGTGTAAGATGTCTAATAAATTGTTTGCTTGGCCGACAATTAAAAAATTTCGAATGGTAGGGTGGAATCGTAAAATTCCTAAATTGGAGAATAAATTTTTAAAATTTGTCTTATTTTAATAATTTTATGTATAAAATTAATTTTTATTTAATATTTTAATAAAATGTTAAATTAAAATTATTTTTTAATTTTATTAATTTTAACCAATTTTATAAAATTTAATATTAGATAAATCTCTTATTTAATCGGTTTATCTTTTAAATTTTTATCAAATCCTATAAGTTACATTTAGTAATTTACGAAAACAAAGTATGTAATTGATAAAGATACTTGCTGGGTGTTTTGAACATTCTATCTTCCAATTCACCTTCTAATAATTCTTTAAATATAGTAAAGATTTAGTAAATAAAAGAAATAAATTTATGGATGTGATAAAATGGAGGAAGTGCTATAATGCTCATGGGAAAATAAATGTGTTGTAAGATATTCAAAGAAAGACAAAAGTAATTGAAATGATTTATTTTAATGTACGAATATAAGATTTCAATTAAAGGGCGGTTGATTCTTATAAAAATAGTAATAAAAGCGAGAATGAATATATTGATAAATGAGAATGGATATTACCATTATAATTATAATGGTTGGTTAAGATGAAAGAATGATTATTATTACTATTAATGCTAGTTAGTTTGTAAAAAATATTAAAAATAAAAGTTTATTATATATTTTAATTAATTTTATTATAATTAATTATTATATTTTAATTAATTAGATTGTAATTAATTAAAATATTTTATTTATTTATTTATTTTAATATTATTTTAATTAAATTATGTTTTAATTAATTAATTAATTATAAGATTTTAATTAACAAATTAATTATATTTTAATTAATTATATTTTTAATTATTTAATTAATTATATTTTAATTAATTATAAGGTAAATAATTAATTAATTGATAATATTATTTTAATTAATTATATCGTAATTAATTATATTTTCATTTATTTATCAATTTTATATTAAAAAATTATAGAATTACTAGTAACTAATTAATTATATTTATCTACTAAACGTAGAATATAGAAGATCTTTTAAAAAATTAGATATTAAATTATTATCTTTATAATAATAATTAATAATCAACCACTCACTTTTCATACTTTATCCGTTAATCCTTTCCGAGTTCATCGACCAACACCTACTAAATTTTCTTTTTCACTGTCAAATACGGTGGTCTTCTGGTCAGATCTTCTGTGTTCAACATCTTACTTCAATCCTACTTTGCGTCAAAAATAATATCGTTTTGGATATAAACAAACATAAAACGATGTTATTTTTAACGTAAATGAAGATTGGAAGTTGGAACAGGATGTTTGGTAAAGAAATTTTGGCTTATTCGCTTGTCACCCTCTCTATAAAAGTAAAACCCCGAAACCCCTTCACTCTCACCTGCTTCACAACCTAGCATGCCGATTCTCTTTTGATGACCACCCAGAATCAAATAATCGATACTCATTCCAAGTAAATGCAGTGGCCAACAAGTTTGTCGGTGGGGAAAGAAAGTGGTTAAGTCGGCTATATTGGACCCGAGCCCAATCCCACAGGCTGATCGGTCGGTCTCACATCCACCAATTAATTCGGGTCTGACCCACACATCCATGGCCCAACAGTAGAAGAATATCTCCCATGCAGATACGTAAAGACCTAAACCTAGCTGAAAAACCATATAAAAGGTATTATTCTCATAACAGAGGTACGCACAATCATAAACATAGCTTTCTCTGTGTTTACCAACCTCACCCTCACCAGAAAACTGACTTGAGTATCGGAGGGGCTAATCGGGACACAACCCCCGTACAGTCTTCCTTGTTTTGCAGGTATCTTCACACCGAATTCACCACAGAAGACAATCAATCATATGGAGCACAACGGCAACGTTCCATCCTGCCAGAATCTGGCAGAACCAATTGGCGCCCATCGTGGGGCCCGACTTCCGGGCACCACGTCTAGAAACACACAAATCAGCCAGACGGCGGCGATGCATCCTGATATAGCAGCTGTCGCGGCTCTGGCGATGCAACGTATAAGCTCACAACTTCCTACGACTCTGCGCAGATGCATCGATGTCTCCCGACGAATCCTCTAATCCTAACGATCAACTGCAGCCTCAAACCTTAGAACAAGAAGAAGCAGGCGTGGCCTTAGAGGATAACGTTGCGCTAATCTGCCGAATCTCCAAAGACCGGTTAGGCGCAGATCCTCCTCCGTCCACGCACACCACCACCGACGGAAGCAGATAGAGGAGGCGGTGGCGGTGATTCGCCAGATCCTGCAGTCTCAACCAAGACTGCTGACCTCCGTCTGCGGCCACCACCGACAAATCAACTTAACAACCGATCATCGCCCATCCGAAGCCCTAGAAAAATCGCGGATGATCGAATTAACGCGCTACGAAGCTTTCGTCCGGACGCCTAATGGCGCGATCTGACTCTCCCTTCACTCCGAAATCTTGATGACCTCCGGCTCCGGCACAAAAATACCGACCCCCGAGAAATACACTGGGAAGACCGACCCCCTGGATTATCTGCAGCACTTCCAGTCCATGATGAATCTACATTGTGTTCCGGACGCTATCCAATGTAAGGCTTTCGCACGACCTTCAAAGAGGAGTTTCGGCGATGGTTCAACAACTTGCCCCAAGTCGTATCACATGCTTTGAAGATTTCAGTTGTTATTCTGAACGGTTCGCCACTAGTAAGCGGCCGCAAAAGACAGCTCTGGAGGTGATGCAACTTACCCAAGGAAGAAACGAGAGTTTGCGGGAGTTCATCACTCGATTCAATAACGAAGCGATCGAGGTGCCCGACCTCACCTGCTCTTCCATGCTGGCGGCGCTCATGACCAATACGAGGGACGGGGAGTTTAAGAAGTCACTAGCCCTCGATCAGCCCCGATCCGTTCAGGAAATAAGAAACAGGGCGGATAGGTATATTCAGCTTGAAGAAGTGCTGAAAAATACAAGGCGTCGAATGGATGATCGCTCGCCGAATGACAGGGCGAGCAATTCACACAAGCGGCAAAAGGGTCATTCGAACTGGAGAAGATCGACTGACCGACAGGGATATCGACAGGAGTTCACCCCACTAAACAGGCGATATGAAGAGGTGTTGGCAGCAATGAGAGCAGATGGGGAAACTCATTCTCCTTCTCCCTCCTCTCTCTCTCCTTCTCCCTCTCCTCCTCTACTTCGGCCAGTCGAGCCGTCAAAGCTCCCATCTCCCCTCCTGGGCCTTCTTCTCCTCTTGAGGACGCGTTTTTAGCTGAAGGAGGTCTCCTCCTTCACCCCTCGATACCGCCTTTCAAACCCTTCATCTGATCATGGAGATCCTGGACTTCCTGGTCCAGAGTCTCCAAACGCTGCAATACGGCAAAGGACATCGTCGCAGCTCGCATACCAAGACGAACGAGCTGAGAACCCAACTCCAGGTTACCTTTCTTCTCCATGAACCGCTCGTCCGTCGGGGGAGTAACCCTCTCGGCAAGGTAGCGGGACACCTTGAGGTCCCCGATCGATACGTCCTTGCCCAACTTGATGGCAGGCTCCCACTGCCCAAGGCTCACAGCCTGCGCCTTCTCCTTGCCTTTCTTCTGTTTACCTGCTCCGGCTTGACTGGTCGGGCGGGATAGAAGGTCACCTAGCCGAACCAACCTCTTCCTCTTAAGAGGAGGACCCGCGTCCTCCTCCTCCTCCTCTACCACTGGTACAATCGGCAATGACTCCGACGCAATAGAAAGGTCCCCGGCAGGGGGAGCACCCGCCGGCACAGCCAAGGAGACCAACCCCGCAGACAAAGCGGCGCCCTCACCGGTCTCCACCTCACTCCCCTTCTTCCGAGAGGCCTGCTTCCTTGACGTAGAAGCTTGGGCGGGCATCCTCACCATGGCTGCACAATGATAAATTGAGTTAGAGAACAAAACTAATGCACAAAAGTTCAACAATTAATACAATCACGAGGAGTCAATCGAACGGGGCGGTTTCCTCCTTTAGCCCGCTAATACGAGGAGGGGGGTCGACGAGGAAAGAATCGGCCAAGGCCCCTAGGTATCCCCGAATGAGCCGAGCAAAATCGATCTGCCGAGCTTCTTGACACGACGGACCACCTCCCCTCCTCCTCGCTAAGGGACAAGGTCGACGAATCATTCCATTGCTCGGCCAGAGGATACCTCCATGGTCGGCACTCAGAGGAAGATCCTGGGGGCTTCACAAAGAAATACTTGGTCCGCCAAGAAGAAATTTTCGAGGGTGTCCTGGCCGGGCGATACCGAGCATCTCTATATTGCAGAAAGAGGATTCCAGCCCCGGAGCTCGGACTATGGCTCATCCTCAGGAAATGGCGCAGAGTGCCGACAGTAGGCGGACGGCCGAACTGATGGCACAGCAATGTCAACCCGTTTATAAACCTCCAACTGTTCGGAGGAATTTGGCTTGACAATAACCCGAACATGGCGCACACCTCGTCAATAATCGGGGCGTACGGGAGCCTCATGCCGCCCACTGAGAAAAAGCTCCCGGAGACGGCGAAGTATCCACTGAAGTTGCTGTGGATCAGCTCATTCCTAAAGGCCAGTCGGGGCCTCCAAGACGTAGGAATATTATACTTAAGAGTCAATTTGTTCAACTTCCCAACGGTCATTGACGATGCAGTCTTTGGCAGCAACTCCACAACTAAACCATCTTTTCTCTCTCTCATCGACATCTCCTCCGCACCTCCGACCATGCTCCCAAAACTACCCGTCGACATGTTCACCAAGAAAAAGACTTTTGGAAAAGAAGAGGGAATGAAGGAAAATGACGTACCTAATCAGGGGTTCGAAACAGGGAAATCGGACGGCAAAGTGAAAGAAAATTTCTGGGAACCGCGAACGACAAAGAACAAGCGAAGACAAAGTGTAAGCGGGAGAACGAAAGCAAAAGGTAAAAACCGTCACAACTCGTCGACTATGAGTATTTATAGAGGGTCGGCAGAAGGAACACTCGAAAGTGACCCAATCAGACTACGACACGTGGAGAAAATCCGAGCTATGCTCAGACACGCGGCATGATCTAAGCCACAAGAATTAGGGTTGTTCAAAATCCGAAAATGAGCGGTAGTTGAAAGGACGTACGGGACAGTTGCACAACGGTTACAAGGACGATACGTTTCAGATTTTGAACAGTTGTCAGAGAGCACGCGCCGTCAAATAATAAATGTTTCAAGTCCAAGTGTCTGCCAATGATGGCTATCCGACCTACCATAGCGCAAGCTGTCACGCAGTAAGTGCCGAGATCGATCAATCGGGGGCCCTCAGTCAATCGACCCCAATACGAGCAATCAGGCACGAGTAGTCGGCACCCGGTCGATCGAAACTGCCCGAGCAATCCCATGACCGGGCTACAAGGCCAATACCTGACCGATCGACCACCTTACGAGCAGCCTTGCTTACGAGCTATGAGGAAACCGACGAACGCCAACGTCCAACATACTCCTTCGACCCTGCTCTTCGCTCAGACTCGAGGAGTAGGGGGGCTTATGGTTGGGTCGGCTATATTGGACCTGAGCCCAATCCCACAGGCCGATTGGTCGGTCTCACATCCACCAATTAATTCGGGCCTGACCCACACATCCATGGCCCAACAGTAGAAGAATATCTCCCATGCAGATACGTAAAGACCTAAACCTAGCTGAAAAATCATATAAAAGGTATTATTCACATAACAGAGGTACGCACAATCATAAACCTAGCTTTCTCTGTGTTTACCAACCTCACCTCACCAAAACCGACTTGGCGTCGGAGGGCTAATCGGGACACAACCCCGTCTGACCTTCCTTGTTTTGTAGGTATCTTCACACCGAATTCACCACAGAAGACAGTCAATCATATGGAGCACAACGGCAACGTTCCATCCTGCCAGAATCTGGCAGAACCAGAAAGTGAACTACATTTCGCTGACAGAGCTAAAGAGAGCAACATTACCCCATGCGCTTTGTGGTGGAGGTATTCTCGCTTTTGCTAACAAGTGCCTTACGTTTCTCCTTTTATTTTTTTTGGTGGATTGTCTTTCATTTAATTGTGATGATTTTGAAAGGTCAGTTTCATTTGATATGTTTGTCATGAATTATCATGGGATTCAAGGTATCATGTTAAGTGGAGTTTGCATAAAAGTCTTGTTGGAAATGTTAATTCAAGTATGGTCTTGTACAATACTGTTTTCATGTTCACAAAAGAAAAATACAAGATTCTGATTGTCCAAGAGGATTGCTTGGAAGTGAGAGGAAAGATTAAACAAGCAGATAACGAAGATAATAAGCAATTGGATCGACAGTGTCACAGACAAACTGACTAAAGAGAAAGGTCATGGAGACTTGGAGAGTGAGCACACTTCTGCTGATCTTTCTACTGCAGGCCAGAAAATGGTTAAGGCAAAATATATATATTATATTGGTAGTGACAAAGAAGGAGAAGATGACGACGATATTAGGAAATCAGATATTGCGAGTAATGAAATGATTACGAAACTTTTTGTTTGATTTTTCAAAAACTTAGATTACTAAAATTTTATGAAAAAATTAACGCCTAAATTATAACAAATCCAAAAACATAATTTATACCTTGTGCTAAAGTTTGATACTTTTTTTTGTCGTATCTTTTAAATCGTTTCTAAAGTTGGCTTATCTTAACTATTGTAGTTGTACGACCTCTATAATATTCCTAAACTAGTTGAAAGAACTCTTCAATTATCATAGAAAAGGTTTTGCAAAGAGTGTTCACTCTCTTAAAACTTAAATTATTTATGATAAGTTTTGGATATTTTAATAATTTAATTAAAATTTAATTATAATTAAAATTAAAATTTAATTATAATTACAAATAATTCAAATTAAATATCAATTATATCTAAATAAGATCTAATATCTAATATCTCATATTAATTATTATTTATTAAATATTTTATATTTAATCGTAACGCTTCTCAAACGTTACGATCAAATTCAACTTGATTAAAATATATTTTCTCTCTTAAGCTCTTTCTTTATGTGTGATCCTTTATGTTCTTAAATATGTTAACCATAGATATAAATTGTAACCATAAATTATATTTAAGATTAAATGAATTAAATTTCTTTTAATTTATCTTTAATTATCTAATTAAACAATTTATATTCACATTATGATTACCCAAATATTTAAAATGTTAAATTAGTTTTAACTAATCTTTCCGTGCATAATTTTTCTACATAATTAATTCATTATACAATGTTTCTATTAGATAAAGAGTATAAAATTAATGTCTATTTTATTTTGAATCTAATAATATTAGTTTTCACTATTAATTATTAATTCAATTAATAACATTTGTAAACTAATTTACAAAGTGTTATTCCACCTTCGAAGGATTTTACAAATAAATACTAATCGAGAATAATAAAACATTCCTCTAATTACTTTAGGGTGATGAATCATATCTTGATCATTCAATTACCTTTATATGGTTTATATTACATCCAACAAATATCGACTAGTTATATTTGACTAAAAAGGTCATAAGTAATATCAAGACATAACAATCCATATATAAGATAATGTTCTAAATAGATTTCTTATATGAGATCAGTTCGACGATTATTTTCCCTAATAAACACCCACTATTACAAGAGTTAAGACATTTAGTGACTAAGTATCATTTCGTTACAAATGGTTTTTTGTGGTAAATCAATTGATTGACATTGTTTATTGGATTAACTATGATGATTTATTTTTTGTCATTAAAACAATAGTAATTGTGACAATTTAATATCTTTCAAAATTAAGTCGTCACTATTATTAATATATTAATAGTGTCAAATTTTTTTATCACTTAATTTTGTTACTAAAACATATGAAATTTAGCACCAAAGTAATTTTGGCAAGAACAAATTGTAATTATGACAAAACATATGTTGGTCACTAATATTTTCTATTTGTTGTGATAAAACGTAGTTTATTTAGTAATCTTTTCTTTTGCTATGATGAAACATTTTTCTATCACACGATATTTTACTTTTGTGATGAAAACTTCTATCAATAAAAATTCAATTAGTTAGTGTCTACTTAATATTGTCACAAAAAACAGAACTATCATTATGATCACTACTATTCATAATTTAGTATCAACCTTTTATGAATTACTATCATTTTGTCACAGATATGAGGTTTTATTGTAACAAAACAATTAATTGACATAATTGTTTGAATTAACTGTTATTATTTATTTGTTTTGTCACTAATACAATGGTAATTGTGATAATTTAATATCTTTCACAATTGAATTGCGACTATTAATTTATTAATAGTGTCAAAATTTCTTTATCACTAAGTTTTATTTCTAAAACATTTGCAATTTGACACCAAAGTAATTTTGACGGGAGTGAATTGTAATTATGACAAAATATATATTGGTTACCAATATTTTCTATTTGTCGTGACAAAACAAAATTTGGTCACTAATATTTTCTCTTGTTTGTGATTGAAACGGTTTCTTGTCATAAGATATTTTATATTTTGTGATGAAAATTTTGTCAATAAAAATTCAATTTGTTAATGTCTACTTAAGATTGTTACAAAATGGAACTATCACTATGCTAACTAATATTTGTAACTTTTGTGACAAGAAATTTCATTTTCACTTGATCATTAACTTTTGTTATAAAAGTTATTGTCAATATAAATGTAACAAATTACGATAACTATTTCTTATAATAATAACATATTAAAATTAACCATGGTTTTGTCATTATTGTACAAATTTTAGGGACTAGAAACTATTTGTCACGGTTTTTCCTTAATATTATTGTTTGCAAAAAATAAATATTTTTAATAAAATATTCAAACTACATATATTGATAATCCAAAATAATATTTTCATATCAATAGATATTTGCTAAATATAATTTTGAAATTTCATCAAATTAAATAAATGTTTAAATATAATGAAAATCTTGTTCCAAAATATTAAACAAAACTCTTAGCTTATTCAAAATTTAAAACAAACTTCTTACCAATGTTCAATCATGGTCATCGTCGCCTTCTTCATCTTCACTTACTGAATTGGTCTCATCATCGTTCATAAAAATAAATAATTAAAATAAGATTGATTTAATTCAAAATTTGATCATATCAAAGTTGGACTATCAAGTCAAGCCATGACCACTTGTCAATTAGGCATGATTTTACACTCTTCATATCATCTTTGGGTTTTAAGTTGCATTATATTGTGAATCTGGTTTTTATCGTAAATATAATCATAATCACAATTTTATTTTCATAATAATAACTAATATTATTGACAATCGGAATATAATTTACATATCACAATTTAAAAGTCTTCCTTATGATAGTAGACTAATTTCATTTTCTTTTAATATAGGAATAATTTTATAAGAAGTAAAATCACAAGTTTCAGAGAAGTAAAATCACAAGCTTTAGAGATGTTATCCTTTTGAAAGGTAAAAAATGCATTAGAATTTAACGAATTAATATATTGCATTTATTTTTAAGTTATTTATTTTAAATATGTAATAAATTAAATGTATATTAAATATGTAATTAATATAATCTTGAAGGGAAGTTCCTGAAAAATCCGACATTAATGTACCATTCAAATTGTGGACACCAATCGTGAAAAGTCATGGAAGCTCAACCCAAATTTTAAATTTGAAATTGACTAATCAAAAGTCGATATCACAAAAAAAAAAAGATGAGCATGACCACACCAAAGTTTATGGGATGTTCCAACGCAGTCTAAACTCGAGGTTTTTATGTTTATGTTTTTATAATCATTATTGGTTTTTACTTTTGCTAGAATTTTATATTATGGATTTAAAAAATTAATCTTTTGTTACTTGACATTTATAAGTTTCAATATTTAACTTATAAATCTTGAAAATTTTTATTTAAGCCTTTACAAACATTTTATAAATACATTCATATATTTTGTTATAATAAATTTCAAATTAGCAACAGAAAATTTGAAAGCCACGAGATGACTCTTCATGAGATTTGCTACCTACATAGAGGCGAGATTTAATTGATAAATCTATTTAGATAAATTTAATTGATTTGCTTTTGAATGCTTTAACCATCCTCTCATCCTTTGGCCATCCTTGCTGCCACTCTCTAGCCTCCTAGAAGGCCTTCATTTCTTTTCATCATCTCTACCTCTTATTTATATAAAAACTCTAAAAATTTTACTTAACAAGAAACGAATACAAACCAATATTGGTCTTGTGTTGCTTTACTACTCCCTTATATTCTTTTCTACAACTAAACACCTCCGTCATGGGTTAGTAACATAGGTGCTTGTTGCTCTTACATTGTCTTAGTACTTCATATTTTGCACATCTAAAGGTTAACTTGGTGAATACAGGTCTAAATTCCAAGAATATAGATTCGTGTTTGGACCATGTTACTAAATATAAGTCTTTGTTTGACATGTGTTCTTCCATGGTGAATTATTCTTAAAAGCAACATGCACTAGAGTGAAACACAAGAGGAAGACGAGGTTATGTATACATCATATTCTTTCATGCTCCAAGTTTTTGAAGGGCTAGAGTGCACCAATAACCTATCGAGATTGAATATGATACCATATTATTATCGAATTAGTGAATATAAGACCATATTCACCCTTGTTCATCCAAACTCACTCTAAAACTTCTCCAACTTGATTCTAACTTGCTTGAATTTATTTCTACTTCATTGTGGAGCTAAGATTGTTAGAATCCAACCGTGTTCGAATCATGGGCGCAGCGAAAAATAAAAGTTTTTATAGATTCTGAGCGAATCCCGATAATTGATTAACTTGAATAAAACAAAAAATACAAATCATAAGAAATCGTACCTTATTCGAGTTCCCGTTAAAATCCTTTGAAACCTTTCCTGGTTTGTCAACTACGAGTTATTCAATTGTCCAGCCTCTAACGATATCTACAAAACAACTTCTCAATACTTTGAGAAGAAGAATGTAAGAGTGCTAGCTTAATTTTCTTTTCTTCCTATTAATGGAAAAATCATTAGGGTGGTTTTGTAATTTTATTAAAATTAAATTCCTTAATTATAATATACTCTAATTATAATTAACTTAATTTTAATAAAATCAAATATCTTATATTTGATCCCTAAAGTTTTTCAAACTTTATAATTAAGTCCAACTTAATTAAATTAATTTTTTTCACAAATTGTCCTTTGATGTGTGACTCATTAAGTTCCTAATATATCTGGTAATGATTATAAATTACAATTCTAATTCATAATTAGAATTGGATAAATTAAAACTCATTTTAATTTATCTTTAATTCTCCAATTAAACAATTTATAATCATAGATCAAGATTGACGTCTAACAACATGACATGACTACCTAAAGGTTTGACTTAACTTATCTATGCATAATTATGATGTATAATTTAATCCTTTCGTTATTCAATATTCTAATTGGACAGAGAATGGATATAGTGTCAGCTCTTTTGGTCTAATCATTTTTGTTCTTGCTAATTAATAATTGATTTATAATTGATATTTGAAAATGTCTTTTCAAATGTTAATTTAGTCTGGCTAGAGAATTTCATAAATCACTACTAATCAAGAATAATTAACCATTTTCTCTAATTACTTTAGAGTGACGAATCCTTTGTTGACTTACTCAACTATCTGCATATAGTTCATATTATATCCAAGTACTACCGACTGAATTATCCTAGGATAATTCGTAAGTAGTATCAAAACACAACAATTCCCATATGAGATACCTTGGTAATCTCAAGTTTAAGGATCAATTATACAACCATCATTATAAGAAAATTTATAGACAAAAAAGTAATATTTCATTTGGGATTTTCATAGTCGGGTCAGTTTAATGACTCATTATCAAGTAATCACCCATACATTAGTTTAAATATCTCCATATTTTAATTTATGAGATCAATTACTTTCTTCATAAGAAAGAAACATAACGTGTGCTAGTTTGTCTTGATAAAACTACAACTAGAAACATTTAGGAATAATACGTAAATGTAAATTAAACCTCACAATTATGATCTTATCATAATTTCAATTATACATTAATTATTTCAAGGATTTTATCTTTAGTATTAAAATATCAAATGTAATTAATACATAAAGATAAAGAATGCCTTTATTAATAATTGTCATTAAACTACAACCAAAATGATTGGCTATAGGGCATAAACTAACAATCTCTTACTTACATTAAACTAATCATTTAAGTATTTCACACCATATCACTATATGACAATTATTATACTGTTGGGACAATGACTTAATACGAGAATTCTCCTAGATTCTCTATAATGAACACTTGCTTAAATCTTACAACTTCCATCTCAATTATCATCATAATTAGGAAATTTTGTCGAAATATATCATTGGATCTTTGATGAGACCTTAGCTCATTTTACATGCCCAACGACTCTAATGTTTCACAGTACATTGCCGTCTTGAAGAACGCAAGAAACTATATCAAGTTCACTGAAGAACTTATTGACCCAATTAATCATTTCACAAAATGAAAAATATATTATGACTTAATAAGCAACCATTGCTACATTGGAACCTTTCCAATTCTAAATGATATTGTTCTAAGTAAATAAACCTCGATTAGGATTTGCTTCTAAAGTTATATCCTAATCTTCTTGAACTCAAATATCAACTTATACATAGAATAATGGATATCGTCAATACTTCACAAGTATTTGATATCTCAAATACTAAACATCTTTAGTTCATTATCTGTGTGATTAAAGTCACAATAAGTAAGCAACTTCCAATCTATCTTTATAGATCTAATTCTCATAATTAAGTTGTTAACTTTTTATATTTAATAAGAGTGGTTCTTGGACCATTATGTTTTCAACAACTGAAAATTAAAATTGTTATTCTCTATAAGCAATATGTCTCCACATGCTCCTATTGAATAGGACAACCATACTTTTACTAACCTTTATGTAGACATGATTAATTCACAATCATCTACAAAACAAACTATTTGAATTTGTCATGAAAGTGAATCTTTCAATGTCTCGTAGCCTTTTAACTATACACCAAATGTATTAATAAAGGAACTAGCTCCAATTAGATGCACTGTCATAATGTTTGAAATTTTCAAATATCATCTTACTCCAACTATTTTTCTTGAGAACTATTTTATTATAAGGGTACATTGAAATAAACAATTTGTTCAACAGGTCTGTAAGATTATATCGAACCCTTTTGATATCTCATAACTTTTTATTATCCAATGTAGTTCTAAACTTAATGGATAATATATGCTTCAACTAAGCATTACATCCTTAAATCATTAACTTTAACTCTTTCAAAGACTTATCGTTTCATATCTAATATGGAATCTTGCTAATTGATTCAATTGAAACTATTGAAGGTAAGTCATTATCTTGGGCATAACTATAAAAGAAATAATATTGCATCATATAATATCTCATATTATATTTTTCTTACATAAATCCATACTCTTTTGGAATTTTGTTGTTAAGGTATTCACTAGAAAATCTCATTCCTATAGATAACTGAAAATTTAAAACTCACTATAACGATCTCATCGAATTGCTTAAACATTCTTAATGCTTAATTTCTACTTAAATTTAAACAATTTAAACTTTTCAAAATTTTAAATCATTATTTCATATAATGCATATGACTATATCACAAAGTCGTTAGTATTATAATGAAATATAAGTATCATCCTTATAGAATTGTTATTCCATCCAATATATCACATGTATAAATTTAACAATTTAATACCATCATCATACTTTCACCAAAAGTTGATTTGGTTATTGTTCAGCTTTATAAGTTTCACAAGTTCTATATGATTCATAATCAAAAGGATAGACATATCATTATATGTAACTTTATGATTCTCGTTATGTTGATTTAACCAACATGACATAAAAGGATAGTCTTGATTATTCAATCTCGTATTCTTGTCATTTATATTAAGTATAAGTCACCTTTAATTCGGCATATACAAACTATTTGCATAAACTTAGATCAACTACTTTGACTCAACAATCTATTTGTTATCATGCTTTGAATATTATAATAATGTTGAATCCAAATTTAGTATCAAATACTCATAAACATAAGCTAGAAATACATATGATTATTATCATATCTCTTATAGGCAAGAAAAGTTATGCAATCATTTTCTTCTAATTATAACTAGTATTATTCTACAATAAATGCCTTTAATTGTAGTCCAAGATTGTGCTTTTAGTCAACTAAATTAAGTGGAAAAATTCCAACAAGTTTTCGACTCCATATGTGGGCATTCCAAAAATAGAACATGCACAAACAAAATTCTAAATTCAATCGCATATAAATCCAGACAGTGTGTAAATGCATAAGTAAGGGAGCATTCTTCAATATTCCAGAATATACACATATACGTTCATGGAAACAATTTCCAGAAATAAAATAGAGACAAAAACATATATTCTTATCAAAACATGCGAAAGCAAGTTTCTAGAACACTTAAATCTTATTATTGTCAGTTAATTAAAAATTTAGAACTAACAAGAACAGTCACAATATAGTAGCATAAACATATTCAAAATCTTAAAACCTTAATCTTTATCAACATCAATAACAATCAAGCCTCTAATTCAAGATAACCATTTAAAGAAGGCTCTGATACCATTGTTAGGATCCAACCGTGATCAAATCACGGACACAACATAAAACAAAAACTTTTACGAATTATGAGCAAATCCTAATAATTGATTAACTTGAATAAAACAAAAAAAACATAAGAAATCGTACCTTGTTCGAGTTCTCGTTAAAATCCTTTGAAACTTTTCCTGATTTGTCAACCACAAGTTGTTCAATTGTCTAGCCTCTAAGTATATCCACAAAACAACTTCTCAAAACTTTGAAAGGAAGAATGTAAGAGTGTTAGCTCAATTTTCTTTTCTTCCTATTAATTGAAAAATCATTAGGGTGGTTTTGTAATTTTATTAAAATTAAATTCCTTAATTATAATTAAAGTCATACTCTAATTATAATTAACTTAATTTTAATAAAATAAAATATCTTATATTTGATCCTTAAAATTTCTCAAACTTTATAATTAAGATCAACTTAATTAAATTGATTTTTCTTTCACAAATTGTTCTTTGATGTGTGACCCAATAGGTTCTTAATATATATTGGTAATAATTATAAATTATAATTCTAATTCATAATTAGAATTGGATAAATTAAAACTCCTTTTAATTTATCTTTAATTCTCAATTAAACAATTTATAATCATAGATCAAGATTAACGTCTAGCAACTTGTCATGATCACCCAAATATAAGGAATGTCAAAGTGGTTTGACTTAATTTATCCATGCATAGTTATGATATATAATTTAATCCTTTCGTCATTCAATATTCCAATTGGACAGCATGCATAGTTATGATGTATAATTTAATCCTTTCTTCATTCAATATTCCAATTGGACATAGTATAAATATAGTGTCTACTCTTTTGGTCCAACCATGTTCGTTCTTGCTAATTAATAATTGATTTATAATTGATATTTGAAAACACTTTTTTAAATGTCGATTCACTCTAGCCATAGAATTCCCTAAATCATTACTAATCAAGAACAGTGAAACATTATCTCTAATTACTTTAGAGTGACAAATCTTTTGTTGACTCACTCAACTATCTCCATATGGTTCATATTGTATCCAAGTATTATCGATTGAATTATCCTAGGACAATTCATAAGTAGTATCAAAACACATCAATTTTTACACGAGATATCCTGGCAATCTCAAGTCCAAGGATCAATTATACAACCATCATTATGAGAAAATCCTTAGGAACATAAGTAATATTTCATTTAGGATTCTCATAATCTGGTCAGTTTAGTGACTTATTCTCTAATAATCACCCACACATTAGTTTAAGTATCTTCATACTTTAATTTATGAGATCAATTACTTTCTTTATAAGAAAGAAACATAATGTGTGGTAGTTTTACCATTTCAATAATATCCTATCTTGATAAAACTACAACTAGGAATATTTAGGAATAATACATAAATGTAAATTGAATCTCACAATTATGATCTTATCATAATTTTAATTACACATTAATTATTCCAAAAAATTTATCTTTAGTATTAAAACTTCAAATGTAATTAATACATAAAGATAAAGAATGCCTTTATTAATAATTGTCACTAAACTACAACTAAAAGCAGAAGCGCCTCTTACCATAGGTACGGACGACGCAGTGGGTCGATCCGAGCGCATATCTACAAACAAGGAAGTGCTACTATTAGGCCCCGAATTGTTTCTATGATGTTATTAAGCATGATTTGTGGTAATTATGTGATTATGCTTTAATTCGAGTTAATTGGAGATATTAATATGGAATTAAGGTTTAATTATGGTTTAATAAGGAATTAAAGGATAAATATGTGTAAGGGTATTTTGGAGAGTTTACTTAAATGAGATTGGGCTTAGATTTGTAAAAGGGGTAAGTTGGTCTTTGACCATCCCTAGGTTTTGATAAGACCTAGATATAAAAGGAAAAGAATAGAGGAAGAGAAAAGAGAAAGAAAGAAAAGAAGAGGTTGTAGCCGTCGAGAGAGGAAGAAGAGAATTGCTATTTCGATCGATTTCGACGGATTTAGGGCTTCAATCGGTAAGTTTACGACATTCCTATCATGTTTTCGTTTGGATTAAACGTTGAGATAGTTGGGATTGAGAGGAATAGATGATTTAGGGTTTTTAGATGAAAATTGGAGAAAATCCTTAGATTGATGATTTTAGGATGAATCTGAAGCTTAGAATGAGTTAGAATGGTAGTATAAGTCTTGATCTATGCCTTAAATATGTTGCATTTGAGTTTGGAACAGATTGGAAGTTGGGTTATGCAGAATCTGGAGTTCGGAGTCGGTTCTTCGACTCAGACGTCGAGACGTGCGTATGAATGACGCCGCGACGTGTGAGGTTGGGAGCCCCGTCGCGACGTGTAAATAATTTTACGTTTATTCGTCGCGACGTGTGCTCTGTTGTGGACGTCGCGACGAACGTTTGGAGACGTCGCGACGTGCGGCTTTTGGTTCGCCGCAAGGAGACATCGTGGCTTACGTGCGCGCCGCGACGAGTGCGATCCGTTCGTCGCGACGAGCAACCTGACGTCGCGACGAGCCCCTGTTTTTCCCGAAAGTGAGATTTTAGTAATTTTGAGCATATCTTTTGATAGGGATGCCCTATTGAGATGATTTTGGAGTTGTTGTGATTTAGGGAATAAGGACTATAAGAAGTATAAAAAGGGGAAGTTCGAAATTAGCCTTGAAGGGTTCGGAATTTTAGGAGAGGATCGATTATAGATTTTTAATGCTTTCTTTTGGGATTCTAAGCTTTGAGTATTTGCTATGAATATTGATTTGGATGTCAACTTGGTTATTTTAGGAAACCAAGCCGACCCGATTTAAATCATGAAGGAGGACATCAGTAAATTGGATACTCGAGCGATTAGAGGTGGGTAATATATTTATAGTTATTGTGTGATTAGGCAATTTCTTGCCTATGTATGAATATATGTTATATGTTATGCATGATTAAATGTGATGAATTGAATGACTTTGATTATCATATATTTGGAAAGGAGCATGAAAATTGATAGCATTACATAGATTTTGAGCATGTTATGCCTAGACTTCGGTCATGGCATTTTGACTAAATGAAAGAATATCATATGATGAAATGATTATGAGCATGATTATGTGCTTTTGTTTGGGCGAGAGTGGAATCATTTCGTTCGTCACGTGCACGTAGACAAGAGCCTTCTCCCGGCTGCCCACTTGTGGCATATGAGCTCCGAATGGACTCATTTTGTTCAGGATGTAAACTTCGGTTTCTTCCTTTTGTTTCCATGGAACCCTCGAGCCATTGTGATGTGTATTGCATATGTGAATTGTTCATTGTGGAGGCTTTGTGACATATTTATGACTTGCATTAATTATAATGAATGCGTACATTAGTGATTGGCGTGTGAATGCCTGATGTGTGTATATAGATATAATATATATACGTTCATATGCTGGGATTTGTGCTAATTGCCAATGGCTATAAATATATTAGCCACTGAGCTGTGTAGCTCAACCCATTCCTTTCCCTCCTCAGGTGCAGATCAGGACGATCGTTGACTTTGCGCGGCATCGGAAACTTCAGACAAATTAGGAGCTTTGTATTAAGTTCGTATTTTTTTGTTGGCCCTTCGAGCATACGTTCATGGAGCATATTTCATGTATTTTGGATTTTTAAATTTCATTTTGTGTTTTGCTACAATTGAGAATATTTGTGGAATTTCCTTTAAATTGCAATGATATGAAATCCCTATGGTTATAGGGTCTTTAATGTATGGTTGTGTATATTTTGGCAATGTATGTATGTATTAATTGATCGTTTTTGTGTATAAATGTTGGGATCGGGTCCGCGGTTTAGGAGCTCGGCACGGGCGCGACCCGAGGGGCCACCTCGGGATTCGGGCATCTGGGGCCCGGGCCCAACATGTTTGGTATCAGAGAGCTTAGGTTTAGGTGTCCTTGGCTTAGAATGCATATAGGATTGTGTGATATATGATTACTTGTTGCATTATTACGCGACATGCATATCATGCATACATGTAGATTGTCGTATAGCTAATCCTTAGTGTCTACCTTTGAAGGAGTACGATGCCACCTCGTAGGAGGACACGAGGACTTTTGCCGGGATCAGTTGCACCTGACTCTCCTACTAGAGAGGAGAGGACTGATGAGTCCGTAGCCCCCGGAAATGCTGAGGCTTCTGTAGGGCTAGGCAGTGAGCCTATGTCGCAGTCTCAGGAATCGCCGATTCCGCCAGGGCAAGTGCCTCAGTTTGATCCGAGGATGTTTCAGGCCTTTACTCAGGCGTTTGTTCAGGCTATGGGTCAGATGCCACACCTTACCTTCACCCGATTAAGAGGGAAAGCAGTTCGACAAGTTGAGGAAGTTGAGCGATGGATTTCCTTGGGACATGAGATCCCAAGAAGCTAAGACTTGGCCGAGGAAGACGAGAGAGTCTTTGGATCGATGGATTGTGAGGATGACGAGAGAGTTGTGTATCTTTGCTAATGCCTTGAGGAGATGCTCTCCATTGGTGGGAGATGCGCGATCGAGATGAGGCCAGTTGGGTTATCTTGGCAGGACTTCTTGGTTGCTTTCAAGAAGAAGTATCTGTCAGAGGTATATGTGCAGCAGAAGCAGAGGGAGTTCCTCAGTTTGACTCGAGGGGATGACGATTCTTTGAGTATGAGTCTTGGTTCAATGTATCTGGTATGCTTCAGATCTGATGTTGAGCGAGACTGCCAGATGTCGTCGGTTTGAGTCGGGACTACATTTGGCCATCAGAGAGAAGGTGATTGTGCAGAATTTCTGTGACTTCCAGCAGCTGGTTGAAGCAGCTTTGAGGGTAGAGAATATCAAGAATATCAAGAGTGCAGTCAATAAGAAGAGGAAGGGCAGAGAGCAGTTCAGGAGGGGAGGTAGCACTAGTACTCCTATGTCTGAGCGGAGTGCTAGGCTTCCCTACTCAGTCAGAGGAGAGGAGCAGTGGTGCGAGCCGACCTAGGCCGATGCGGACCTCTACTGTTTCTCACCAAGCTTCTACGGTGGGCGGAGTAGGAGGGAGATGGGGACAGTCATCGGTTCTAAGTGTGAGCACCTTGTGGTGATTTCATGGTGGAGAGTGTTCGATTGACGGGTGCATGTTTCAACTGTGGGCGAGAAAGGACACGAGGCTAGAGAGTGTCCTCGATCGTCCAGAGAGAGGATCTCGATCTGAGCTCCTAGGAGGACAGAGACCATGGGTCGAGGGCTGTGAGGTAGGCGATTACGATCTTTGCCAAGAGGGCGTAGTCTTCGGGAAGACCAGAGAGGCGAGCACCACCTGTGGTGTTTGCATATGGACGCGGAGGATGCAGAGGCGCGCTAGATGTTGTGTTGGTATGGCTCACTTATTTCTTGATGATGTGATTGTGTTGATTGATTCAGGTTCTACTCACTCGTTTGTGTCGTCGAGTAGACTGTGTGTGATATGGTCATGAGTTCGTTGGATACCCCCGATGGTGAGTACTCGATTGGTCAACACATTGTGATTAGTCGGTGTTTAGAGGATGTGAGCTTAGTATTGGTGGAGCACTTCTAGTGGTAGATCCGATGCCTTGAAGATGTGGATTGGATGTGATATTGGGTATGGATACTTTGGAGAGGTACAATGCCCGATTGGATTGTAGGCAGAAGACAGTGGACTTTGATGTGGGTGACGGCAGAAGAGTAGTGTTTGTTGGGGACAGGAGAGCAGGTCCGCTCAGATTTGTTTCGGCTTTGACAGCAGAGAAGATGATGAGTTCAGGATGTGAGACATTTTTAGCTTTCGTGATGGACTCCAGGGCAGATAGAGGGAAGTTGGAAGATATTCCAGTAGTCAGGAAATTCTCGGATGTCTTTCCCGAGGAATTGCCTGGACTACCGCCAGCTCGGGAGATTGAGTTTTCCATTGAGCTTATGTCAGGTACGAGGCCGATTTTGATTCCGCCTTATCGGATGACTCCGGCGGAATTGAAAGTGTTGAAGGAGCAGTTGGAGGAGTTATTAGAAAAAGGGTATATTCGACCGAGTTCTTCATCTTGGGGAGCTCCGGTTCTTTTTGTGAAGAAGAAGGATGGATCTTTGAGGATGTGTGTGGACTACAGGAAGTTGAATCAGGTCACGGTGAAGAACAAGTATCCGCTTCCTCGCATTGATGACTTGTTTGATCAATTGCAAGGAGCGAGAGTCTTCTCTAAGATTGATTTGAGATCGGGTTATCATCAGTTGAGGATTAAGGAGTCGGATGTGCCGAAGTCTGCTTTCAGGACTAGTTATGGGCACTTTGAGTTTTTGGTGATGCCTTTCGGATTGACAAATGCTCCGGCAGCTTTTATGGATTTGATGAATCGGGTGTTCAAGCCATTCTTGGACCAATTTATCATTGTCTTCATTGATGATATATTGGTGTATTCCAAGAGTGATCGGGAGCACGAGGAGCATTTGAGGATTTCTTTGGAGACTTTGAGGAGTAATGAGTTGTATGCCAAATTAGAAATGCAATTTTGGTGAGAGAAGTTTCCTTTCTTGGGCATGTGATTTGAGGCGGGGAGTGCATGTGGATCCGAAAAGATAGAGGTCAGAGTGAATTGGGAGGCGCCGAAGAATGTAGCAGAGGTGAGGAGTTTTCTGGGTTTGGCAGGCTACTACAGACGATTTGTGGAGGGATTTTCGATGATATCCGCTCCAATGACTAGGCTGTTGAGGAAAAATCAGAAGTTTGTTTGGAGTGATGAGTGTCAGAGGAGTTTCGAGGAGCTTAAGCGCAGATTGACGAGTGCTCCGATTCTGGTTTTGCCTTCTGGAGATGAGGGCTATTCGGTGTACAGTGATGCTTCGAGGAAGGGTCTTGGGTGTGTTTTGATGCAGGGAGATCGGGTAATTGCTTATGCTTCGAGGCAGTTGAAGCCTTATGAGCTGAATTATCCGACGCATGATTTGGAGTTAGCAGCTGTGATCTTTGCCTTGAAGATCTGGAGACATTATTTGTATGGAGTTCAGACTCGGATCTTTACTGATCATAAGAGTCTGAAGTATTTGCTGAGTTAGAAGGAATTGAATTTGAGGCAGCGGAGGTGGTTGGAGCTACTAAAGGATTATGATTTGCTGATTGAGTATCATCCGGGCAAGGCCAATGTTGTGGCGGATGCCTTGAGCAGGAAGTCGTCGATTGCTCATGTTCGATCAGTTTATCTTCTTTTATTGGAAGAGATGGCCAAGCTTAAGATAAGCTTGATGCAGGAAGAGCCGGATTGTCTTCTGGCTAATTTCAGAGTGAGGCCGGTTCTCAGGGAAAAGGTTAGGGATTTGCAGGCTCAGGATGCAGAGTTGAGTAAAATCAGAGATGAGATTCGGAATGGCAAGATTTCTGAGATAGAGGTGAGGGATGATGTTCTGATGACGGTGGGCAACAGATTGTGTATTCCAGATGTTCAGGCAGTTAAGGATAAGATTATGGATGAGGCGCACAATGCACCTTATGCCATGCATCCCGGTAGCACCAGGATGTATCGGGATTTACGAGAGCATTTTTGGTGGAGAGGCATGAAGAGGGATGTAGCAGAATTTGTGAGTAAGTGTCTAGTGTGTCAGCAAGTCAAGGCTGAACACCAGGCACCTTCGGGCAAGTTAAGGTCATTGCCTATTCCGGAGTGGAAGTGGCAAAGAGTGACGATGGATTTTCTGATGGGTTTGCCTAAGACCAGTAGGAGGCATGATGCTATTTGGGTGATTGTGGATCGGTTGACGAAGTCAGCTCATTTTCTGGCGATTAAGCAGACCGATTCTTTGCATGTATTGGCAAAGAAGTATATTGATGAGATAGTGAGATTGTATGGGATTCCGGATTCCATTGTGTCTGATAGAGATCCGCGGTTCACTTCGAGGTTTTGGGGCAGTTTGCAGGATGCTTTGGGGACCAAGTTGCATTTCAGTACAACGTTTCACCCTCAGACGGATGGTAAATCTGAGAGGACTATTCGGACTCTGGAGGGGATGCTTCGAGCTTGTGTGATGGATTTTCGAGGAGCAGGGGATGAGCATTTGCCGTTGGTCGAATTTGCTTACAACAATTCGTACCATTCGAGTATTCAGATGGCTCCGTATGAGGCTTTGTATGGCGGAGATGTAGGACTCGATTTGTTGGGATGAAAGGGGAGATAGGCAATTGATGGGTCGAGTTGATTCGAACGACGGTTGAAAAAGTTAATTTGGTTAAGCAGCGACTTAAGGCGGCGCAGGATAGGATGAAGAGCTATGTTGATGCTCACCGAAAGGAGATGGAGTATGAGGTCGGTGAGAAGGTATTCCTTAAGACGTCTCCTTGGAAAGGAGTGCTGAGGTTCGGTAAGAAGGGTAAGTTGAGTCCGAGGTATGTGGGTCCTTATGAGATCCTTGAGAGGATTGGACCACTCGCTTCTGAGTTGGCGTTACCTCGAGTTGTCGCAGATTCATGATGTGTTCCATGTGTCTATCTTTGAGGAGGTATAGATCGGACCGTCGCATGTCATTCAAAGTTAGTGAGTTTCGGTGAGGATGACTTGAGCTATGAGGAGCTTCCAGCAGATTTTGGATTCTAAGGAAAGGTTCTCGTGAATAAGGCGGTTCGATTAGTCAAAGTTCTGTGGAGGAATCATTCAGTCGAGGAGGCTACTTGGGAGCCATTGGAGGCCATGCGGGAGAAGTATCCGCATCTTTTCGATGATTCAGGTAAATTTCGAGGACGAAATTTCTTTTAAGAGGGGGAGAAATGTTAGGCCCCGAATTGTTTCTATGATGTTATTAAGCATGATTTGTGGTAATTATGTGATTATGCTTTAATTCGAGTTAATTGGAGATATTAATATGGAATTAAGGTTTAATTATGGTTTAATAAGGAATTAAAGGATAAATATGTGTAAGGGTATTTTGGAGAGTTTACTTAAATGAGATTGGGCTTAGATTTGTAAAAGGGGTAAGTTGGTCTTTGACCATCCCTAGGTTTTGATAAGACCTAGATATAAAAGGAAAAGAATAGAGGAAGAGAAAAGAGAAAGAAAGAAAAGAAGAGGTTGTAGCCGTCGAGAGAGGAAGAAGAGAATTGCTATTTCGATCGATTTCGACGGATTTAGGGCTTCAATTGGTAAGTTTATGACATTCCTATCATGTTTTCGTTTGGATTAAACGTTGAGATAGTTGGGATTGAGAGGAATAGATGATTTAGGGTTTTTAGATGAAAATTGGGGAAAATCCTTAGATTGATGATTTTAGGATGAATCTGAAGCTTAGAATGAGTTAGAATGGTAGTATAAGTCTTGATCTATGCCTTAAATATGTTGCATTTGAGTTTGGAACAGATTGGAAGTTGGGTTATGCAGAATCTGGAGTTCGGAGTCGGTTCTTCGACTCGACGTCGCGACGTCTGCGTATGAATGACCTTTGACGTGTGAGGTTCGGGAGCCCGTCGCGACGTGTAAATAATTTTACGTTTATTAAATCGCGACGTGTGCTCTGTTCAGGACGTCGCGACGAGCGTTTGGAGACGTCGTGACGTGCGGCTTTTGGTTCGCCATGAGGAGACATCGTGGCTACGTACGTGCGCCGCATGACGAGTGCGATCCGTTAAATCATGACGAGCAACCCTGACGTCATGACGAGCCCTGCTTTTCCGAAAGTGAGATTTTAGTAATTTTGAGCATATCTTTTGATAGGGATGCCCTATTGAGATGATTTTGGAGTTGTTGTGATTTAGGGAATAAGGACTATAAGAAGTATAAAAAGGGGAAGTTCGAAATTAGCCTTGAAGGGTTCGGAATTTTAGGAGAGGATCGATTATAGATTTTTAATGCTTTCTTTTGGGATTCTAAGCTTTGAGTATTTGCTATGGATATTGATTTGGATGTCAACTTGGTTATTTTAGGAAACCAAGCCGACCCGATTTCGTCGCAAGAAGGAGGACATCAGTAAATTGGATACTCGAGCGATTAGAGGTGGGTAATATATTTATAGTTATTGTGTGATTAGGCAATTTCTTGCCTATGTATGAATATATGTTATATGTTATGCATGATTAAATGTGATGAATTGAATGACTTTGATTATCATATATTTGGAAAGGAGCATGAAAATTGATAGCATTACATAGATTTTGAGCATGTTATGCCTAGACTTCGGTCATGGCATTTTGACTAAATGAAAGAATATCATATGATGAAATGATTATGAGCATGATTATGTGCTTTTGTTTGGGCGAGAGTGGAACCATTTCGTTCGTCACGTGCACGTAGACAAGAGCCTTCTCCCGGCTGCCCGCTTGTGGCATATGAGCTCCGAATGGACTCATTTCGTTCAGGATGTAAACTTCGGTTTCTTCCTTTTGTTTCCATGGAACCCTCGAGCCATTGTGATGTGTATTGCATATGTGAATTGTTCATTGTGGAGGCTTTGTGACATATTTATGACTTGCATTAATTATAATGAATGCGTACATTAGTGATTGGCGTGTGAATGCCTGATGTGTGTATATAGATATAATATATATACGTTCATATGCTGGGATTTGTGCTAATTGCCAATGGCTATAAATATATTAGCCACTGAGCTGTGTAGCTCAACCCATTCCTTTCCCTCCTCAGGTGCAGATCAGGACGATCGTTGACTTTGCGCGGCATCGGAAACTTCAGACAAATTAGGAGCTTTGTATTAAGTTCGTATTTTTGTTGGCCCTTCGAGCATACGTTCATGGAGCATATTTCATGTATTTTGGATTTTTAAATTTCATTTTGTGTTTTGCTACAATTGAGAATATTTGTGGAATTTCCTTTAAATTGCAATGATATGAAATCCCTATGGTTATAGGATCTTTAATGTATGGTTGTGTATATTTTGGCAATGTATGTATGTATTAATTGATCGTTTTTGTGTATAAATGTTGGGATCGGGTCCGCGGTTTAGGAGCTAAGACGGGAAGCAATTCGAGGCCACCTCGAGATTCGGGCATCCGGGGCCCGGGCCCAACAGCTACGCTCGCAACTATCACTAAATACTCGCATGGAATTAATACAATTTAAACCGCAATGCAAATCACTAAAATTTAAAACCATAATAATCTTTCATTCGTATCATCAATCCAAAATATAGACAAGTCTATCAGTTCCCTACAGTCTAACACAATATCCCAAAAAGGAAACTGATACAAAAGTCTATACTAAGTCATCCCAAAATCGCCTCGGTGACCGACATGTGCCATCGCTTCACTTGCCTTTTCGTCATACAGGAAACGTCTATTTCGGGAGCTAGAAATCTACTAACGTTGTCCTGAAAAATATTAGCAATGTTGGGTGAGTTTGCGAACTCAATGAGAAACCATCATCGATGGTTCACCCAACTCATGCATATACATACGATATGTCACATAGTAGCACAATAACACACTCAGAACACTATAAGAAAATTCGCACATTTTCACCACAATATAAATCTGATATATCACTGAGCAATCATCACTTAATACACGCACTCTCACTTTTCACATTACAATCTGATGCATAATGCATGCCACTTCTCATTCTATGCCAGTGTTGTGACTGAGCGTCAATAATCACATTTTTGGCAAGTAGGAGAGCCCTCAGGGTATGCACTACTGCCCGTTCACTTTAGGGATAGGAGAGCCCTCTGAGTATGCACTATTCCCTTTTTGGCCTTAGGCCCTTGCACTGATAGTCGAGCTTAAATCTCTGATCACTAATTGCTCCAGTCACAACTGTTTATTAAGCGATTCTAATTATGCCTAGCATGCACTTACACTTGCACGTTCAATAGCACATATATCGATCAATTCCACTTATAGCATTCATCACACTTACTCATAATCACATCACATTTATTTCACAGTTCAAGCACTCACATTGGCAAACAAATCACACACTCATAGAGCACTTAACATACCAAGATTGAGGAACCAACTAGGTTACTCACCTGTAACTTTCGAACTACTGCCTGGAAGTCCCAGCAATATCCGTGGACTGACGATCTAACGGCGCCTCTATAACAATTCAAACGAATTCTCATCACTATATGCTCAATCAAATAAATTCGATGATGCACATGTCTCAAATTCAAAATTGTACGATGCATGATCATGATTTTCCAGCGCTCTAATCCAATTCCGCTAACTCTCGCTTCACAACCAAAATTCACTATTCACTAGGTCAAATTCCTTCACTAAGCCCCCAAAGATA
Source organism: Erythroxylum novogranatense (assembly GCA_029891385.1). Classification (NCBI taxonomy): domain Eukaryota; kingdom Viridiplantae; phylum Streptophyta; class Magnoliopsida; order Malpighiales; family Erythroxylaceae; genus Erythroxylum; species Erythroxylum novogranatense. The sequence continues at coordinate 54,424,098 of CM057232.1, forward strand.
ACTCCAATTGTCACAACATAACTCTTGGTTTGCATTTGAAACTATAATAGACTCTCTTTCGATAATTACGATCCCTCTAATTAAAATTCAAACTCTTAGTCTTTACCACAATTGTAGACCTCCTTCTCTAGTTCACAACGAATCCAGAATCACCTCAATTGGAGGTCTATACCATAAAATACACTCCAAAAACCAACTTATTTCACTTCAGAAATTGCCCCTCGTCGCGACCAAGAGTCCCTCGTCGCGACGTGGGAAGGGACGCTCGTCGCGGCGTGGAAACACGCTCGTCGTGACGAATATCCACTCGCTCGTCGCGACGACTCGGCCCGCTTGTCGCGTCAAACACGCACTGGCTCGTCGCAACGAGGCTAGTTGCAGACGTCGCGACGTGCGAACGATCTTCGTCTTCTCCGATCGATTTTCCTCCATTTTCAACCATTCTCTCTCTATAAACTAGCATTAAACACACTCATCTACTCACATCTAACACATTAAACACCATAAATGCCACAACCCATAATAAATAACAACATTAAACACAATAAACTTACCAAATCAAAGAATCGAACGGTAACCTTAAAACTTCTGAAATCCTTCAAACTTCAACACCCACGGTGATTCTCCAAAGCCAAGCAAAAGATCAACTTTCCCAAGGCTTCTAGCAGCTCATCAACCACAATGAAAGGGAAACCAACGAAAATCTCCAAGGGGAAAGGGTGAAATCGTCGACGGGGAGAGAAGAGAAATGCTTAACTCCAATATTCAAAACCTAACTCATTTATATAAAGATTTAAACCTATTGCTCACAAATTCACAAGCCCTCAATTCCTTTTAAATTTCAGTCTCTAATTTCAATGGCTCATCACAATAATTCCTAAACTCGCAAATCTAAATTTTCCAAGCCATTTTTCAGTCAATTTCGGAATCGGAATCTAAATCATCAGTCTCTAGGTCATTTTTTCAGTCCGGACACATAACTCTAAAAATTCTAGAAAAATTATCATAATTCCTCAAAAATCTAAAATACATAATCCCATACTCAAATTTCACTTTCCAATCTCAAAAACTCAAATTCAAATTATTCCTTAATTCTCAAGGTTCAATTCTCACTCTAAATCAACTATATAACCCAATGATTCTTAAATTCTCAATCAAGTCACAATTTAACCTAATCATCTCAAGATTCACAATTCAACTCATAATCACAATTTAAATGCTGGAACAATCATGAATGCATGTCACTATGTAAGTATGTGCAAAACGATCTATCTCTTTAAAATCAGAGGCCATAAAGCACTCGATCACAATTTATGCAATAACAGAACTACCTGTACCAATATGTTCATCGCATCAGTAACGGGATGTTACAAAAATGATTGACTGTAGGACATAAACCCACAAAGATAAGGTTTGTAAATAAAATATCAGTCATATTAAGTACCAAATCCTATAGCAATCATCCAAATACAAGCCAATTACTCTCAAAATCATGCTAAAATACAACTTAATTAGCACTTATCAAATTCACCTACACTTAAGCATTTGCTTATTCTCAAGCAAATTAATCTCATTAATCTTAAATTAAATAAGTGGTAACTCAACAAAAATTTAACAAGTTAATTGCATCAAGTAAGATTCTTCATTATTCATTCAATTGCAAAGTGTAATAAATTTTTAGGCACTTAGCTACTTACATCAAAGTATAATTAAATCCAATTCACTTTACAATCCTTCAAACTTTAACTCAATCCACAAAATTCATCCTAGTGCATAAAATGAGCATATATGAGAAAGATGCTTCAACTTTTAAACATTTTTATAACCCTTGCTGAACAAAAAGTCAAAACACTAACATTAAAATAACACACAAGAGCATTTAGAAGTTTATTTGAAAAAACCTAATTTTTTAATATGTGCGTAAACACCTTCTCATGAGTACTCTTAGTTACTTAGTTAATTCATTATTTTAAATGGATATTAGCATCACTCTTTAAATTCTATTTTTTACTTGGTTTGAAACCAATAGGGTGAATTATTAAAAAATTCCTAAGTATAGTCAATTTTATAATTCCAAAATTTAAAAAGTGGAAATAAAATGCTTCAAATTTAATTTTTTAAACAAAAATAGTATATTATTAGACCTCTAATTAATGGTGCTAACCTGGCTAGTCATGTCAGCTAACCTATTTGCCATGTTAGCTAAAACCTATTTGCCATGTTAGCTAATATGTGTCTTATCATTTCCCTGTGACAAATAAATATTTAAAAATTAAATTTAAAATGATAAAACCTAAATCCCTAAATTCCTAAAATACCATTAATCCTAAATTTTTCTAACTCCATCTTGAAGAACAAAAATAGTGGGAATACCTCTTAAGAGAAAGAAAACCATCACAAGACCAATAAATATTTTATTCACGTGTTCCTTTTTTTAATTGAACATGATATCTTTAGATAATCATTCAAAGGGCTTCATAAATAGAATGACGTTGGAAATAATAACTAATAAAGAATTTGCCAAGGTGATGCAGTGCAACAACTAAATGGTAGATGGTGAAAATAAGATGATTAAAAAGTATTTTTTTTAAAAAAAAGAAGAAAATGTATTAATAAAGAATGAAAATAAAGCTTACAAGAGAGTCTAGGGGATACCCTTTGACACTAGAGAAGTGCTAATCACCACACATAAGGAGAATACGACATTAATAACTAGAGAAGGCTGAAGCAAGTATTTAGTTTAAAAACTGAGCTCTTTGATGTTGTCAAGAGTTTCAGAGATGAGTGATTAAAAGTATTAGAGCTATTAAGATGATGATTTTTATTTTGACAAAGTTATTGAGTTATGGTAGAGACCAAAGGTAGTGAAATTGACGAGTTTAGATCTATGGAGTTTGGGAACTTCAAAAGATATAAAACAAGGACATAATTGTAGAATAGGAAAACATAATCATTGCAATTGGACAAAATATAATGAAGAAGAAGATTCATTTTCTTGAGAAAAAAAGAGTGACTAAGAAGAATTAGGAGTAAGAATTCAAGCGTTTAGCAACAGAGGCCATAATTGACGGTGGGAGAACTGAAAACACTAGTAGGCATTTTCTTAAAGAAAATCAATTCGATCTAAAGGACTCTCTCCTTTATTCTTTTCCAGTTTTTTGTTCTTCTTTTTCTTCCTCTATCTTTATGTTATCTCCTTTATATCTTAACTATCCTTTTTTTCACCAAGTTGGTGCTCTATTCTTTTTTTAACTATTTTTTTGTTCCTAACTATTGCTCCTTTCCTTTCTCACGTTTATTATTAACACTATTCCAATTTTCTTTTGTTATTATTATTATTATTCTCACAAGTACATTATACAAACATTCTCCTTCCTTTGTTTTTATTCCATCTATCATATCATATTCAAAAAATAAAGTGGTGCGAAGATGGAGGGGTGGCTTAGTTTCAATTAGAAATGTTTCCTTTGTTCTTCATCATAGAGTTAGAAGAATCTAGGGTTAGAGGTACTTTAGGTGTAGCATTTAAATTTTAAATTTTTAAATCTTTATTGTTACGTGGCAATGATTGGACAACCATTTGTAAATAGGTTAGTTGGTTCTAACGACTTTATTGAGGGTTTAACAATGGGTTATTGTTGCAAAAAATTAAAAGTTTAAATAATTTATTGTCACTTCTTAAAGTTTGAGTTATAATTACAAAATTAAGTAAAGTTTGATATATTTTATAACTAACTCTTTATTTAATGCTCACTTATTCAAACAAAACAATTTTATTTTTATTTTCTTTTCTCTTTTTATATAGAATGATAGAAGTGCTTAAAAGAAGTCGCTTTCCCTCATTTAATTTGTACATTGTTCTCAATGTATATAACTTACAAAAATAATGAAAAATATAGAAAAATTGTAAAGAATGTAAGGATAATCGGCACTCCCTTGACAATTAAAAAAATCGTTTTCCTTTTTTAATTCCATTAATATCTATCTAGGGTTGTTGCAAGCTGACCTTTATTGTAATGCATAGGGGTGTTCAGTAATTCCTGCAACATGTTCTATATAACCTACATAATGCCATCAATTTTTATCTTAAATAGAATAATCATGATCGAATAATGAAAGAACATCAAAATAAACTTAAATTCATGAGTTTAAAACTACAAAAGCAAACCAAAATTATTGTTAAAGATCTTAAAAATTATAAAATTAAAACAAAAACACCTAAATATTGGATTACTTCTTAACAAACACTCATTTTTTGAATCTTTTAGTTGGACTTCTTACTAAACCCCTTCCCTCATCTTTGATCCAATATCAAAGACTTGATTCCACTTTACTTTGTGATCAAAAGCCACTAGATACCACATGTTTCATTATAATTGAATATTTATCTCTCCTTCTTCTCCTTGTATGTTATACATCTCCAATAGGTTTTGTTTGATTATTTCCTTCAAAATAAGAGAAATATCAATATTAACCACATGTATGAGAAACTAGTATCAACTTTATCAAGGAAATGTTTCATGGAATCGGATATTTCTAAAGCTACTCCCTCATCCTCCACCTTTAGGATTAACTTTCCATTATAAACATTTGTGATATGTTTAGTAGTAGCTAGAAAATTTCATCATAAGATTAAGGGAATCTTTATATCGTCCTTTATATCCAAAATCATAAAGTCTATAGAAAATATAAATTAAATTAATTAACCATATCCAAATTGTCTTTCATAATACCTAGGATACTTAATCAATATTTTTGTAAAATAAATTATCATTCTAGAGATATTAGGTTCACCTAATCCTAATTCCTTAAACATGTTATTCTAACTCCTAAGGCCATTAATTTTGTTTTAATTAGTAAGCTATGAATATTACAAGGAGTAATAAAACTCTATAGATCTTTTATCTTCTAAGGTTGGAGCAATCTTCACTTAAACTAACCATTAATAACTTATCAAACTTTTTATTAGAAAGGAGACCTATTAAGTATTTAGTTACTTTGGCATTTGTGAAAGAGTCTCAACAAAAATAATGTTAACGTGTAATTTTTTAAGAAACTCTTGAAACTTATCAAATTCATCTTCCTTTCTAACTATTATAAGCTTGTTTGGGTACGAATCTTTAGGTTTTAATCTTTGACCACTTCCTTCTTTGGCTCTTCATTCTTTTCTTTCTTTTTCTCCTCATCCTTCTTTACTTTTATGACAACCTTTTTCCTTCTCTTATATCTCTATTCTTTAACCTGCAGCTCCCTCATCTCCTCAAAGTTATTATATTAACTTGCTCCCTTAGATTTAGCTGACATAACTGCTTTTCAGAGAAAAACTTAGTAAGCTATCTAATCTAAATCTCCAAGTTATTGACGAAGGCTTGTTGTTTTTGAAGAAATGCTTTAGTACTCTTGAAGCAAGTCTATGTTCAAGTGATAACTTTCATCATAATCTCCTTAAGATTTGGCTTACTTAATTAATGTTATTGTTACTGAAATTCAAGTAGAGCTTGATTGTTTCATAAAATCGTAGAATATTTTCTCCACCTCAAATTATAGATGTTACTATAGGGGTTACTTTAAGGCTATGTTTGGTTGGGTGGTTATTAATAGAATGGAAAGAAATGGAATACAATATTATTCCATCGCTTAGGAGGGGGCTTATAATGGAATGAAATAAAATATAATGGAAGAGGAAGGTTTCACATTACATTACATTCCATCCTAAACAGTAAAAATAAGTTACCTTCGATTTGGGAGGTTTAGGATGGAATGTAAAATGATAAACAACATTTCATTATATTACATTATGAAGCCTTGTTTCAAACAACATTTCACAATATTATATTATTAACCCTTTCATCTCTCTCAAATAACATTTTTCTAATATTATATCCATTTATATTACATTTTATTATAAATCATTCTATTCCATTCAAAAACTTTACGTCCAACTAAACATAGCCTAAGGCTAGTTCATTACAAAAGTAACTTTCTTGATTAGTTTCCACATATTGTAAGGCACTTGACATTCATGATTAAGGTATCTACCTCCACAAATATCATAATGTGTCACTAATGTCGGTTGAGCTTACCGAATACATATTATTAAGCCTCATATTCTAAGCTTCAAATGTCACTATAAGCAATAACATAATACAATCCCCCATAATATACTAACTAATTATCCTGGCATTATGTTTGATAGTTGCAATCTCAAAAGTTCTAGTTTCTTTTTTATTGTTAGTTTTCTTATTTTTAGTATGAACAAAATTAGAATAGACCTAAAAAAGATGGATCCTAAAATTATTGTTTGAACTAATTCTTTGGCCTATTTAAAGACCCAAGTTTTATTACTAATTATTCAATGACTTTTTCTTATTACTAAATGGAAATTTGCTAGCATTTCGATTCAATTTTAGATTTATTATATTATAATTGAGAATTCATATGCATGAATAGATTATAGCATGAATAATAAGAATTATACATAATCTTGGAGATAATACCACATAAACTTTATGGGTTAAAGTTGAGTCTATCGTGAGAATTCATATAATGAGTTAATACATTTTAAAGATTTTGATTATAAAGATGTTTAAATCAATTAACTTAAGAGTAAAGGTTGTATGCCTTGAAAAGAATAAAGTTGTAACTTTAAAATTTTACGGGCCAAGAAACTAGGGTTAATGATAAAATAAAGATAAATATAAACATAGAAAGATTTTGTGGAGATTTTACATTTATGTAGGGTTAATGATAAAATAAAGATAAATATAAACATAGAAAGATTTTGTGGAGATTTTACATTTATGTCTTATTTATCAATGAGTTATTTCTGTCTTATTTACTATGGTTCGTTATGTTAGATTGGTAAATTTAGTTTAGTTAATTATTCGTTTTGTTAGATTCAATAAGAGATTGATGATTATCACTATTACCTGTAGTTCTCAAGAGATCAACATTCGTTAGAACACTAATAATCTCTAAGATAAATATGAATTAATATTTACAAACTGAAAAAGTTGTATAAAACCTTTCTTAGAGAGTTTTTTCATCTAGAATCTAGCTTACTTAATAATTTTGTGAAATGAGAATTTATTCAACAACAATAATAAGTTGACTAAAATTCAAGATACCTATAAATATATGTTAAGAGTAAATTTTACTTTTAATTTTTTATAAACAAAACAAAATCCTTAAATATTTTATATTCAAACTAAATCCATAACCTAATTCTTAGAACCCTAACCCGTTAATTTTCAAGCTTAACCCATCAATTTGTACAAGTTAATATACGAGTTTTTCAAAAAATGGTTATGCCTTATAACGGCTATTTGTATGAAGGTACAAATTGATTCATTTGTGTTGAAAATTTGACTCCTTTTTACGTAGTAAAATTATTTGATGTTCATAAATTCTAGTTAGCTATTTACTTTGAAATGGAAACTGGTCACAGGTCCTATGCCTGAATGAGTTTAAAGCTTTTGAGGTATGCTTACCTATCTTTAATCCCACGTAACCAGCAATACACTTCGCAATGATGCAAGCAAACTAATCTAAAGTGAAATATCTGGATGCAAACTGCTGTAATAGGTTCCATTCGTTACTAGAAATGACCTAGCAATGCCGAAAAGCTGATACCTGGCTCAGCCATTACACCAAAGTGCACACATACATTGGAGCAAATACACAACCACATGGAAGGAGGGGGGGATAAGACATGAACACCAGACGTTATCCCATCAACGCAGTTGTCCTACCAGATATATAAGAAAGAAGAAGAATAAATTGTGCTCTGAAAAAGCGGAACTGCCCCAATTAACGGTTGTGTATACAGACCTCTCACCAATAAAAACCAACCTAAAAACGAAACCACGAAGCCGTAATTCCGCACACCAAGCACCGGGAAACGTTAGCCAGTTGACATCTGCGACTTCAAATTGCATTAAGAGAATATGTCAACTCCATCAAGAGCAACAGAAGAACTAGATCACTGCACAAAGCATAAAATGTCATTATGCGGAAATGATGTGCACCCACAATTTTTTATCAAATAGTAGCACATAATATGATGACGTAATGTCTAATTGACATGAATGCTCAACTATAAATGGAACATGTAGAGTCTAAGTAATAACTGTAAAATTACATGACAAAGTTGTCGGAGATATTACTGTAAGCATTGTTTGATATAATACGCTTCCTAGAAGTCAATGTGTTTTAGCAACTTTATCTCCAAAAGAAATGTTTTCAAGAAGCTACTGTGTAATTTACCTGCCGCTGTTGTTGATAAGTTCCTGGCTGTTGTTGATAAGTTCCTGGCTGTTGATAAGCTCCTGGCTGCTGGTAAGCCGCTGGCTGCTGATAGTTTCCATACCCAGGATAGCCTCCATAATACATGTTAGGATCTTGGGGAGGAGCTGCATATCCATATGCATCATATCCTTGAGAATACCCATAGTAACCACCACTCCACTGGTTCTGCTCTGCCTGAGACTGAACATAGCATCCTTGGTTAAATAAGTGGGAAACTTAATCAGAAGAAAAACTCGAAAATTTTGTAAAGGCAGCTTAAAGACCTGTTTGTTTGATGGACTTCGTCCCCATGAGAGTCGAATACATTGTCCTGCTAGTTGTGTTCCATTCAACATCAAGAGTGCTTGCTCCGCGCACGAACTAGATCAACACATACCCAACAAGAAAAAAAAAACATAAATCAAGATAGTGAAAATCATGAAGAACTGGAATTTTGTGTTTTTAAGTCTCAAGTACCGATTTGCAAACTGAACAAAACCGCACCGCTTGCCAGCAGGTATCTTCACATGCACTAGCTCACCATATTTACTAAACACAGTTCTCAAAATATCATCAGTAACACTTGGATCTAGAGCCCCAACAAAAATCTGCATCGAGGAGAGTAAAAAGTCATTTAATGTAGCAAAAAATTAACTATGTAAATAACAAACCAACTACCCACAGTTGTATTATTTGGATCATTCTCGCCCTGAGTTCCTTGAGTATTGTCAAAAGTAGCTGCAATAACAAATGAAATAAAAAGATACATAACAGCTGAAAAAAGGATGAAACAGACATGAATGACAAAAGAAACACTAGAAAACCTAATTAATTGTATGTGTGGAAGTGTCAATCAAATAAAAGATATATCCATCTCAAAAGCATGCTATTTTACTTTTCAATTATCTCACATTAAATGACAACTTGTCCAAAAACAAGTTTAAGATACTTACACAGATTCATCATATTTAGACTCAACAAAATAGAACTAGCTAGCCAAGCAATGAAGCCAACTAAGAAACATTTACAAGGGCATAAGATTGAATTAGACAATATTTACGAAATGCCAATGAAAAAATGGCATACAGCAGCGTGATGAATAAACACTTGGGAAAAATTACTACTGCAGCAAATAACAGCAAAAATGCTTTAGAATTTCAACAAAATTGAACCTGTGAAATAAGTTAGATATAACTTCTGAAGTTTGGAGCCTTACACTAACAGGAAGTGTTGGCTTCGGCAACCAGAATGCTTCAGCAAGGCATCACTAATTACTATTAAACATTGTTCTTAAAATGATTGTTGAGTCTTACTTTAATAGGAAACATCCTACAAAAATGATACAGTTACTACTTTGACAGGGTAAGCCTCTTGATATATGAAGGAGACAAAGGAAACTGAGGACTCTTCAGTTTTATTTGGGCTTTTATTTGACAGCATGATGAACAATCTTTTTGGATAGACACATCAATGTTAAACTGAATTACAATTCAGAACCTGTTGAAAAATAAAAGTCAGCGAGAGGATTCAATAGCAACTTTGAGCAGGTAAATATCAGTTTGGAAAAACCTGCATTCATGTTTGCATGCTGGCAGATGTAACATACACAGCACGTGCTTACAAGACTGGGCCAATTTTACATGGTTTCCACCATTGATAATCTATATAGACAGCACATGTTTGCTCATGAAGTAGAATAACGTATGGAAATCTAAAAACAGGTCTTGACCATATGTCTCAACATTGCAAAGGAACTGAATAGAAGAAATAGAACAAAGGCTGACATAAATTAGCAGAATTAAGGAGCTCTGAAAAGAAATTAAACGACCTTGGAGAAAAGGAACAAAACTAGTTTAGCTTGTGACTCTCTAAAGGAAAGGAACTGAAAAATTAACTGCCGAATGTGGCTAAACGCCACAAGTAAATTAAGTTTATGACGTAAACAAAATAACTGACCTAAAATGAGGCCACGCATTTAGGTGGAATCATTTCAAGCTGAAATCAGTTCCAGGGCCCCCAAAATGAGAGCCTCTTGATGTCCTGTTTTAAACAACATGAGTTTTATATAAGTTTTTGCATGTTTTTTGTTCAATTAAATGTGCCCAAGTTTACAATCGTAATTGCTGGAAGGAAATGACTTTGAAATTCCATCTATCCTCAAACTTGAAACTGAGTGCACAGGAAATTAAGAGCATTATTTAATCAGTATCATGTTAAGAAAACACAGAAGTAGTCCACAACAACTGAATCCAAGACAGTGAATTTAAGGGTCAGCACATAAAAAGTGGCTGATGCAACAAAAACAAACTGTAACTACACAAATGAATAACAATATCCACTCCACATAAAGGGATTATACATATAAGTACTTATAGTACAAACCTTTCTGGAATTGCTGAGTCGCAGGTTTCTTAGTAGCAGCTGGTCCAATCCGCATTGGCCTAGTTGAGCAGTACTGTCCATTCATTTCAACCATGGCACGCTGCTGCTCATTTTCATCACCAAACCTCACAAAGCCATATCCCTTGGAACGTCCAGTCATCCGATCAGTCACAACTTTTGCGCCTTTCACCGATGGATATACATTTTTGAATGTCTCTTGCAACAAGTAATCATTAACATCAGCAGCTATATCACCAACAAAGATAGTATAGTCCGGACCATCATCCTGACGCCTTTCACCAGCAGTAAGAGTAGCCCAGTTCAGTCGAAAACTCTGCTCTGCGTTTGGCATTAGTGTACCATTGTAAGTCTGCAAGATTCTCTCTGCTGCAGCCCGGGATACAAACTCAATGAAACCATAACCTTCAGGGTAACCTGTTTGCTTATTGCGAATTACCTTGGCTGATACAACCTGCAACACAATTATGTTTTGATGAAAATATAGGACAAAACAAAGTGAGAAAAAATCCAAAATGAAAAAAGAAACGATTGTTGCCTATCTCCATAAACAAGAGGACAACATAAGCGAAACTTCAAGTCCATTTTTCTCATCAAGAATTTAAATTTCAATATTATATGGAAACACACCCGTACCATCATTCTAAAAATTCTCCTTTATAAAAAAATATTCAACTAATCCAAATGTCGATACAATTCGTACAAAACATAGAATAAGTATCACTTTAATCATATTCTTCAATGCGCACACAAAACCAAAAGTATACAACGAACACAACAAAGCCAAATCCAATTAAGTTCGCAGCTTTACATCTGAGATAAACAAAACTCAATAGCTTTACCTCTCCAGTCGAGGAAAAAATCGACATGAGATAATTCTCATCCATCCATTGCTGCAAGTCACCGATCCACAACGACTTGACCTCGTTGGCGTCGGCAGCGGCAATACCCGCACCAGCCTGCTGCGGTGCTACGCCGTACTGAGACGGAGGAGGAATCAGAGGAGGATTCCATCCGGACGGTGGGGGAACTGGCTGCGGCTGCATCATCCAGGGCGGATTTTGCTGCTGGTACTGGTGATCAGCTGCAGGCATGGGCTGGGGAACAACTCCGGTACCTTGTTGTTGCATCTTGGTGGTCGAGGAAAAGCGTAGATTGGGGTATAGAGATTGGTGGATCTGTGGGTGGGAATAAAACCCTACAATGATTTGAGGGATCCTTCCTAATCCTTAGATTGGGAGTGGAATGAGAGAAAAAGAGAACTGTGTGAACGTGTTCTTTTTGGGACAGAGGATAAGAAGGGTTGGTCTTGTCTCGGGGTTAGCGTTATTTGGTAGATAGGAGATTGAATTAATTCGACCAACACATAATATTAATTATTTATTAAAAATATTTGATAAAATTTGTTGTTTAGTATTAATCATTGATTTGTAAAATGATTTATGTGGGTATGAATATAAAACAATTATAAGAATATAAATATTATATTTTTTAATATTTCGTTGAATGTTGTTATAAAATTTTTATAATTAATTTTATAATTGGTCGAATTAGATCAGATCTTTTGGTAGAATCCAAATCATACGACAGTGGCCGATCGGCCCATCTTTCGCCGATCGATCTCAGCCCAATCCACGATCCGCTACCATTCGCAGTGGAAGTTTACGATATCGTCAAGACTTAAACCCAAGATCCGCTCCATATATAAGGATAATCTTTCTTATAATAAGTGCGTGATCATTAACCCTAATCTTCTTCGCTCACAATGATCCTACTCACACCAAAAGAATCGATTTGAGCGTCGGAGAACTTATTTAAACAACCCCGACGCGCTTTCTTATTTTGCAGGAACCTTCAAGCTAGAGCTCTCGGAGAAGCAGAAGCTTCATAGATCCGAATAGTAACACGCATTCGTCGAGCAACCGGCGTAACCAATTGGCGCCTAGCGGGCCGACATCAGCCACCACGCCCGTAAACATGACAGATCAAAGTGACAATATTAACCTAATATAGCCATTGTCGCGACTCTAGCGATCTAACGGATGAGTTTGCGCGATTCGCAACCTCGCCACGTAAGACACCATGCTTCCCGCACGTAGTCTTCGGACCCGAATGATCAACCACAAGTGTATATTTGCGAGTACTCGACTTTGAGGCCACTTGTTGTATGGATTTAGTCTGAATTGGAGAAAGTGGTATACATGAAAGTTGTAGCTTGTCTGTCCATCTTTTCAACGCTATAAAGTACGAAATTTTTAGATGTGGGAATTGGGAGATATGAAATTTTAAAGTTTGGAGTTGGTATAAGATGATCACAGCAGGGTGGACTCTTTGACTGGAAAATTGACCTAGTTAGAGATTGAATTTGCTTTTAAGTTCTTCGTGAAAGTTGTAGATGATGTTTTTATCTTTCCATTGGTGTAAAGTATGAAAATTTTCAATATCGGTACTAGGAGTTATAATCGACTGAAATTTGGAAGTTGTTTAGGAAGAATTGATAAGGACAAACTTTGAGTGGATTTTTGACTCCCTTAGAGGACAAATTGATTTTTCTGTTCTTCAGGGAAGTTGTAGAGCTTCCTTTGATCTTTTTATTGATACCAAATTTGTTAAATTCGGAGTTCGGGATCAAGAGTTATGATTTTTGGCAATTTCGGTTAGATATGTATATGAAAAATCCTTTTGCTTTTGCCATTCTCCTCCCCTAATCCTACCATTGTTCAATCTTTTATTTATAACTGTCCCGTCCGACATCCGATTGATTCGATTTTTTAAGCGTTGAATTCCTAAGATTTTTCGTGTGAGATTATGATTTTTAGGAGATTAAATGGAAAGAGATTGATTGAACCAAAGGGAGAGGTTTGGTTAAAGGTTATGAGTTAGATAATTTTCTGAACGTGGTTCAGTATTTTGAGAAATTCGGGAGTTATGGTGCTCCGATGGAGTTGATTCTTAAGGCAAAATAAAATTGAGACATGAGGCTACAAATCATGTGAAGGGATCGAGTTTTAATTTAGCCTATAAGGTTGTCAATTTTTGAGTCGAAGTTGGTGTCACTATTCAGTCGCGGTTTTGTATGGTCTGTACGTATTTTGGCCATAACTTCCTCAATTCTGAACCGAATTGAGTGATTTTTGTGTCATTTTAATGATGATACATAGAGGAACATTTCTCTAGAAGAAAGTTTTATAAAATCATTTCGTTTACCTGCTCAAAATATCGAAGTAAGATGTCAGATTTTTAAGAATGTTTTAGGGGCAGATTTGGAAGTTCACTTAATGGAGGGGCAATTCAGTCTTTAGCCACTCATTTTAATGACATGGCAAGAAAGACATGAGGGAGGTCGGTTATGAGAGGGAGAAGCACGAAAATTCTAGAAAAAAGCAAGAAAAAGAAAGAAAGACCGAAGAGAGAAGGAGAAAGGAGAGAAGCTTCGGTGGAGTGGAGAAGAACAGAAGAGAAGGAGATTTTCATGGAAAGCTAGGGATTTTCGTGGAAAAGAATAGAAGATTCAAGCTTCCAAGGAAATTTAAATGTGGAAGAAAGAAGGAGACTTTGGAGCAATTGAGGCACAAAGCAAGTTGTTAGCATGGATATGAGGTGGGTAGTGTATTTATATTTTGAATTATAAGCTAAGTATGTGATTTTGAAAATTTAAGAAGCAAATTTTTGATAAATTAATTTTTATATAAATGTTTGAAAATTATGATTTTCAAAAGATTAATTTGAATGCTTTCGGAATGTTTTTAAGAAAATACGAGATATATGAAATTCATGGTTTTCGAATTATTTGAAAATTTTGAAAAATGTGTATTGTGATTTTGAATATGTTTTGATTTGATTTAAAGAAATAATTGCATTCTTAGTGATAAGTTGATTGATGAATTGATGATTTGAAATGTGCATATGAAATCATGTGTGAATTTTATATGAATTGATGTGATATGTGAATATGTGATTAAATTGATGATTTTAAATTGAATGTGAATTGCTATATGATTTGATGTGATTTGTGTATGTGAATGTGTTTGAATTATGATTTAAAGAAATTTCTATGAATTATGTATTCTTTATGTTTTGAATGATTTGGCAAATTATGAAAAGGGTTGCTTCCAAGAAGTAAATTGCTTTAATAAATTTATTGTTTATAGTTTTGGAAAGTCAAGAAGAAGTTTAAAATGTTTGAAATTATTGTTTTGAATGATTTGAATTATTGTTGAAGTTGTTTGAGACAAATTAAATATAATGATTCAATTGCTACATTCAATGGGTTTGAGTGTTTTGAGAAATTGTTATCGATTTTAAATGTTTTGATAAATTAAGAAAATTTCGAAATTTATGAAAATTGTTACTTTCATTTGGTTTTAAAAATGACTTGAAAAATTGTTACTAAAGTTAAATTCTTTGTTTTTAAATGATTTGTAATATTGATCGAGAAATTTAGAAAGAAAGTTTGAAAAATCAAGAAAGGAAAATATTTATGAAATTTATTGTTTCCGAATGTTTTAAAAAAAATTGCTACAAAGGTTTAATTCTTTGTTTTTAAAGGAGTTATGTTATTGATCGAAAAAATTAGAGAGAGTATTTTGAAATTTATGGTTTTCGAATGCTTTGGAGAAATGTTACAAGTTTTAAAGGATTTTAAAAAATTAAGAAAAGTTCTGAAATTCGTTACTTATAATTGAAGTAAGAAAATTTGTGATTTTTAATTGCTATGATTTTGTATTTTCCTTGTTTGTGCATGATTGAGACTTTGAACATGTACTTGATTGTATATGAGAACGATTGATGCATTGAGTTTGCTTTTGAATTGTTATATGAATGTGTGTGAAATTGTGGATATGTGATTGTGTCGTTTATGACACGATGTAATATGAAAATGTGAAAATCAAGATATTCGAAAAGTGCCTTCGGGCAATTCGAATTTTCGTTTTCGATTATGTGTTATGTGGGTTTGGTCAGGTCCCATAAGTGGAACGAGTGCGCACTTGTCTATTTTTATAGCCTTCTCTCGGCTGCCCGTTAGTGGCACTGGAGTTTCGATCTCGGACTCCCATAAGTCACGGCTACACCGGACCGCTATGCAGAAAGGTGTAGTACGTTCCGTTCACGGCTGCACAAGACCGCTATGCGGGAATGTGTAGTACGTTCTGATTTGGACCTAACCAGACCATTTGATATGATGTGTGTTTCGTTTTGTTTATAAGTGTTCGTTTTGTTTATAAGTGTGATGCATTGCATATTTTGAACAATGTTTAAGAAATATGAAAGAAATGAAGATTTACACGATCTTGATTTTTTTCAAGAAAAGTAAAAAATGTGAGAAATTTTGAGAATTAAGCTCGTTGTGGATTTTTAGCAGTGATATGATTGAAATTATTTTTGCAATGTTTTAAAAAGATTGAGAAATAAGAAATCTGAAAAATTTTCTACTAAGGAACTTTTGAAAGAAATGGCAAAAAGATTTGCAATTGTTTTCGCTTATCATTCAATTTATAAATATATTATCCACGAGCAATAAGCTCACCCCCCCTTTCATCCCCATCTCCAGGTATAGAGTAGGAGATCGGATGAAAAATTGTCAAGACCATTTGTTCGATTGTGTATAGCGTGTATTTTTTGTAAAGTTGATTTTGGTATTGCTATGGTATATGGTTGAATTGCCATTTATGTATTTCGAGCATGTATTTCAGAATGTATGAGGATTATGAATTTGTGTATAATTGAGTTGATGTATATGAATGAGGAAATTATGTACGGATTTGAGATTTGTAATTGTAAATGATTTTGGAATTTGTATATAAAATTATGTATGATTTTGGAATATATATTTATGATTGATTTGAGGATTAGATTGGATAATGAGATTGGTATATTGAATTGAGGATTATGGAAGTGTTAGGTATAGATTTGCGTTTTGCTGGTGTTTGGATTTCGGACGGGAGTGTCCGATGATTTTGATGATTGTTTGAGTATTATAGAAGTGTTTTAAACCTTTACAAGTTTTGGATTTTTACAAATGCAGCCGTTATGCTGCCGAATTTTCGTTAGATAATAAGTTGAAAAAGAATAAAAATAAGAATAAGATGTGTAAAAGATGGATTATTGGGACCTATATGATTGTTAAGAATTTTGTTATGAATTGAGAAATTGATTGGGGATATTTCCAAGAAAAGGGGAAATTATATGGATTTGCATGAGTTTGAAACAAGATGGTTATAAAAAAAATTATACCGGATTTCGGATAGGTTAGTCTAGGTTTCCAACGCGATTGTATTTCGATAAGTGTATGTATCGGATGTCGGATCCGCTTTCGTTTCGTCTTCATTTTGTTTGCTTTCATTTGACTCCGTTTTTCGTTTCGCTTTCGATTTGCATGTTGTTTTAGTTGTGATTCGCTTTGTTATCCGTATTCGATTCGAATTCGCTTTCCATTTTCGAGTTCGTTTTTGCATTCTGTTATCCGATATGCATATGTTTCCGCTTTTGCTATCTGATTTTCGTTTCTGATTCCATTCCGATTCATTATATATCGATACGTTCGTTTTGTTTTACGGTTGGGATCCGATTACCGGATCGGGTCGCAACAGGCTGGGTCGATTTGTAAAGCATGGACAAAATGCTGATCGAGATAACGAGCATAAGACCAGTCGGCCCGACAACAGGTGACAGCCCTGGAGGCGAAACGATAGAAATGATGGAGGGAGGCAGAATGCAAATACAGACGATCGACGTGAAGTGAGGGGACGATCCAGGGCAAGAGGCGACAGGAACACTGGGCAACAAGATGACCGACTGGTGAGGGTCATTAACATGATATTTGGTGGAAATGCAGCAGGAGGATCCACTGCTAAAGGAAAAAAAAGATATGCCAGGCAGGTCGGCGAGGACTTGTCAGCCAAAAGAAAGAAGCAGAACGATGTGATGATATCGTTTGACGAGTCTGACCTTGACGGTGTAAGTTGTCCTCATGACGACACGCTCGTTGTAAATCTGAATATGGACGACAACGAGGTAAAGCGGGTAATGATTGATACGGGAAGCTCGGTCGATCTGTTGTATTATGATGCCTTCAAGCGAATGGAGGTACCAGAGGATCGACTACTGCCTATAGAAGGACCTATCAAAGGGGTAACTGGAGCAGCAGCCTACCCGTTTGCCCGGGTCTATTTGAAAGTGAAGTTCGGGCAAAAGTCGCGTCAAATAGAGAAGGACGTTGAGTTCTTAGTTGTGAAGTTTCAAGGGGCGTACAATGCGATAATTGGACGAGCCACTTAAAACGCCCTTAGAGCGGTCGTCTCCACCTACTACCAAGCGATGAAATTCCCAACGCCCCATGGAATCGGTATTGTCAGGGGTCAGCAGAGAATCACTAGGGAATGTTACTTAGCGGAAACAAAAACACTAGATGGGGCGGTAGTCTTGACGAGCTCTCTTGACGTGAGAGCTGATGAGGAGACGGAGAGAATGAACCCAGTGGAAGAAACGCAACGGGTCATACTGGATGAAGCCGACCGCTCCAAATTCACAAATCTAGGTTCCGAGCTTCAGAAAGACCTAGTTAAAGAAATCACAGACTGCTTGGTAGAAAACATATCAGTTTTCGCTTGGGTACCGAGCGACATGCCTCCAATTTCTCTATCGGTCGCATCGCATTCCCTTGGTATTCGACAAGATTACAAGCCAGTTAGACAGAAGAAGCGGTGGCAAAGCAAAGAACGCCAGGAGGTGATTGAGAAGGAAATAGAAAAGCTACTCAATGTCGGGTTCATTCGGGAAGTCAAATACCCGGAATGGTTGGCCAACGTTGTACTCGTAAAGAAGAAAAACGGAAAGTGGAGAATGTGTATTGACTTCACTGCCCTAAACAAAGCGTGCCCAAAAGACAGTTTTCCCTTGCCCATGATCGATCAGTTAGTAGACTCCACCTCTGGACATGAACTTCTCAACTTCTTGGATGCTTTCTCGGGCTACCATGAAATTCAAATGAGTCTTGAAGACGAAGAAAAGACTGCCTTTATAACTGACCAGGGCACATATTGCTATCAAGTAATGTCGTTCGGCTTAAAGAATGCGGGGGCTACTTATCAGCGGCTCGTCATGGAGGTTTTTAAGAAACAGATCGGTCGATCTGTTGAGGCCTATGTGGACGATATGGTGGTCAAGAGTAAGACGGCCGCTGAGCACGTGGGAGATCTAAAAGAAGTCTTTCAGACCCTTGACAAATTTCAGATGAAGCTGAACCCGGAGAAATGTGTCTTTGGTGTGGCATCCGGAAAATTCCTGGGGTTTATGATTACTCAGCGGGGGATTGAAGCTAATCCAGAAAAGATTGAAGCTATCGTCCGCATGTCTTCACCGCGGTGTTTGAAAGATGTTCAGATATTAACTGAACGGATAGTCTCTTTAAGCAGATTTGTCTCCAGAATGGGGGACAAGTGTCTCCCATTTTTCAAAATCTTGAGGAAAGTAAATATGACTAAGTTCCAATGGCCGGAGGAGTGCGAAAGAGCTTTCCAACACTTGAAGCAGTATCTAACAAGCTCACCTGTTTTTGCAGAGCCCCGTCGAAGGGAAAATTCTAATTATCTATCTGGCGGTCACAGAGGAGGCGGTCAGCACGGTTTTGGTTCGATCGGATGACAAGGAGCAATTTTCGATCTACTACGTCAGCAAGGTATTGAGCAGGCCAGAAATACGGTACGCGCCCATATAAAAGTTAGCTCTTTCCTTGATAACTGCAGCGGGAAAACTCAGGCTATATTTTCAAAGTCATACCATTGAGGTGTGGACCGACCAGCCTCTCAGGCAATGCCTCCAAAAGCCTGAGACCTCCAGGCGGTTAATAAAATGAGCGGTAGAGCTGGGGGAGTTCTGTAACACCCAAATACCCCCTGGGAGGATACATGGATGCCACCCAAGACAGAACAAACAAAATCAAACATTACACATATGCATTGTTTTAAAATCTAAGTTTAACACACATATAATACATCTCAGACTTTCCAGAAACAAATCCAAAGAATATGTACAGGCCCAAATAAACCAAACAAAATACATATTCGAGTGACACAAAAACTCTGACTCCTTTGACCACTGCGGTTGACTTGTCGATCCTTAATCTCTTTGCTCTGTACCTACACGGGCAAATCCACGTCTTAAGCTTATAGCTTAGTGAGTAATCATTATCTAATTTAACCAATTTCTTTTCATAATAACGATATCGGATGCATTCGGAGATCGAGATTAATACTCGAGGCAGTAAAATGCACTTCATAACAAATGTTATCATTAACAGAAAAAACAAATCAAAAGTCCATAAAATAGAAGTGGGTAACGGGACTTATCAGAAGACCGAAATCTCGACACCGAAGTGTCCATATCAGAAGACACCGAAGTGTCACAGAAGACCGAAGTCTCGACACCGAAGTGTCCATATCAGAAGACACCGAAGTGTCACAGAAGACCGAAGTCTCGACACCGAAGTGTCACAGAAGCGCTACAGACCCTTCTAGGTATGCCTATTTACCCACAACTCGGACTAACAATTTTAAACCAGAACAAAGTCATTTCTGATAATTCATGTGCAAAGCAAGTAGCACTTCCAATGATATAAACATGCGGCAAACGCCTCGGACAATCATTGTCCAAAATTCAGAACACAACACTTCAATATCACAATCATCAATCAATACCTCGGACCTTCATATAGGAACCAATTAGCAATTCAAGACACATCACAATCAAGTTACTTGAAGAACAAATCAAAGTGAGACCATCCGGTCTATTACAAATTCTTGTCTAAATTACTTACCGATATTATCGATCATATAGAATTTATTTACCAGACTATGTTACTACTAACAAACTTCTTGTGGAATTACTTACCTCAATCACCCTTACTGTTTATTGCCTTGACATGCCGGCAATGTCTGGAATCAATCGATCTGTGCGGTCCTCTATCACAAAATTACTATTGTACATAAGTACAAATGTACTAAAGTCTCTTGCATATGTATCATTCATGTTCATGACAAATTTCCGGGATTAATCAAGAACGTACTCTATCGATCTGGATGTAGTCAAATTCACTAATTCCTTTTTAATTTATTAAATCGGAAAATGTCCAAATTCATATACAAATCAACTACTTTACTATATAGTATAACGGCTAGTAAATAACGACCATAAAAATTGTTCTATAAATAGAGACCACTCCTCCATAATTTCCTTCATCCCTCCACATTCTTTCTTTCTTACCTCACAATTTCTTCTAGACGAAAACCACATCTCAAAATGTTGTCCGCTATCGCATGTTTTTGTATACTTCTTATCTTTCTGTATCTTTGTTTGATTCTTAGTGTTAGTGTAGAGCCAAAAGAAGCTCACCCTTTTTTTTTTCTCTTCTTAGTAGTTCCTATGATCCTTATGCTGCTTAGCATTAGAGAATTAATGGTATATCTATGGAAATAAAGGAATTCAGTATTTCTCTCTATTGTATTATTCATAAATACGTATACGACTGTTCACAAATACGGATACTATTCACGGAGACATACTGTAGCAATATACTGTTCACTAGTCACTATTCACTACTATTCACTATTCACTATTCACTATTACTATTTACTATTTACTATTTACTATTCACCGACACTGTTCACACACTGTTCACTGACACTGTTCATCGTCTCCTACCTTACGAAAATCACTGTTCATTTCATTTTTTTTCTTTCTTTTCTTTTTCCTCTCAATTTCTTTAGCAATTCACTTAAAACCTTATCTATACAGGATTTCTAACCTATCAGAATCGTCAGAAACAACTTAAACTCCAAAGATCGCAAAACTAATGATCAGGAACAAAAACAAAAACATGAACACCATAAAACTGAAAACTCAAAACCAGTAAACCAAAACAAAAACAAGGATGTAATTCGTATGAAAACAGAGGGTGAGTACTTACTAATTTCAGAAAACTTCGACAGTGCGAGTGAGTTGAAATATTGTCGGTGAAGAACAAATGTCCGAAGTCTTATAATTGGGTTTCTTCTTGTTTGCAGATTAAACACATTTATAATCCGTGTCAAATGATTAACAGCTGTCTCTTATCTAAACCGTCCATTTATTATTATTTTATTAATATAATAGTACTGTTAAAACCAATTACACACTTATGATTTCGGAATCACCTAATACCCAGAAGTTCCTGATAACTTCCAAAATTCACCAAAAATTTCGTCATAAAATAAAACTTCAAAATACTTATTCAAAAAATACGAAATCCGTTACCAACACTTTCTAAAAAATCATTGACGTATCAAAAAAATACTATAACTATAAAAAAAATATCTTAATATTGTCCGAATCACTCCGAAGTTTCATGAAACCAATGTACCCGGAAAATACCATGAATGCATGCCAAAATACTGAAGCACAATTGAGTACATATTCCAAGAATAAGCATACTACTTATGCACAATTTAATACATATTCCAATAGTAAGCATATTTCGTACTAAATGTCGTTAATGTTCTAACCCTACTTTGGGCGTTATAACTCTTCCTCCTTAAGAAATTTTGTCCTCGAAATTCATACCGATCCGAATAAGTGCGGATCTTGAGCCTTCATGCTTTCTTCGATTCTGTGTGGCTTCCTCATTTCCATGATGTTGCGGAGGACTTTTACTAACTGGATGACTTGTTTCATAGGTTGTATTACTTCTCGGGCTAATATGGAAACCGGCCCTTCTTCATCGACAAATCTGTTGACTTGAATCTCTTGCACGGTATCTTATGAGTGGCATCGATCGATATCTCCTCAACATAGAAACATGGAACACATCATGCAATCTAGCCAATTCTCCAGAAGAGCTAAGCGATAAGCTACGGTCCAACCCTCTTCAGAATTTCATAAGGACCAATGAATCGCGGACTAAGCTTACCTTTCTTTCCAAACCGAAGTATATGCTTCCATGGTGACACTTTCAAAAACACCTTATCACCGACTTGAAACTCAATATCCTTCCTTTTAGATCAAGCGTCGATTTACGCCTATCCTTTGGCGACTTTCAATCTCTGTTGAATTATCTTAATCTTTTCTTCTGTATCTTTCACAATGTCTGGCCCGATCATCTTGTTTTCACTTAACTCCGTCCAACATACCGGAGTTCTACACTTTCTACCATACAACACTTCATAAGGTGCCATGCCAATGCTTGTCTGATAACTGTTGTTATAAGCAAACTCCATCAAAGTCAAATAATTATCCCAACTTCCGGAAAATTCTAACACACAACCCCTCAACATATCTTCCAAAATCTGTATAACTCGTTCTGACTGTCCATCAGTCTGGGGATGAAAAGCAGTACTAAACTTGAGCTGTGTACCCAATGCTTCCTGTAAACTTTTCCAGAATCTCGAAGTAAATCGAGGATCACAATCTAAAATGATAGACAATGGTACTCCATGCAATCTCACGATTTCATTCACATACAAATCTGCAAGTCTATCCAAAGAATAATCAGGACGAACAGGCAGGAAATTAGCAGACTTGGTAAAGTTATCCACAATTACCCATACAGCATCATGCTTTCTTTGAGTAAGAGGAAGTCCAGTGACAAAGTCCATGGTAATATTATCCCATTTCCATTGAGGAATAGGAAGAGGATTTAACAATCCAGATGGAACTTGGTGCTCAGCCTTAACCTGCTGACACGTCAGACATTTTGCAACATAATCCACAACATCCCGTTTCATACCTTTCCACCAATAATACTGCTTCAAATCCTGATACATCTTATTTCCACCGGATGCATAGTAAATCTTTGTATTATGAGCCTCGAACAATAGTTGGTTCTTCAATTCATCATTAGCTGGCACACACAACCGGTCCTTATAATACAATTCACCATCACCTTGCACAGAAAAATCAGACTGTTTACCTTCCTAAGTAGCCATGATAAGTTGCTGTAACTTATCATCAGCTCTTTGAGCATTACAAATCTCCTGTCTCAACATGGGCTTTGCTATCAATTGAGCCATCAAGGCTCCATCAGATCCCAACTTCCATCCAATCGCTCGGTGATAAAGTTGAGATAGTCTTTCGACTTAAGGCATCTGCTACAACATTAGCCTTACCGGGATGGTAGTCTACAATACAATCATAGTCTTTAAATAATTCCAACCAACGCCGTTGTCTCGATTCGATTTACAGGTAGCAGATACTTCAGACTCTTATGATGCGTGAAAATTCTACACTTTTCTCCATACGGATAATGTCGCCAAATTTTTAAAGCAAACACGATCGCAGTAAGCTCCGGATCATAGTAGGGTAATTACATTCATGAGTCTTTAGTTGTCGAGAAGCATAAGCAACTACCTTCCCTTCCTGCATCAAAACACAACCTAACCCAATCCCAGATGTATCCATATCTGAACATAGTCCTTACGTAAGTAGTTTGAACTAATACAGAGCTTGAAGAAGCATACTTTTCAACCGATCAAAGCTACTCGGCATCTATCGGACCATTCATACTTCACTCCTTTAAAGTAATAGTTTAGTTAAAGGGATGCTATCACCGAAAACCCTTAACAAATCGACGGTAATAACCAAATGCACCTGTAAAACTTCTCACCTCTGTCACGTTCCTTGGTGGCTTCCAATTAACAACCGCTCTATCTTACTAGGATCAACTCTAATTCCTTCAGATGAGACAACATGCCCTAGGAATGATACCTCCACAGCTGAAATCACATTTACTCAATTTAGCATACAACCGCCTTTCCGTAGAGTTTGTAAGACAATTCGAGATGTTCACTATGCTCATGTTCATTCTTGGAATAGACAGGATATCATCAATAAACACCACAACAAACCGATCCAGATAAGGCTGAATACTCTATTCATCAAATCCATAATCTTCTTTGGAGCATTAGTTAACCCGAACGACATTACTAGGAATTCGTAATGTCCATAACGGTCCTAAATGCGATCTTCAATATATCCACATCCTTTACCCAAGTCGATAATACCACGATCGCAGATCTATCTTCAAAACACTCGCATCTCTCGGTGATCAAATAGATCGTCAATCCTTGGCGGTGGATACCTATTCTTTCTTGTGACCCTATTTAGCCGCCGATAATCGATGCACATGCGTAGTGTACCATCCTTCTTCTTTACAAACAACACCGGCGCACTTACGGTGATACATCGGGTCTAATAAACCCTTATCCGTAAGTTCTCAGAATCGCAACTTCAACTCCTTCAACTCGGTGGGAGCCATTCTATACGGTGCTCTAGATATCGGAGCGATACCGGGCATAACCCGATAGATAACTCCACTTCTCTCTCTGGAGGGACTCGTGCAATTCTTCAGAAAATATCGAAAACTTCGTTCACTCTGTGAATCTCACACAATTTCTCCTTAGCACCTTCCTTACGGGTATCAAGTACAAAAGCTAGATAAGTGTCACACCCCTACGAGAAGCTTTTGAGCTTGCATAGCGATACTACATTAATCGAGCACGTGTGCAACCACCATGAAATACAAGCTCGATGGTGGGCCTCCTCGAAAAGCATCTTATCCTTACAATCAATCATTGCTGATGTTTAGACAGCCAATCCATACCCAGAATCAAATCGAATTCGTGAAACGGCAACGTAATCAGATCCGCTGCATACTCACTTCCTTGAATCATAACTGGACAATTTCTAACCACTTGATTCACCAACACACTACTACCCAGAGGACTAGTTACATGCATGTCATATTCTAACTGATCTGTAAGCATCTCCTTATCAAACATTTCTTCAGCACAAATATATGAATGCGAAGATCCAGGATCAAATAATGCATACTTTTCAGAATCAAAGAGAGAAACCACTCATATTAGCTCTACTCTGCTGATATCCGCCTCGACCTCTTCCTCGGCCTCTGTTTGCAACTGATGCCTGAGAAACCTCTCTATTAGCTTGTGCTATCTCAGACTGTCTCCGAGGACAATTTGCAACCACATGATCTGTACTGCCACAACCAAAACATGCACCTGTAACTCTCCAACAGACACCCCAATGATGCTTAGAGCAGTGTGGGCACTCTGGAACACTAGAACCTCGACTCCCAATGGAATCTCTACTAGAGGCAGTAGGATAGTTTTGTTGCCTTCCTCGCATCCCTGATCTCTGAGCACCTCTTGGAGTAGAGAAACTACCTTCCCGACTTCGTTTTCCCGAAGACTGGCCTCCTCGAGTAAAGCCTCTTCTCTGGCTTCTTTCTTTTCTGATCGTCTCTTGTCTTTCGACCTTTATTGCAGCTTGTACCAACTGGTGGTAAGTCACTTGTTGTAGACGAGAATCACGCCAGATGCTCCTTAATCGAATCATGTAATCCGTCCTCAAACTGATGACAACGGAACTCCTCAGTAAGCACGGAGTTAGGGGCATACTTACTGAGTCGGTTGAATTCCCGATCATACTCAGCAACTGATAAAGTTCTCTGCCTCAAGTTCAGAAATTGCTTCCATTTATCCTTCCTGTACGCCTCTGTCACATACTTGGCTCTAAATTCTTGGACAAAGAAATCCTAAGTCAGTGGGACCGGTAGCTGGGGACTCCTCATAACGAACTTCCACCATTCATAAGTTGCTCCTGCGAAGTGAAACGACCTGATGCACCATACGCTCTCTTGGACACCTAATCTCGTCGATTACCCTCTTCACCTTCTCAATCCGAACTCGGCTCCTTGATTCTTCGAGAGAAGTTCGATAAATTCCTCGGCTCCATATTTCCTCGATTGATCAATCGGAGCCTTAGGTGTTGTCATCCGATGCACCAAAGTCATCATATCACCGGGACGGACTTAAGCAAAGCTTCTCCACGAGTGGAGGAGGAGGTGGAACCTCGGCTTCTCCTCGATTGACCCTTGATGGTCCAGTGTTTCCACCGTGCTTGCTCCGACTGATTACTCTCAAAGAACTTCACAACAATCTCGTGAGATCCTTCCATCGTGCTTACTATAGACAAAACATGGGACACCATTAGGCCATAACACAACTTAGACACTCAACAGCAAACAATAGGCAATCATTGGTTAAACCAGAACCGCCTAAACCAGGCGCTCTGATACCAAAAGATGTAACACCCAAATACCCCCTGGGAGGATACATGGATGCCACCCAAGACAGAACAAACAAAATCAAACATTACACATATGCATTGTTTTAAAATCTAAGTTTAACACACATATAATACATCTCAGATTTTCTAGAAACAAATCCAAAGAATATGTACAGGCCCAAATAAACCAAACAAAATACATATTCGAGTGACACGAAAACTCTGACTCCTTTGACCATCGCGGTTGACTTGTCGATCCTTAATCTCTGCTGCTCTGCACTCACACGGGCAAATCCACCGTGCTAAGCTTATAGCTTAGTGAGTAATCATTTATCTAATTTAACCAATTTCTTTTCACAATAACGATATCAACATGCATTCAGAGATCAGAGATTAATACTCAGGCAAGCAAAATGCACTTCATAACAGATGTTATCATTAATAGACAAAACAAATCAAAAGTCCATAAAATAGAAGTGGGTAACGGGACTTATCAGAAGACCGAAGTCTCGACACCGAAGTGTACATATCAGAAGACACCGAAGTGTCACAGAAAACCGAAGTCTTGACACCGAAGTGTCCATATCGAAGACACCGAAGTGTCACGGAAGACCAAGTCTCGACACAAGTTTCACGAAGCGCTTCTGAGACCCTTCTAGGTACGCCTATTTACCCTGACTCGGACTAACGGTTTTAACCGAACAAAGTCATTTCGATAATTCATGTGCAAAGCAAGTAGCACTTCCAATGATATAAACATCGCGGTAAACGCCTCGGACAATCATTGTCCAAAATTGAACACAACACTTCAATATCACAATCATCAATCAATACCTCGGACCTTCATATGGAACCAATTAGCAATTCAAGTACACATCACAATCAAGTTACTTGATAAACAAATCAAAGTGAGACCATCCAGTGTCTATTACAAATTTCTTGTCTAAATTACTTACCGATATTCTTGACACATGTAATTTATTTACGGGACTATGTTACTACTAACAAACTTTACCGTCGGAATTACTTACCTCAATCACCACTACATTTATTGCCTTGACATGCCGCAATATGCGGAATCAATCGATCATGCGGTCCTCTATCACAAAATTACTATTGTACATAAGTACAAATGTACTAAAGTCTCTTGCATATGTATCATGCATGTTCATGACAAATTTCGAGATTAATCAAGAGCGTACTCTATCGATCCGGATGTAGTCAAATTCACTAATTCCTTTTAATTTATTAAATCGAAAATGTCCAAATTCATATACAAATCAACTACTTTACTATATAGTATAATGACTAGTAAATAACGGTCATAAAATTGTTCTATAAATAGAGACCACTCCTCCATAATTTCCTTCATCCCTCCACATTCTTTCTTTCTTACCTCACAATTTCTTCAGGCGAAAACCACATCTCAAAATGTTGTCCGCTATCGCATGTTTTGTATACTTCTTATCTTTTGTATCTTTGTTTGATTCTTAGTGTTAGTGTAGAGCCAAAAGAAGCTCACCCTTTTTTTCTCTTCTTAGTAGTTCCTATGATCCTTATCCGCTTAGCATTAGAGAATTAATGGTATATCTATGGAAATAAAGGAATTGATATTTCTCTCTATTGTATTATTCATAAATCGTATCGATCGTTCACAAATACGGATCATCATTCACGGAGACATCTTGTAGCAATATCGTTCACTAGTCACTATTCACTACTATTCACTATTTACTATTCACTATTCACTATTACTATTTACTATTTACTATTTACTATTCAAACCTTAATCGTTCATCGACATCGTTCATCGACCTTCGTTCATCGTCTCCTACCTTACGAAAATCCTTTGTTCATTTTATTTTTTTCTTTCTTTTCTTTTTCCTCTCAATTTCTTTAGCAATTCACTTAAAACCTTATCTATACAGGATTTCTAACCTATCAAAATCGTCAGAAACAACTTAAACTCCAAAGATCGCAAAACTAATGATCAGGAACAAAAACAAAAACATGAACACCATAAAACTGAAAACTCAAAACCAGTAAACCAAAACAAAAACAAGGATGTAATTCGTATGAAAACAGAGGGTGAGTACTTACTAATTTCAGAAAACTTGACGGTCTTGAGTGAGTTGAAATATTGTCGGTGAAGAACAAATGTCCGAAGTCTTATAATTGGGTTTCTTCTTGTTTGCAGATTAAACACATTTATAATCCGTGTCAAATGATTAACAGATGTCTCTTATCTAAACCGTCCATTTATTATTATTTTATTAATATAATAATCTGTTAAAACCAATTACACACTTATGATTTGGAATCACCTAATACCCGAAGTTCGGACAACTTCCAAAATTCACCAAAAATTCATCATAAAATAAAACTTCAAAATACTTATTCAAAAAATACGAAATCCGTTACCAACACTTTCTAAAAAATCATTGATGTATCCAAAAAATACTATAACTATAAAAAAATATATCTTAATATTGTCCGAATCACTCCGAAGTTTCATGAAACCAATGTACGGAAAATGCCATGAATGCATGCCAAAATCTTTGAAGCACAATTGAGTACATATTCGAGAATAAGCATACTACTTATGCACAATTTAATACATATTCCAATAGTAAACATATTTCGTACTAAATGTCGTTAATGTTCTAACCCCTACTTTGGGGCGTTACAAGTTCAATATACATTATAAGCCTCGTACTACGATCAAGGCTCAAGTGTTAGCGGACTTCGTTGCAGAAATGAGTCGACCCAACTCGCAAGACGAGCAACACCCTACCTGGAGCTTATTTGTTGACGGGTCGTCCAATGTCGAGGGATGCGGAGCAGGAGTGGTATTGATTAGCCTGCATATGGAAGAAAAGGTGGAATACGCTCTTTGGCTAGAATTCAAAGCCTCCAATAACGAGCAGAATACGAGGCTCTGATAGCCGGCCTCCAATTGGCTAAGGAGATGGAGGTAAAACATCTGAAGGTATATAGCGATAGCCAAGTAGTGGTCGGTCAAGTCACTGGACAGTATGAAGCCAAGGGGAGCAGCATGATCAAGTACCTGGAGCTGGTAAAGCAGGAATTAAGTAATTTCGAGCAGTACTCGATCAGTAGGATAGAACGAGCTCAAAATGCTAAGGCAGATGCGCTTTCCAAAATGGCTTTCGATCGAGACGCCAAAAATAACGTTCTGGTCGAACGACTAGGTTGCCCTAGCATTCAGAAAGCCAAGGAAGTGCTTGACGTAAATACCGGTCGATCAAGCTAGATGGAACCAATCAGACGATACCTCCTAGAGGGAACACAACTGGAAGAAACGTTGGAGGCCAAGAAACTGAGAACAAAGGTGGCCGAATATGCGGTCATTAATGGCACCCTATACAAGCGATCTTATGATTGGTCACTGCTGCGATGCTTGAGCGAAGAAGAGGCAGAACAAGCAATGGCCAAAGTCCACGAAGGAATGCGTGGAAACCATGTAGGAGGCAGAATGTTGGCTCATAGGCTGATTAGACAGGGGTATTACTGGCCGACAATGAGGAAAGACTGCCAAGATAAAGTCGACCGATGTGAGGCTTGTCAGAAAAATAGTAGCCTGTCCCATCAGCCAACCAAGGGGATGAAAATCGTGAGTCATCTTATCCCTTTTGCTCAATGGGGAATGGATATACTGGGGTCTTTCCCTCTCGATCCTGGACAGAAGAAATTCCTGATAGTGGCAGTAGAATACTTCACCAAATGGGTAGAAGCAGAAGCGGTCGCTACAATTATCGAGCAGAGGGTGGAGAACTTCGTAAGGAAAAATATACTAAGTTACTTCGGGATGCCTATGGTGTTGGTTACAGACAATAGTCGGTAGTTCGATAACGATAAGTTCAAACATTTCTGCGACCGACTAAAGATAAGGCTACAGTTGACCTCAGTAGCTTACCCCCAAAGCAACGGTCTCGCGGAAAACACTAACAAAAAGATAATGAGTGCTCTCAAGAAGTGTCTAGACGGATGAAAGACTTGGGTAGAAGAGCTAGACGAAGTATTGTGGGCATACAGAACCACACCAAATGGAGCCACAGGAGAAACGTCGTTCAGGATGACCTTTGGGGCAGAAGCCCTAGTTCCGGTAGAAGTGGTATTGCACAATCAAAGAATGTCGAGCTATGAAGAGGAGCGGAATAATGAAGCCCGCCGAGCAGAACTGGTGCTTCTCAGTGAAGACAGGGATAAGGAGGTCGCTTGTTCGGAAGCCATCAGGCAAAAAGTAACGAAGTTCTACAACAGAAGAGTAAGGTCGAGCAACGTAAAGGTCGATGGGTACGTCCTACGAAAAGCCAAGGTGGCTGGGAAACACCCTAGAAAGCTCGGACAGGCGTGAGAAGGGCCCTATCAGATGATCAAGCAAGCCGGACATGGCTCTTACATCCTACGCGATGCGAACGGAAAGATTCTATCGAGGCCCTGGAACTCTCGAAACTTGAGGCGTTCTACCAGTAGATAAGTTTTATTTTAGTTAATCTTTGTTTATTACTGTTTTTTGTACACAACCTATGGGTACGTTTTTCCTGGCCCTGCCAGTCAGGTTTTTTAACGGCCCACACCCTCACTATCATCAATAAAGGGGTTTTCAAATTTTTCGGCTAAAAGGAATTTCATTAAAATTTGGCATAGTAGAAAATCCCATCGGCTATAGATCGACCAGGTTGCTAAGAAGAGATCCTTGAAACCATCGATCGACTTCGACATCACTCGGTCGGGTCACTAAGATAAGATCCTTGGAACCACAACTCGGCCTCGACTATAGATCGACCAGGTTGCCAAGACGAGATCCTTGGAACCATCGATCGACTTCGACATCGCTCGGCCGGGTCACCAAAACAAGATCCTTGGAACCACAGCTCAGCCTCGACTATAGATCGACCAAGTTGCCAAGACGAAATCCTTGGAACCATCGATCGACTTCAACATCGTTCGGCCGGGTCACCAAGACAAGATCCTTGGGACCACAGCTCGGCCTCGATTATAGATCGACCAGGTTGTCAAGACGAGATCCTTGGAACCATCGATCGACTTCGACATCGCTAGGTCGGGTCGCCAAGACAAGATCCTTGGGACCACAACTCGGCCTCAACTATAAATTGACTAGGTTGCCAAGACGAGATCTTTGGAGTCATCGATCGACTTCGACATCGCTCGGTCGGGTCGCCAAGATAAGATCCTTGGGACCACAACTCGGCCTCGACTATAGATCAACCAGGTTGCTGAGACGAGATCCTTGGAACCATCGATCGACTTCGACATCGCTCGACCGGGTCGCCAAGACAAGATCCTTGGGACCACAGCTCAGCCTCGACTATAGATCGACCAGGTTGTCAAGACGAGATCCTTGGAACCATAGATCGACCAGGTTGCCCAGACAAGATCCTTGGGATCACAGCTCGGTCTCAACTATAGGTCGACCTCAACACCGTTCGACCATGAGCGACTTTATCAAATCCTACTATAGATCGAAAATGAAGAATACAAACGTGGAAAACGACTTCGAAATAATAAAGGACAAAAATAAGAATCTCATTTCTTTGAATCCATCCTGATCATAAGCCCGACTAGGTGAGCTTTAAAAATCAGCAGAAGGAGAGCTATGAACAACCGGGGAAGAGGTATGAACAACCGAGGGAGAAGCCTCGGAGGTCCATGGATGCACAGGAGAAGCTTCAGAAGTGGACGGAACAATCGGGGCAGGAGCAGGGCCTGAAGGAGCAAACGAAGGAATATCCTCGTGAGAAAGCTCGTCCGACTCACTTGAGCTAAGGTCCAGTTCCTCGTCCGGAACAAAGGTCCGCTCTCCCTCAGCCCTCTCCCTCATTTCTTTCAGCGAAAGGCCGAGAGCAGCGGGGAGCAGTGGCTCGGCATAATCCTCGAACGAAGGTGATAAGTGCATAATTGTTAGATATTTATGTTTTAATTATCCCCTTTTTATTCCTCTTATTGATGCAATTATCGGGACTTAATTTGATTTAATACTTTCTTGTAGGGAATTATACAAGTACATAAATTCAAGAGGACGACGTCGCAAATATTAAATCAATACAGCAGGTGAGCTTCACGTGGTCAGCGTTGGAAGCAAATTAAAATTGTAAGAGGCGTGGGCAGAGCAAATGAGAGATATGAAGAGGCATTAGTCGACAGAGGATGAATTAATTAAGAGACAAATTAATTAAATTGCAAGAGAAACATGAAGGACCAAAGATAGCAAGGGGCCTTACGTGAGCGAAGCAATTAGGTGGACTCAAAAGAAGGGAAATTCACATGTCGAGGTAGGAGTAAAGGTGGTATTTGGAATTTGGAAAGAAGACAAAATCATGCACAAGATGGGAGGAGGCGGCGTGGAGTTAATGAGAAGAAGCCAAAGGACAACAGGGCCACGACAATTGGACTTGAAAAGAAAACGCATGAGCATAAGACCAGTGAAGAGACGGCACCAAGAAAAATAAGAAGATTTTAATGACAAGAATAAGAAAGCAGAGGCGACGAAGAATGGCGGCGTCTTTGGAAATTTGAAGGAGAGTTCGTGGGCCCAAAAGAGAAGAGGAAAAAGAAACCTAGAAGAGGAGGCTAGAGGGAAGTCTGGCAGGGGCGCAATAGAAGGCAGCCTGCCGAGGAGGCGTGAAGTCACGCCGCCCTTGAGCGCAAAGAGGTGGCGGTATTGCTCACGAGATGCAGCGTGTTTAGGGAGATTTTCTAGTTTTCTTTCTTTTTCTTTGTTTTAGACTATGTCAATTAAGAACTTTGTTTGGTTTAATTTTCGTATGAGTAGCTAATCTGTTTTAGTCGGGGAATTCCAATTATTATGCTTTGACTCGTGAGATTATTGTTCTGATTATTTGGTTATAATATTAAATCTTGTTTACGATTTCTTGTCATTGTTTATTAATTGATTCTGCGATTGAGGCTGATTGTAGAGTTAGTTAATTTACATATAGCCAACTGATTTACTTGGTGGAGTCTAGCTGGGTGATTGGTGTGCGTGGCAATTGGCACTAGGGCATAATACTTATGCGATTTTGTGTGGAGGAACTTACGATCTAACTAGATGAAGCATGAGTGGTCGTAGTCGATTAGGGTTAGTGTTTCTTTAGAATTTAATCTTTGTTAATTAATTGAATCTCGGAGAGAGTCTCGAAGGGTTATTAGTTAATTAGGGAATAGTCAAAGGAGTTTCTGCGACTATTCTAAAATTAAGAAAAGCGAGGAGCGAGGTAGTTGGTAACTATAGCTAACCTATTATTAAACCAAAGAAAATATTTGAGTCGATGATCGTGGTCTAAGCATAATTAGGAATTTCTGGCTAAGTATCGTTTATTGAGTTTATCAATTTTATTTGCGTTCTTTGTTGGTTATTGTTTTATTAATTTGCGTTAATCTTTTATCGGTTGTTATTTCAATTAGTAGTTTTAGTAGAAAACTCTAAACCCCCATTTTAATTATTTTCATTAGTTCTTTGGCATTTAAATAGAATCAATTATTCCATTCTCGTGGATCGACCCCACTTACCACCTTTGTCTGCAATTTATTTTCGTTTGGTGTTTGGGATTTATTTTGGTGGATTCGACACCCCATCAAATTTTAGGCGCCGTTCTCGGGAATTGGTAACTAATTGATTTTGTTTTGTTTTATGCCTAGGAACATTCGTCGGAGATTCCATCTTATGCGACCCGAGATCGAAAAAGGCGCTAAGAGGCTAAGGAAGTTGAGCAAACTAAGGAAGAAGCAAGGAAAAGCTAGTGGATCACAGACCCTGGTTGAGTCGGATACTGAAACGGAATACGAAGAGGAGATTGAAGTTGAACAGCAGCCTGACGGGAAGCTTAACCGTGACCACGCGCAGGATATGGCTCTTAACAAAACTCTCCAGGACTTGGGTAGACCCACTGAAGCGCAGCACCCACTGTGCATAGATTTTCCAGAACTTCAAGAAGGGTTCGAATTGAAATCCGGACTTATCCACTTGCTGCCCACCTTCCGTGGTGCGGAAAGCGAGGATCCGAATAAACATCGAAGGAATTTCACCTCGTTTGTACTTCCATGAAGCCCCATGATGTCACGGAGGACCAAATCAAGCGAGAGCTTTTCCATTCTCGCTACAAGATGCAGCTAAGGATTGGCTCTACTACCTACCTCCGGGACAATCAACACTTGGGAAGGATGTCCGACGGTTTCTAAAAAATATTTCCCGGCATCCCGGCGACCAACATCAGCGTGAAATATGTGGCATTAAGCGAAGGATTGGAGAACCTCTACGATCTTGGGAGAGGTACAAAGAATTTTGGCAAGCTGCCCGCAGCATGGCATATCCGAACAATTGATCATCCGATATTTCTACGAGGGTGCGATTCGATGGGCGTAGAATGATGGACGCCGCATGAGTGGTGGGGCCATTGTCAAGAAGACCCAGTGAAGCCCGGGAGTTGATATCAACCATGGCAGCAAACTCTCAGCAATTCGGTGCTCGGCAAGATATACCGCGAAGGGTGAATGAGGTAAATGTTACTTCTCTCAATGAAGTCAAATCTTTGCTAACAACTTTGGTCGAGAAATTGAATGTAGGTACTCCTCCACCTGCGAGGGCGTGTGGTATCTGCACCAGCCTAGCTCACCCAACCGATGCGTGCCCAACACTCCACGATGAGACACCGGAGAATGTGAATGCTATTGGGTTCCAACAGAGGCAGTTTGATCCCTATTCAAACACCTACAATCCGGTTGGAGGAGCCACCCAAATTTCGAGTTATCTAACAACCCACCGAACCAACAGAACTTCTATCACGGACTACCACCACCACAATGAGCCCGGGCTCGGGTAAGCCTCTTGAAGAAATTGTCCATATGTTAGCTACTAATCTGCAAAATTTCAACAGACACCGCAACCAGATTTCAAAAGATAGAAGAGAGCATGAAGACCCTAGAGACTCGAATGAGTCGGATAGCATCCTCCGTTAGCGAATGGAGACTCGAGGCAAGCTGCGTCGCAGACACTCGACCGAGGCATAATGTGAGCGATTTTCTTAAGAAGTGGTAAGGAATTGCAATCCCGGTCGGCAGGAACCTAAGCGTGACCACGCCCGGGGTTCCGCGTGAAACGAACAAGAGGCTGAAAGGAACTTACACGTGACCACATCTGAGATTCAGTTCAACTGAAATTATCGAAACCCAAACCTTTAGTGGTTCCACCACCATTCCCTTGAGGCTGGCTGAACAAGAAAGAAAAGGAGGATAAGAGCATCATGGAGTTGTTCCAAAAGTTGAAGTAAACATCCCACTCCTTGAGGCCATTAAGCAGTTCGCTTCGCCAAATTCCTTAAGGAATTATGCACAAACAAGCGTAAGTTAACAGGTAATGAAAGGGTGAGTGTGGGGGAGAATGTTTCAGCTGTCTTACAGAGGAAACTACCTCCTAAGTGTTGCGACCAAGGTATGTTTTCCATTCCTTGCAAAATTGGGAACATTGGTATCAGTAAAGCTATGTGTGACCTAGGAGCTTCTATTAATGTGATGCCTTTATCATTTATACCTCCACGGTCTTGGTCCATTAACTAATCTTTGGAGTTATAATTCAATTAGCGGATCGATCGATTGTTTATCCCGAAGGTGTTTTAGAGGATGTGCTAGTTCAAGTCAATGGATTAATTTTCCTGCTGATTTCTTTGTTCTTGACATGGGAAATGATAGTTCATCTAATTCTTCCGATATCTTGTTAGGTAGGCCTTTCCTCGATCTGACTAAGGCAAAGATAGATGTGCATAGTGGCTCATTGACTTTAGAGTTTGATGGTGAAGTGGTGAAATTCAATGTTTATGATGCCATGAAAGGGCTGAAAATGTGTCTTGTGTTTATAATGTTGATATCATTGAAGATTTGACTCATGAGGTTTTGCTTTAAATTATGATGATGAGTTGAGTTATGCTTTGTGTCATAGGATGTCATTGATGGAGCTAAGAGATTTCTTGATCGGTCGAAGTTTCGATGATATACTTGATGAGGCCCCAATTTGGAGCTTAAAACGCTTCCGAGCATTTGAAATACATATTTAGGTGACGGTGAGACCTACCGTTATCATATCCGGCGTGCTCGACGACTGGAAGAGGAGAAACTAATTAGAGTGCTTCGAGTACAAGGAAGCAATTGGTGGGACCATTCTGATTTCCAACATCGAGATGAGGTTAACATCGAAGCGAGGATCGTCGAGCCTAGGGCGTTAAACCAGGCGCTAATGGGAGGCAGCCCATATTTTTAAATTTTATTTTTCTTTCTTTTCTTTTGCTTTGTTTTGTGTTCTTTTTGTGTCGTTTGTTTTCTTCTTTCTTTGTTTTGATATTTTCCTTTCCTTCCCTGTGTCTTTCAGGAGGTTCGGCATTGGATCAATTCGGAGTTCTTGGATTACAGTTGGCAGGAGTCCTTTATATGATCATATGTTGGCTCTCATCCCTCACTGTACTAGCTATACCCTACTGGCGGGAGGCCTAAACGAGCTCACGTATAAGCCCTCATCTTCTCTCCAGATTCAGGGAAGTCCTCAGTTTACCTTTTCATTTACTTTTACGTTGAGGACAACGCATGCTTTAAGTGTGGGGAGGTGATTTATAGCTTTTGCGATTTGCGATGCATGCTGTTTTTGTTTGATGCATTACTTTGGGATGTGCCCTCCGTTGCTTTTTGGTATTTTTGGACTTTTAGCTGTTGATGCCGTGAAAAAAAAAATTCCTCTTTTGCTACATTTTTCTTGATGAATTATGATGAATTGTTGTGCCTTAGGTAATGATGGATTATTTTAAAGAAGTCGAGAGTATGGTTGAGTCCCTTGTTTCTTAATGTTAATTAAATGTTAATGATTTTGTCCTATATGTTGAAGTTGCGGGCCTGAGTTAATTGGTTAGAATTTAAAAAAAATTTGTGTGATTAATCGGTGCCTTTCTTGTCTAGAGTCATGTTAAGCTTAGAAGTTGAGTTGGTATATGTGTTGAACTTTGGATTGATGGTGGGAAATTATGGTGAGAAAGGGAATGAAGAATATAAAAAAAAAAGGTGTTTGATTCGTTCCGCCAATCACAAAAGGTGGTTGTGAGCGAAGCCAAAAATCCGTCTAAAGGTTGGTCGAGATTGAGTAACCGAGCGACATTCATCACAAATGTTTGCGTTCGCGTAAAAAGGTCTTGAACAATTAGGATGTGTGAGGCAACCAACTACTCCTCTGATTACTCGGAAAAAAAAAAAATTGCAAGCATCTGAGTAATTACGAGTAAGGCTAAAGCCACTTGGCGTTGTGATTGACTGAGTAACCGGGCAACATTCATCACAAATGTTTGCGTTCGCGTAAAAAGGCCAATGACAATTCCGAGCAATTTCTAGCTAAAAACACCTAATTAAGTAATTAAGATTAACCTGATCTTCTCATGACTACCACATAAATTCAGAGTTCTTCGTGTATACTAACCACCTAATAAGTGAAGTGTGATTCCTAGACCTGATTGGTTTTTAATTAAAATTCGGTAATTCATGCATGTGCTTCAATTTGATTTCAGGCTTGTGTCTTCTCGTGTAGGAAATTTGTTGCATTTATTTGACATTTCGTTGACATTGGGACATGATTGCACTCTCATTCCTAGTTTACGTTACCTCTGTGCATGTTTCATTTATTGGAGCGGTTTTTCATTGTGTCTTAATTCTCTTTTATGCTTGAGGACAAGCATCGTTTAAGTGTGGGGATATTGATAAGTGCATAATTGTTAGATATTTATGTTTTAATTATCCCCTTTTTATTCCTCTTATTGATGCAATTATCGGGACTTAATTTGATTTAATACTTTCTTGTAGGAATTATACAAGTACATAAATTCAAGAGGACGCGTCGTCGCAAATATTAAATCAATACAAGTGAGTGAGCTTCACGTGGTCACGTTGGAAGCAAATTAAAATTGTAAAGAGGCGTGAAATTTGAGCAAATGAGAGATATGAAGAGAACATTAGTCGACGGAGGATGAATTAATTAAGAGACAAATTAATTAAATTGCAAGAGAAACATGAAGGACCAAAGATAGCAAGGGATGCACGTGAGCAAGAAGCAATTAGGTGGACTCAAAAGAAGGAAATTCACATAATCTGAGGTAGGAGTAAAATTTGGTGGTGGAATTTGGAAAAGAAGACAAAAATCATGCACAAGATGGGAGGAGCCGACGTGGAGTTAATGAGAAGAAGCCAAAGGAGCAACAGGGCCCACGACAATTGGACTTGAAAAGAAAACGCATGAGCATAAGACCAAGTGAAGAGGAATGACCAAGAAAAATAAGAAGATTTTAATGACAAGAATAAGAAACAGAGGCGATGGTGGGCGGCGTCTTTGGGTGAAGGAGAGTTCGTGAGGCCCAAAAGAGAAGAGGAAAAGAAACCTAGAAGAGGAGGCTAGAGGAAGTCTGCAGGGTATGATAGAAGGCAGCCGCACTGAGGCGGCAGAAGTCACGCCGCCCTTGAGCCAAAGAGGTGGCGGTACATTCACGTGAGAGACGGCGTGTTTAGGAGATTTTCTAGTTTTCTTTCTTTTCTTTGTTTTAGACTATGTCAATTAAGAACTTTGTTTGGTTTAATTTTTAGTATGAGTAGCTAATCTGTTTTAGTCTGGGAATTCCAATTATTATGCTTTGACTCGTGAGACTATTGTTACGATTATTTGGTTATAATATTAAATCTTTGTTTACGATTCTTGTCATTGTTTATTAATTGATTACGCGATTGAGGCTGATTGTAGAGTTAGTTAATTTACATATAGCCAATTGATTTACTTGGTGGAGTCTAGCTGGGTGATTGGTGTATGTGGCAATTGGCACTAGGGCATAGTACTTATGTCGATTTTGTGTGGAGGAACTTGCGATCTAACTAGATGAAGCATGAGTCGGTCGTGGTCGATTAGGATTAGTGTTTCTTTAGAATTTAATCTTGTTAATTAATTGAATCTCGGAGAGAGTCTCGAAGGAGTTATTAGTTAATTAGGGAATAGTCAAAGGAGTTTACTGACTATTCTAAAATTAAGAAGAAGCGAGGGAGCAGAGGTAGTTGGTAACTATAGCTAACCTATTATTAAACCAAAGAAAATATTTGAGTCGATGATGGTGGTCTAAGCATAATTAGGAATTTCTGGCTAAGTATGCGTTTATTGAGTTTATCAATTTTATTTGCGTTCTTTGTTGGTTATTGTTTTATTAATTTGCGTTAATCTTTTATCGGTTGTTATTTCAATTAGTAGTTTTAGTAGAAAACTCTAAACCCCCATTTAATTATTTTCATTAGTTCTTTGGCATTTAAATAGAATCAATTATTCCATTCTCTGTGGATCGACCCCATTTACCACTGTGCGCAATTTATTTTCGTTTGGTGTTTGGGATTTATTTTTGGTGGATTCGACACCCCATCAGAAGGACACTCCAACTCGTTAGGAACGTGAACCTCATGGCACCTTTTCAGGACCGAGAGGGTCAAGTCGCAGGCAAACTCTAAGCACTCCTCATGAAGGAATCGCTCTTTCCACTGCTTTATCGCCTCGACCCTCTGCTTCTTGAGGGAGCATCGCAACTCCCTCAGTATATCCTTGGTCCTGTGTCTACCCTCCACCGCTGCATGACAGTCCTGTAGGAACTTTTCTTTAAGCTCTCTCTCCGACTCCACTTCCCCCTGCAAGACCTCACACTCCTTGGCCAGCTCGCCCTTCGCTGCAATCGCCCTGTTTTTCTCCTCCTCCTCCGCAGCGAGTCGAGCTTTCAAAGCGTTTCTCTCCTCCTCCCCTGTAGCGAGCTGAGCTTTGAAAACACTTCTCTCCTCCTCCCAAAACTTCCTCTCCTCTTCCAAAGAAGAGAGTTGAGCCTCGAGAACATCCTTCTCTTCCTTAGCCTCAGAGAGCTCGCCCTTACAGTGTTCAGCTGCTCAAGGAGGTCATGCACCTCCGGTCCAATGGCGAAACAGTCCGTCAGCGATTGATGCGTCGATGCATCGAGAGATGAAAGCCAGCTCCCTCAGCGATTCACAGACGACACAGGCCGATAGCTCCTAATGGGTCAGCGAGTCAATGCGCTCCTCGTCCACAGGGGGAATGATCTTCTCGACAATATGAAGAGCCACATCGAGGTTAGCGGCGATGCGATCTTATCGGATCGATCGGCTGGCTCCCATTATCGATGCTTTCGCTGCTCGCCGTCCCTTGCCCTTATCTAAGCAAGGCGATAAGCTCTCCCATTTCCTCTTTCTCCTTGCCTTGGTCCGAAGGACGAGAAGACTGACCAACAACCTAGACGGTCTTTTTTCTCTTAAGAGGTGGCTCCACCTCCTCTTCCTCCTCCCCTTCCGAACCTGCTCGACCCACGCTCGCCGGCACGATCGGTAATGACGACGACACGACATGACGGTCCTCAGTGGACGGAGGGGCCAGCAACACTGTATGGCCTGGCTCCGCTGGCGAATCGGCGCCTTCACCGATCTCGACCTCCTTCCTCTGTTTCTTTCTTTTGGCCTGCCTTTTGGATTTAGGGGGAGCGGCGGACCCAGCGAAATCTTTTATCCTCGCCATGGCTGCACAACAATAAAAACAGGTCAGAAAGCGAAACCAATACTTACGAATACAGCAAATAATTCAACCAAGAAGGCTCAACCAGACGGGGCAGTTTCCTCTCCTAGCCCTCTAATTTGGGGTGGGGGGTCGATTAGAAAGGAATCAGCCGAGGCCCCCCCGCGATACCCCAGAATGAGCCGAGCGAAGTCGTATCGGTCGAGCCCCTTTATGCGACCGACCACCTCCCATTCCTCTCTACTAAGAGATATACTCGATGTGTCGTTCCACCGCTCGGCTAAAGAATACCTCCACGGCTAGGACTCGAAGGAGGACCCTGGGGGTTTCACAAAGAAGTACTTAGTTCGCCAAGCAGAGACTTTGAATTTGTTCGGTAGGGCAATATCAGGCGTCTACGTACTGAGAGAAGGATCCCACCCCAAAGCTCGGACTCTGGCTCATTCTCAAAAAGTAACGCAAGATGCCAATCGAGGGCGAATGGCCGAATTGATGGCACAGCAACGCCAGGCCATTAATAAACCTCCAGCCATTCGGAGGAATCTGGCTCGGCATCAACTGGAAATCGACGCACACCTCATGAATAATCGGCTCATACGGGAGCCTCGTACCACCGACCGAAAAGAAACTATCGAAAATAACAATATACCCACTCAAATTGCTAAAAATACGTTCATTCCCCACGGTCAGCCTAGGCCCCCAGGATATAGGGATATTATTCCTGAGGATCGACCGTTTTAGCTCCGCCGCGGTCACCGTCGATTTATCTCTCGGCGGCTCCTCTACGACCAACCCATCCTTCCGTTCTCTCGTAGAGACTTCTTCAGTACCTCTTACCACACTTCTAGAACTAGCTGACGACATGCTTACTAAGAGGGAACTTTTGAACAAACTTTAGAGGAGGAGATAAGGAAAAAGGATGTGCCTATCTGGTGATTTGAGGTCGGAAATTTGGACGGCGATCGAAAGAAAACTCCAGAAAAAGTGGGCAAGAAAGATGCAAATGAAAACAAGGTGAAAGCCAAAGGACAAAGCAAACGTAAAGAAAATCTACAGTCTATCAACCTTGGGTACTTATAGAGGACCGATCGAGTGGACGCCCCAATCAAAGGTCGACACATGGAGAAAATCCGAGCCAAGCCCGGAAACATGACATAATCTGAGCTTAGGTGAATTAGGGTTGTTCAAAATCTGGAGCGGCGCGACGATTGAAAGGACACACAGGACAACTGTACAACGGTTACAAGGACGATTCGTTTCAGATTCTGAAAATCCGTCAGAGGGCACGCGCCATCAGTAATAATTAAATAAAGTACCCTCATGTGCTCGGCACAGACGTTTGCCTGCATTCTCTTGGCACGAGCTGCCACACAATCGGTGTTGATGCCGACCGATCGGGACACTCAGCCGACTGATCCTAATACAAGCATTCACGCACTATGCATTAATGTCCGATCAATTGGACCTAACACGAGCTGTCTTACAGATGAGCTGCAAGACCCTTACATACTCCTTCGACCCTTCTCTTTACTCAGACTCGAGGAGTAGGGGGCTTATGGTCGGGTCGATCGTACTGGGCCCAAACCTAGTCAGAGCGACCCGTGGGCCGATCGGTCCATCTTTCAAGGATCAGTCTCCCAGGCCCAATCTCATTCGCAGGTGGAAGTCTCCCATGCATACGTAAAGACTTAAACCTAGCATCCGCTCCATATATAAGGTATAACTCTGCCATAATAAAGATACGTGATCATTAACCCTAATCTTCTCCGTTCACAGCGATCCTACCCACACAAAAAAGAACTGACTTGAGCGTCGGAGGGGCTTATCGAGAAATAACCTCCGACGTGCCTTTCTTATTTTGCAGGAACCTTCAAGCTAGAGCTCTCGGGAGAAGCAGCAAGCTCCATGGATCCGAATGGTAACATGCAGCCTCGTCAGAACTAGGCAGAACCAATAATATTAAGTTTATAATTTTGATAAAAACATAATAATAATAATAATAATCCAACGTTAAATTTTCTAATAATACGAATGTACATCGTATAAGTTTTTATATAATATGTATGAATTTTATTATTTAATAAATTAATATATCTATAATTATAGTATGATACAAATACGATATATAGTAGTTATATCCTAAAAATATTAATTTGATGTGACTCTTTATGTTCAAAATTTTAATATTATGATTTTTAAATGTAAACTAATATTATAAAATTAAATCAAGATTAAAAATTTAAATAATCTCTTTATTATATTCTTCTAAACTTGAGACGATAAATAAAAACTAACTTTGAAAACACATAAAGGAAAAGAAGAGAGTAAAGTGGAAGATAATACTGTCGTAGATAAACAAATAACTCCAAAAGCGCCTTTTATAAAACTTTTAGAAATCAACTTATTGGAGTTAAATAAACTAACCAATAAGTCATTTATCAAATATATCAATAACTTTTAAAATGGTCAAAAGTTAACTTTTAATCAATAAGCTACAAAACAGCTGATAAAACTTTTAGTTAATAATTTAAAAAACAGCTAATAAGATGTTTGCCAAACACCTCCTATCCTGATGAATATATATTTATATGGTATGAAATTATTCTTATTCTTAGTGTTTATAAATGTGGAAATTTACAAACTTAGGCATATCCCTAGTGATTTTTGGTTGGTAAAGAGCTATTTGTATCAACATTTAATCGTTATACATCTAAATAAAATGAATCATATTTCAATTAAACATTATATAATTATATATATATTTATATAAGCGTTAGTAGTGATTGAGAGGTCGAAGATCAAGAAGTGAGTTATTTATCAGCCAAGCATTCTTCTTACGGCTAGATCCAATCTCCTAGTTCCTGCAGAAAGGAAAAAGAATTTGACATTCTTCCTTTTGGGAAGGGAGGGTTAGGAAAATCCTATTGATTGCAACTTTCTCCAGACCTCCAAG
Source organism: Erythroxylum novogranatense (assembly GCA_029891385.1). Taxonomy (NCBI): domain Eukaryota; kingdom Viridiplantae; phylum Streptophyta; class Magnoliopsida; order Malpighiales; family Erythroxylaceae; genus Erythroxylum; species Erythroxylum novogranatense. Next base: position 54,468,458 of record CM057232.1, read on the forward strand.
AAAAGCATGAAAAAAAGGCTTGAATGATACGATCCCTCCGTCGCTCCATAATGAAATAGGCAATCTCGTAGTTCTTGGTATATATATATATATGAATATTTACAAAATTAAGAAAAATATTAATTATTTCAATATTGATAGATCAATATACAATATAACTTCAATTCATTCTTGAGCACATAATAATTATCTTTATACAACTTTCAAAAAAACAATATATGTAAATAATACAGATTTTTAATTTTAATACATGTATATATACAATATACAATATAACTTCAATTAGTTCTTGAGCACATAATAATTATCTTTATACAACTTTCAAAAAACAATATATGTAAATAATATAGATTTTTAATTTTAATACATATATATATATATAACCAATTGTTGACACATGGCATTACTTAATGTAAATAATAGAGATTTTTAATTTTAATACATGTACATATAATAACTAATATTCATAGAAAAGTTCCCGATAATCCCAATTTCTATAGTTAATTTATAAAATATAAATATTTTCAACATGTGTATGAAAATTAAGTAAAATATGAAAACTATTATTAATTTATATTTCTCTTAAGTACAACAACAACATCTAGTAGAAATCTCACTTAAGCGACTTTTACAAACTATTTGTCTCTTTTTTTTATAAAAGAAAATGCTTGTCTTTTGTTATATAATTCACCTCTTCATGACTAGTATTTTGAGAAGTAAATAGAAATATGAATAAGAAAACCGAGCAAATTCTAGTAAGACAAGTTATGACAAAATATTTTATTGATTTATTTTGTTTAACCGGACATAAACTGAAAAAAAGATGACATTTTGGAACATATGTATAATTATTCCATGAAAAGCAAATTAGTATAAATAATTAGTAAATATCAATAATTATTTTAGTAAATATATTATTAAGTGAATGATGAAATTTAGATAGACAATTACTTTCTATGATAAAATCTCTAAAATGCTTTTCTAAATTTACTATCCTTTTGTTTATCTAAATAGTATAGTAATGGCTTACCTGTTGCAATATTTCTCAAGTAATATTGGTAGAAAGAAAAACAAATAAAGGTTGGTAACTAGGGTCATTCTTAACATTTTATAGGCCCTGGGCAGTGACGGAATCAAGAATTTAAGATATGAGGGCCCAAAATTTTAATTTTTTTAAATTTTGGGGGGCCCAGTGTACTACTGTGTTCCAAATAACTCAATCCTTGTATGTGTGTGTGTATATATATATATGTATATATATATAATATAAAAATATTTAAAATTTTTTAAAATTTTGGGGGCCCAATGTGGCTCCGGGTAAAATAAAAAAACTTCAATAAATCGACAATATACAAATATGTAAAATTTAAAAGTATATTTTATTAAAATTCAATATTCATACATAAGTGAGTCAATTTATAAGTCCACATACTCAATAAAATATTAAATGATCATAACATTAGCTAATAATATCTTATAATTGTAAGTAACAATAAAATCACTAAAAATAGTAATAATAACAACAAAATAGCGGTAACATTAATTGAACAACGGTATTAAAGCTGTAAAATACTTAGAGAATTGCCTAACAAACACCAGATGATCATGATTTATGGAAAAAAATTAGTGCATTTCTAGATGCAAAATCATTAATAATATTATCAAGATCAATATTATCCAACATATCCTCTCTATATATAAAATAGCTAAATAATTCATTCTTTCTTGTGATATTGATGACCTCAAGTAGTTTTTCAATAATTTTAATTTTGAAAACTTCTCTCAATTGATGCTACAGTCACAGGTATAGTTAATAAAATTTGATAAGCAATTGAAACATTTGGATAACAATATGTAGCTTTAACAAATTCTAAAATTTCAATTGATGACATTAACTCATTTGGCAAAGTCATTTGTAACACTTTTAATTAAAAAAAATCATCTAAATCTATATCTGACACATTATTATGAGAAAAAGTTGTTGTAAAATTAGTGTAACATTATCTTAATTGGTTATCAACTATCAACCTTAACTTTTTAAAATCAAATAAGAATCCAAAAATATTTTCAAATGTTGTTAATTGTTCAAATCTATTCTTCAACGAAGTAATTGCCATATTCACAACAACTAAAATTAACTCTAAAAGAATCCTCAGCTGATTGTATTTCTCCATCGTGATCAATTTAATCAAATTGTCTTTTCCTAATAATACAACGTCTAGTTGGAAATATAGGCTCTACATTCATCTTATGTGCAAGACTTTTGACAATATTCATACTAAAGTCCAACCCTTCACCTCTATATTTCTCAAAAAATACCATCACACCTTCTAATTACTTTATGGTAACGTCAATACACGTAGATTTAAATTGCAACTTTTTTACTCACTATATCATACAAAACAACCATACCAAGTAAAAACTCAAAACTCTCAAGTATACTAACCAAACTTTCTGCTTAACCCTTTTACCTGGCATCATCATAAGGTCTAGATAATTCCATCAAATCCAATCTTATTTGAGAAGCTTGAAATCTAATAGCTTTAACATTTGACTCTCCTAACAAGTGTTAGACAATGATTTCTTGGTTAAGCCTAAGACATTATCAAGTAAAACCTTCCACCTTTTAAGAGAACTTGAAAATAATGCATTTATGTGTTGCACAACTCCAAAAAATGAAACATCTTTAACATAAGAATGTGTCATATCACTAAGAGTAAGATTAAGATTATGACAAGCTAAGAGTAAGATTAAGATTATGACAAGCACATGGCATATATAATGCACTCGAATTGTTTGAAGTAATCATTTTTGAACCCCTTGGTGTTTACCCTTCATATTAGAACCATTGACACAACCTTGACTCCTCATGTTATAGAAATTAAGATCCAGAGACTTAAATGCATTCAATAATTCATTGAAAAGTTCCAATCTAAATGTGTCATCTACAATCAAGAACTCTAAAAAGTACTCTATTTTTATTGACATAGTCATATATCGTACTAACAAACCCATTTGTTCTTGAAGACCCAAATCTAGGGTACAATCAAGAATAATAGAAAAGTATTTCGCCTCTTTAATGATCCCTCCGATAGAACTTCTAACACTATGGGCCAATAGAGAAATTAACTCATTTTGAATTTTGTGACCAAGATAATGATGATGAATTTAATGATTTTGAATACATCTAACATGATCTTGTATTATTACATCAAATCCATTAATCATCTTAATTAATCCTAAAAAATTACCATTACTATCTTGATAAAGTTTCTCCTTGAATCCTCGAAAAACCAAATTATATTTATCAAGATATTTCACAATAGAAACTATTCTTATTAAAACTTGTCTCCAACATTCTTTCTCTTTTACAATTTCTTGTTGCAAATCTTTATCAACTGTTTGATTTTTGCTCAATCTTACTCATAATTCATTCCAAGTTCTCATATTAGTCATACGCTCAATGCAATTCTCATGTTCTTTGAGTCTCTCACTAAAATGCTTCCAATCTCTAAATCCATTATTTACTAATGCACTTTGTTTGCTATTAGATTTGAACAACTTACAACAAAAACAATATACTTTATATATATGTTTAGAATAAACCAACATTTTTCTATCGCTAATATCTCCACTACTCATGTTGGAACTTGATCTCGGAACCAGATCCTAACCGGAAAAAAAAAACAAAAAGACAAAAACGGAAAGCAAAGAAAAAACCGAAGCGAAGGCGAAAACACAAAGTAGCGGAACGAATCACAAAGCGAAACAAACGGAAAAGAAACGAAAAATGAGCCGAAAGTAAACGAAATCAAAACGGAACGAGTCAAAGCGAAACAAATCCAAAAGTGAATACAAAGTATCGGAAACGAAAGAACAAAGCGGATCAAAAGGTTAAAACAAAATGCCAATCGAAAGCGAAGCAGATCAAAAAGGCGAAGGCAAACAATCGACTCCATCAAACTGAAAATCACATTCTGACATCCGAAGCGTAAACATAGAAAATTATCGCGTTGGAAACCTTAGACTAAATCAATCCGAATCGGTGTAAAATTTTTTTTCTTTCTTTCTTATTCATGTTATTCATCTTTCATCACTAATCGCAAATCTCATACAAAGCAATACACTTTTTCCATTAGGAATTTATCAATTCCAAACCTTAAACAAAAACTCAAATCATATAATCTTCTTATACAATCATACAAATCCCAAAATTTACCTGTAACCAATTCTTATTTTATTTTATCTTTATTTAAACCAAAAATTCGGCAGCATAACGGCTGCATTTAACTAACCCAAAACCTGCAAATAGGTTTTAAACACACTTCTATATTTCTCAAACAATAACTAGTATCATCGGACTCCCCGTCCGGTATCCAACACAACAAACGCAATTCTATACCTAAAACACTTCAATAAAATCTCAATCCATAATCCATAATCAGGATCATCCATATCCAAGTCACAATCAATCATATGCATAATCAAACGCAATTCCCATTCATATCTTAATACAATATACAAATTCATAAATCAATCCAAATACAACCCATTCATTCTCATCTATCATAACCATACACAAGTTCTTATACAATTTCATAATCCTTATATATTTACAAATCCTTAATGGCTTTTCAATCCATTCACAAACCAAATACCAAAATCCAAATATACGAAATATAACATTATGCAAAAACGGACAGATGACTTGACTTTCTTTCATCCGATCTCCTGCTCGAAACTTGGAGATGTGGATGAAATTGGGGGGGGGGGGGTGAGCTAGACAGCTCGTGGATAACATGTTTATAAATTGAAACATAAGCAAAAACCTTTATAAAATTTATTTTCCATTGATCAAGATTTCACAAAAATTCATCAAAAGCCTCTTTTTCAAACTTTTCCACTTTTCAAATTATTTCTAAACAATCTTCCAAAAATATTACAGTTAGAAACCTCTCTTCTTCATTTCTCAAAAATTCTCAAAATTTTCACAATTTATGAACAAATTCAAATATGAATGCAGCACAACAATGAACAAAATCAAAAACATATAAACACATCAATTGGTTTGGGTCGGTCCAAATGAAGCGTCGCACATTCCGCATAGCGGTCACATGCGATAGTGAAGCGAAACGTACTACACTTTTCCGCATCGCGGTCCAGTGTAGCCGTGAACTTATGGGAGCCCGAAATCGGAGCTCCAGTGCCATTAGCGAGCAGGCGGGATAAGCCTTTAAAAACGAGACCAGTGCACTGACTCAACTTAAGAGACCTAACCAAACCCATATAATACATATCACACTTGAAAATTTGTATTAACCGAAGGCACATTTTGCAAATCTTACTTTTCATACACATATCATGATTCCACACAAAATTGCCCTAAGGCACTTTTCACAAATTTATTTTCCATACACATATCATAGCAACCGAAATGCAATCACAAGTCATAAATCAATTCCATAACAATTAAAATCATATTCCGTTTATAATAATTCACAAATAAAGTATGCAATACTTTTGATAATTTATCCAAAATCGTTCACAAATAATAAAGGAACAAATGTATCAATTTTATAAATAATAAATCCTCAGCGTAAAAAACTTGAAATTTTAATGATTTATCAAAATCATTTGAAACAATAAATCTTGCATAATTACAGTAAATTTCTCAATTTGTCAAAACATTTTCAAACTTGTAACAATTTTGCTCAAACACAATAAATTTAACAATTCGTAAATCATTTCAAAATCAGTTAATTTAAATCTATCAAAAACAATAAATTATAACCATTTTTCCTTTCTTGAATTTTCTAAAATATACAATTAACTTATAATTCAAAATATAAACACGTTACCCACCTCAATTCCATGCTAGCAACTTGTCCAAGGCATCAATTCTTCAAGCCTTTCCTTAATTTTCCCTAATTCAAAAACATAAACCCTAACTACTTAATCATCCAAAATTGATCCAATTAAAACATGTAATCTTCAAAATTGAGCTTAAAATTAACAAACCCATATCAATTCTAAGGCATCTAAACCAATAAACTTCCAAAATTCACAAATCAAAATTTCAAGTCTTACCGCATCTTTCCCCATTTTCGAATTTTTCTTGTCTCATAAGGGTGCTATCACCTTCTTCCATCTTTTCCCCCTAGAATCCACATAAAATCCATGCTTGAAACCCCAAAATCTGAAATCCCTAAGCTTTGTCTTCTTTCTCCCATCACCGAAGCTTCTCTCATTTTACTCTCTTCTTATTCCCTTCTTTCTTTCCTTAAGGGTCGACTTCTTCCTTATTAAAACAACAGCCACTTTGTTTTTTTTTATATGGCCATGTCATTAAATGAATGATAAATGACTTAATTGCCCCTCCATGTAAGCCTTGTAACTTAAGTTCTTATGTGTTCTTCCAAAATTGCCCCTACCATTTATTTTAATTTATGCTACTTTAGGATAATTTTCTAATCATCAATTTGAAAGAATTTGCCAAAAATTCCTTCTAGAGAAATGTTCCTAATTGTCGTAATTTCATAATGCCACAAAAATCATTTATTTTGATGCACTACACCAAGAGTTATAGTCCAAACATTTCGGATTGTCATTATGCTAGCACATTTTCCAGAACTTTAATTCCATCCAAAAGTTGATAATATTAAAGGCTGAATTAAATTTCACTTTCTTCAGACAAATTGTAGCCCTATTTCTCTAGTTTAATCCAAATTAAGAATCACATCATTTGGATAACTAGAACAAAAATTATGACCAAAATACTTTTAGATTTTTCTAATCCAAGACTGCACACTAAACCCGACTTCAATTCAGAAATTAAAAGTCTTAGGGGCTAAATTGAAATTCAATTCCTTCATATGATTTGTATCCCTAAGTATCTATTTTATTTTTCCTCAAGAATCAACTCAATCGGATATCCACAAATCAAGAATTTCTCAAAATACTGATCCATATTTAGAAAATTTTCAACTCACTTTGTTTAAATCAATCTCTTTCAATTTAATCTCAAAAAAATCATAATTTCCCATCATGATGTAGATAATTGTCTTAGGAATCTAACGCTTCAAAAACTAAATCAATCGGATGTCGGACGGAGAAATTATAAGCAAAAGATTGAAAAAGGGCCGGATTGGGAACGAAATAACAAAAATAGAGGAGTCAAAATGGCATACAAATAACCAAAATTTCCAAAATTCATAACTCTTGATCCCGAACTCCAAATTTGACAAATTTGGTATCAAAAGAAATTTCAAAGGAAGATCTACAACTTCCATGAAGGACAGAAAAATCAATATGTCCTCTAAGGGAGTCAAAAATCCACTCAAAGGTTCTGTCCTAATCAACTCTTCCTACACAATTTCCAAATTTCAGTCGATCATAACTCCTAGCACCGATATCGAAAAATTGCATACTTTATGGCGATAAAAAGCTGAGAATATAAGCTAAAACTTTCATGTAGAACATTTACTCCAATTAAGACTACATCCATCCGATGATTTGCCTCAAAACACAACATACACAATCCTATACTTAGAGCATTTTTAAAACCAAAACAAAATACACTTAACTTCGAAAGATCATAACTTTCACTCCCGATATCGAAAAATATCAAACTTTATGGAGACAGAAAGCTCTCAACAGAAGCTATAAGTTCCATGTAGATCATTTTCTCAAGTTCTACCTAAATCAAAAAGTCAACTCTCTACTCCAAAAAGTCATACTTTTTCAATTCTTCATATTCTCACACTTTCAATCTTTATTTCTTAATATTCAACTTCCATTTAAATCAACTCATTCACTTAAACTTTCATAACCCATACAAATATACTCAAATATCAAAGTCATCAAAACTAGTCGATTCTTTTCTCATTAATTTTTTTAAAGCACAATTTCATCTATAACATAATACATATACAAAAATACTCATTTAATTTCATTTACTATTTCGAAATTCCACTAAAAGATTGGGGTCCAACATTTCTCCCCCTCTTAAAAGAATTTTGTCATCGAAATTCATACTTAGTCATCAAGTAATACATCCTCTTAATAATAGTCAAATTACTTTCTTATCTAATTTCTTATCACACATATTCTTAACTTATTCACAATTATTCACCTCCTATATCTTATACCACCAATATCATATTAAAATCACTATATCTATAACTCAATATTCCTTAACATTTTACATAAGTCAATGGTCCAATTCTTAATGACTCTTAATATGGACCAAATCATCTTTCAAACCAATCCTTTGAATTTTATACATATATCTTTATCAATTTATCTCATCCTTCAAAATTTTCATTTCTCAAAAGCATAGTCAAATCAATTCATCCTAAATTCATCAAACAATTCTAATCTCAATTTCATTATTACAAACTTAAAATCAATCATAATTCTTAACCTTAATCAACCAATCCCTTCACATAATTCACTTATCACATTCTCACAAATTCAATCTTACCAAACATATAGCCCAAGTAAGATCCTAATACTGGGCTCTGATACCATAAATGTTAGAACCCGATCTCGAAACTGAATCCCAACTGGAAAAAAAAAGAAAAGACGAAAACGGAAAGCAAAGAAAAAACCGAAGCGAAGGCGAAAACACAAAGTAGCGGAACGAATCACAAAGCGAAACAAACGGAAAAGAAACGAAAAATGAGCCGAAAGTAAACGAAATCAAAACGGAACGAGTCAAAGCGAAACAAATCCTAAAGCGAATACAAAGTATCAAAAATGAAAGAACAAAGCAGATCAAAAGGCGAAAACAAAATGCTAATTGAAAGCGAAGCAGATCAAAAAGGCGAAGGCAAACAATCGGTTCGATCAAACTGAAAATCACATTCTGACATCCGAAGCGTAAACATAGAAAACTATCGCGTTGGAAACCTTAGACTAAATCAATCCAAATTGGTGTAATTTTTTTTCTTTCTTTCTTATTCATGCTATTCATCTTTCATTACTAATCGCAAATCTCATACAAAGCAATACACTTTTTCCATTAGGAATTTATCAATTCCAAACCTTAAACAAAAACTCAAATCATATAATCTTCTTATACAATCATACAAATCCCAAAATTTACTTGTAACTAATTCTTATTTTATTCTATCTTTATTTAAACCAAAAATTCGGCAGCATAACGACTGCATTTAACTAACCTAAAACCTGCAAATAGGTTTTAAACACACTTCTATATTTCTCAAACAATAACCAGTATCATCAGACTCCCCGTCCGGTATCCAACACAATAAACACAATTCTATACCTAAAACACTTCAATAAAATCTCAATCCATAATCCATAATCAGGATCATCCATATCCAAGTCACAATCAATCATATGCATAATTAAACGCAATTCCCATTCATATCTTAATACAATATACAAATTCATAAATCAATCCAAATACAACCCAATCATTATTATCTATCATAACCATACACAAGTTCTTATACAATTTCATAATCCTTAGATATTTACAAATCCTTAATGGCTTTTCAAGCCATTCACAAACCAAATACCAAAATCCAAATATACGAAATACAACATTATGCAAAAACGGACAGATGGCTTGACTTTCTTTCATCCGATCTCCTGCTCGAAATCTGGAGATGGGGATGAAAGGAGGGGGGGTGATCTAGACAACTTGTAGATAACATGTTTATAAATTGAAACATAAGCAAAAACCTTTACAAAATTTATTTTCCATTGATCAAGATTTCACAAAAATTCATCAAAAGCTTCTTTTTCAAACTTTTCCACTTTTCAAATTATTTCTAAACAATCTTCCAAAAATATTATAGTTAGAAACCTCTCTTCATTTCTAAAAAATTCTCAAAATTTTCACAATTTATGAACAAATTCAAATATGAATGCAGCACAACAATGAACAAAATCAAAAACACATAAACACATCAATTGGTTTGGGACGGTCCAAAACGGAACGTACTGTACATTCCTGCATAGCGATCCTGTGCAGTCGTGAACAGAACGTACTACACTTTCTTACATCGCGGTCCAGTGTAGCTGTGAACTTATAGGAGTCCGAAATCGGAGCTCCAGTACCATTAGCGAGCAGGCGGGATAAGCCTTTAAAAACGAGACCAGTGCACTGACTCAACTTAAGGGACCTAACCAAACCCATATAACACATATCACCCTTGAAAATTTGTATTGCCCGAAGGCACATTTTGTAAATCTTACTTTTCATACACATATCATGATTCCACACAAAATTGCCCTAAGGCACTTTTCACAATTTTTTCCATACACATATCATAGCAACGCAAATGCAATCACAAGTCATAAATCAATTCCATAACAATTAAAATCATATTCCATTTATAACAATTCACAAACAAAGTATGCAATACTTTTGATAATTTATCCAAAATCGTTCACAAATAATAAAGGAATAAATGTATCATTTTTTATAAATAATAAATCCTTTAAGCGTAAAAAAACTTCAGAAATTTTAATGATTTATCAAAAATCATTTGAAACAATAAATCTTGCATAATTACAATAAATTTCTCAATTTGTCAAAACATTTTCAAACTTGTAACAATTTTGCTCAAACACAATAAATTTAACAATTCGTAAATCAAAATCAGTTAATTTAAATCTATCAAAAACAATAAATTATAACCATTTTTCCTTTCTTGAATTTTCTAAAACATACAATTAACTTATAATTCAAAATATAAACACATTACCCACCTCAATTCCATGCTAACAACTTGTCCAAGGCATCAATTCTCCAAGCCTTTCCTTAATTTTTCCCTAATTCAAAAACATAAACCCTAATTACTTAATCATCCAAAATTGATCCAATTAAAACATGTAATCTCCAAAATTGAGCTTAGAATTAACAAACCCATACCAATTCCAAGGTATCTAAACCAATAAACTTCCAAAATTCACAAATCAAAATTTCAAGTCTTACCTCATCTTTCCCCATTTTCGAATTTTTCTTGTCTCATAAGGGAGCTATCACCTTCTTCCATCTTTTCCCTCTAGAATCCACACAAAATCCATGCTTGAAGCCCCAAAATCTGAAATCCCTAAGCTTTCCCTTCTTTGTCCCATCACCGAAGCTTCTTTCATTCTACTCTCTTCTTATTCTCTTCTTTCTTTCCTTAAGGGTCGACTTCTTCCTTATTAAAACGACAGCCACTTTGCTTTTTTTATATGGCCATGTCATTAAATGAATGATAAATGACTTAATTGCCCCTCCATGTAAGCCTTGTAACTTAAGTTCTTATGTGTTCTTCCAAAATTGCCCCTAACATTTATTTTAATTCATGCTACTTTAGGATAATTTTCTAATCATCAATTTGAAGGAATTTGCCAAAACTTTCTTCTAGATAAATGTTCCTAATTGTATTAATTTCATAATTCCACAAAAATCATTTAATTTGGTGCACTACACCAAGAGTTATAGTCCAAACATTTTGGATTATCATTATGCTAACACATTTTTCAGCACTTTAATTCCATCCAAAAATTGATAATCTTAAAGGGCTGAATTAAATTTCACTTTCTTCAGACAAATTGTATCTCTATTTCTCTAGTTTAATCCAAATCAAGAATCACCTCATTTAGATAACTAGAACAAAAATTATGGCCAAAATACTTTTAGATTTTTTTGATCCAAGACTGCACACTAAACCCGACTTCAATTCAGAAATTGAAAGTCTTAGGGGCTAAATTGAAATTCAATTCCTCATATGATTTGTATCCCCAAGTATCTATTTTATTTTTCCTCAAGAATCAACTCAATCGGATCTCCACAGATCAAGAATTTCTCAAAATACTGACCCATATTCAAAAAAATTTTAACTCACTTTTGTTTAAATCAATCTCTCTCAATTTAATCTAAGAAAAATCATAATTTCTCATCATGATGTAGATAATTGTCTTAGGAATCTAACGCTTCAAAAATTAAATCAATCGGATATCGGACAGAGAAATTATAAGCAAAAGATTGAAAAAGGGTCGGATTGGAAACGAAATAACAAAAACAGGAGGAGTCAAAATGGCATACAAATAACCGAAATTTCCAAAATTCATAACTCTTGATCCCGAACTCCAAATTTGACAAATTTGGTATCAAAAGAAAGCTAAAAGGAAGATATAGAACTTCCATAAAGGACAGAAAAAATCAATTTGTCCTCTAAGGGAGTCAAAAATCCTCTCAAAGTTTCTGTCCTAATAAACTCTTCTTAAAAAACTTTCAAATTTCAGTCGATCATAACTCCTAGCCCTGATATCGAAAAATTGCATACTTTATGGCGATAAAAAGCTGGGAATATAAGCTACAACTTTCATGTAGATCATTTACTCCAATTCAGACCACATCCATCCGAAGATTTGCCTCAAAGCACAACATACACAATCCTACACTTAGAGCATTTTCAAAACCAAAACAAAATACACTTAACTTCTAAAGATTATAACTTTCACTCCCCATATCGAAAAATATCAAACTTTATGGCAACAAAAAGCTCTCAACAGAAGCTACAAGTTCTATGTAGATCATTTTCTCAAGTTCTGTCTAAATCAAAAAGTCAACTCTCTACTCCAAAAAGTCAAACTTTCTCAATTCTCCATATTCTCACACTTTCACTCTTTATTTCTTAATATTCAACTTCCATTTAAATCAACTCATTCACTTAAACTTTCATAACGTATACAAATCTACTCAAATATCAAAGTCATCAAAACTATTCGATTCTTTTCTCATTAATTTTCTTAAAGCACAATTTCATCAATAACATAATACATATACAAAAATACTCATTCAATTTCATTTACTATTTCGAAATTCCACTAAAAGATCGGGGTTCAACAACTCAAATTTCTATAATAATAAGAATATGAAAAATGTCGAGAGATATTGTCTAAAGGAAACACAAGATTCAATTCTCTTACAGGCCCTTTTTCAACTAAACTGTCCCTTGCTTTATTATTGAGATTATCTCAATTTTTAGGATCATAAATATCAAATGCAGGGCTTACTTGCTCATTTGCCTTTAAATTTTCTAAAGTGGATGCATTTGATAGACGATCATGCTCATTTAAGTTTCTAATATTCTCATGAATATGAATCTCATCACTTAAATTTTCTTTATGTTGTTCAAAACTACCTTTTCCTAATTCCTCATGATTCTCACTAAAGTAGCCTACTCCTTTAATAAATTTATTAATTGCTCCTTTTTGGGATTCTATTAACTGTTCCATTTGTTTTCTTTTTCCCCCTTTTTTCACTTCCATATAAATGCTTTTTAGGCAACATAATATAAACAAATTATAGCACATTTGGATTAGAAAAAGAACAAAAGCATCTGTATGGAACTGGAAGAAGTATGTAGAAACAATAGAATACCAATAGCTTGATAATATATCAAAAAGATATATCAGTGGTATTATATCTGCATGACAGAGGAAAAAATAAAGAGCAAATTTTAATGATAGATAAGCACCAATTTCTAAAAATATAAGAAATTAACATACTTAGGAGTAAATTATATTATATTATTATGATTTTAAGTATTATAAGTTTGCCAAGACAAATATTTTCCTATTTTGCAAGTTGTGGAAATGATTGAACATTATTTTGTCAAGCAACTAGATAAAGTTCTAAATTATTAATATTTTATTAAATTTTAAGTAATAATTTTTATGGTAATTAACATATGGTAGTATATCATATCAATTATTTACGGTATTATTTAATTATCAAATATATTTTATTATATTTTAAGTAATAAAAATTTTCTTTTAAGGAATTAATATAATAATAAATGTAGTATTATCAACTATTTATGGTATTATTTAATTTTCAGCTATAAAATAATAGTAAATGTAGTATTACTATATTATTAATAATTCATACATTAACTTATCAAATCCTCATATTTGATTTGTAGTCATATTATCACTAAACTTATATGAACCTCTATAAGAACACAAATCTAACAGTTATTATGATAATTATGTCAAAGTATAATGAAAATTACAATTACAAAAATTAAATTATTTATTAATGTTTAATTATATTTTTATAAATAATAAGTAATCTAAAAATAAAAAGGAAAACACAATTAAACACAATATTATTTAATATTAATGTTTTGATTTAAAATGCTAATATAGTATCCAAGTGAAAGACAAATTACAAATTAATTATAATTTATTCAAATATTTAGTAAGTTACAAAACATAAAAACATTTAGAAACTTTATCTTTAAATTATCACTTAGAACTTAGAAGTCATAAGCTGTGAAAATTATTTGATGTAAATTATGAGTTGGAGTATCTTATATTTATATGTTGATGGATATAAAAAATTAGAGTGCAAGATGATTTAAATGAATTTATAAGTATAAGAAGCTATAAAGTTAACGTTAGTTTGGAATATAAAAGATTACGTAGATTTATCAGAATGAACTCCACCCAAAATTGTTTCATTCCTTTTATGCAACCATTAATTAGCAATTAATGCTCTTCATCAATTAAAAGAGAGTTAATGTTATTTTGGAAGCTAGAAGATTAATTTGGAAGATGAAAATATTATATAGTTGTCATCGTGATCTCCACCAAAATTGTTTCATTCTTTGTTTGCATTCATTTTTCTTTTGCTTACAAAGGATAATAAAACAAACAAACTGTTGGCCCCCAAAATTTTTCTTAATGAATAAGTATGATTTATATTAATTATGAGGTCTTTATGAAAGTTGTTGAGTTAATTATCATGTTGATGTTAGGAAGATTATATGATATAGGTTGATTGAATTAAAGTGTTAAGGTTATAAGAATGTTTAAGGGTATTTTTGGCAAGACACTTAAGGTTAAAAGAACATAAGCCTATAAGGAACGATAAAATGAACTTTTTGGACTCATTATGGGTAGAAATGGAAGAAGAAATGTTGGCTTACTATTTTAAGAAGGGGAAAAACGTGAATTGAAGAGGAAAAAGAGAGAGTGTCATGAAAAAGAAGAAAAATAACAAATCAAAGAGAGAAAGAAGAGATATTTCGGTGGTTGAGAGAAAAGAAGAGAGTTGAGTTAGGGTTTCTTAATTTTTTAGCTTTTGAGAGAGATTTTGAAGTGATTCAAGAAGAGAAAAAGGTAGAGGAAGATAAGTGCTTCCATTTAAGCCAAAGATCTCTTCATTTGGTGAAGAAACAAAGTAGGATCATTTTGGATCTTTTGGATTTTTGGAAGGATCTTAGTTCATGGAGTTTAGAAAATGCATGGGTTTAAGTATTCAAGCACCAATTTTAGTGATTGTGCTTTATGAGATTTTCAATTGAAAACCCTATTGAGTAGGATTTTTGTTATTGTAGAAGGAAATCAAGAAAGGTAAGAAAAGAAAGAGTAGAGACATTTTGAGCAAGTCTTTAAGCAAGGAAATCAAGGTGGGTACATGTTTATAATAGAATAAATAAGCCACTAGATGTTTTCTTTGAATTAAAGAAGTTTAATGATTTTAATTGCATCATAGATGTTGCATTTATTGCTTCTTGAATGAATTGAAAATTTTCTATATGTTTGATATATGAATTGTGTTGATTTGTGAAAAGACCTTGAAAATGAATTTTTTGTGAAAAGATATACGTTTATGGAATTATGTTTTGGAAATGGTTTTTGAAATACCTCATGTTCATGAAAAACAAGTTTCCAAGATGTGAGATGCATGATTATGTAGGTTTGTGGTGGTCCCCTAAGTATGTCAAGTGCACTTTGCCAGTTAGTGACATGGAGCTCCTTCATGGACTCCCCTAAGTTCACGGCTACACAAGACCCTTAAGGGAATTATATAGTACGTTCTGTTTTGAATCCAACTAAACCATCCTGATGTACTTATGTGCTTATGATTTGTGAACAAGTTTGATACATTCATGTTTTATGGTTGTGAATTTGACTATACGATGAGAATTTGAAAACATGTGTTTTATGAACTCAATGAAAATTTTCTATGATAAGTAAAATGTTTTCAAAGGTTTTGCTTATTTTTTTGGTTATAAATTGTTACCCACGAGCTTTCAAACTCACTTTCTTTTTCATCCCATCTTTAGGTAATAGCTAAGAGATCAAGTGATCAAGAGCCTAAGGGCATTGCTCCAAATTTGCTTATTTTGTGATTTGAGTTGATTTTGGAAAAGCAAGAAGTTTGTTTGTTCAAGGACCTTTTGTAATTTGAGATTTTGAGATGATGATGTAATGTGGCTTAGAATGTCATTAAAGATTTGTAAAAATTTATTCTTTTGATGTTAATGAAAAGTGAATGGTGTATAGATGATGTGAGTTAAAATTAGATATACATGAAGAAGTTATCATCTTGAGTTAATAATTTTGGAGCATAAATCATTGATATATATATATATATATATATATGTACGTATAAGTGAGATGTTACGGGAAGTAAGATAGGAATTATGACTGATCAAAAGTAGTTGAAGGTGATAAGACAAATGAGTTGAGATTTGAGAGTTTAATAGAGTCAATTTGGTAGCTGAATAGTTAAGCTTAGGGCATTCCAAGTTTGTGAAATGCAAAATTTCAAGTCTTCTATAGGGAAAAATTCATGTTTTTAGTTCAGGGGAAAATCTGGATTAATCTAGTTTGAATTAGACAAAGTTGTCTTTTAGAAAGTTGTAGCTTAGCTTTCTAGCTTTTCAACGATTTATAGTATGGAATTTTTAGATATTAGAGTCAAAAGTTATAGTCCTTATAAGTAGAGATGTTCAGGAGTATAGGACATATCGTCTATTAATGACGTATTGTCTGGTGATGACGTATTGTATGGTGAGGACGTATCATCTAGTGAGGATGTATCGTCTGGTGATGACGTATAGTCTCGTGATGACGTATCATCTAGAGATGACGTATCGTCTGGTGAGGAAGCTTCGTTTGGTGAGGACACTTAGTCTGGTGAGGACGTATCGTCTGGTGAGGACGCTTCATCTGGTGATGACGCATCGTCTGGTGACGTCATATAATCTAATGATGATGTCATATCGTCTGGTGCATTGTTCATTTGATCTTGTTGTCTGGTCACATTTTTGACCCTATAGACGATCGAACATCACTTCAGAGTTTTCACAAAAGTTGTAGATTTAGAAGTTCTCTTTCAAATAGTCTAATAAAACCCAAATTAGAGGTTTGTAGAGAAAGTTATGCTAATTCTCCCAAGAGAGGTACAATATGATTGAGGACATAAACATACTTGATTCTTTTGGCCATAACTTCATCACTTGACCTCCAAATGAAGTGATTCTTGAAGAAATAGATTCCTAATACATTTTGCTACCCTCTCTTTAAAAATTGGTAACTTTGATGTAGATTTGAAAAATATTGATGTAAAGAATATAAGGGATTGGTTGGAAGAGCATAATCAGGTTATGAATGTACCTGGATTTTTAGGCATATCTTGAACTATAGAGCTCCAAATGAGGTGGTTCTTATTTCAAAATAAACAAGAGACAGAGAGCTACAATTTTTTTAAAGAAGTCAAATTGTGATTTGTTGTTTAACTGGTGTGGGCACATCACCTTTATGGGACGATGGCTAATGAGGAGTCATTGAAATAACCCCCCAAAGAAGCCCACTCACGTTTTATGACTCCGGATTGTTGGGCTCTGGAAACTACAAGGTATTAGGCTCACGTCTCATGACTCCGATGTTGAGCTCTGGAAGTAGGGTCCAAAACAAACCCCACACATCTCAAACTACAAACATCCTATTAGTGCATCGTTCTATGATACAAAACTCCTTGCTTGTCTTAGTGGATGAGCTCCATAACGACCATCAGAGGCTCCTGAAGTATATGCAGGCCTGGGCTAGATAAAACTGCTAGAGAAGCTAGACTATCGGCACACTGGTTTCCTTCGCAGTATACATGCTGAAAATGCACCTCCTATGCTTGATGGATTAAACCACGGGTACTTGCTATCAAACAATTATTCTTAAACAAAACTATATTAGAAGAGGAAAGAATGTTAATCACCTCTAATGAATCCGCTTCAACTACAACGCATCGATATCCAAGCATTCATGCCAGTGTAAGGCCCGAGTGGACTCCCTAAAGTTCGACAGCTAATGGCGAACCCATTCCAATGTTTTGTAGAAATCCACCACACCACTATCAGTGGTAGTCCCTAATTAATCCTCCAATAGTAGCAATGTTAGACCTTTGTTTAACCGCTCCATTTGTATTTAATTTGGCCCAATCCTCCTTTAGTTTGGTCCAACCAACTAAATTGGCCACAGGTAAACCTTGTGTCTTAAACACGCAACTTTCCACAACTCTTGCCCTGATTATCCAGTCAATGTAATCCATAACGGCTCTAGTACCTTCTTCCGGCCAAACAAATTCAACTTCAAAAAGGATTTTGTTTCTCCATTTCCATAAAAACCAGCAAGCTACTCCATATATTGTAACCCATTTTACCTGCTTCACTTGAGTGTTTTATAAGGTTTGATTTTACCCACATCCCCTCATCTTGTTGAAAAAAATCCGTGTCAATCACCTCAGGGGGAATTTACACCAAAAGGCTTCCACTCCCAGACAACCTCGTAAAGCATGCAATGTTGACTCTTCTTGCCTAAAGAAGTGACAACTGCTATCCGTGGTGATATACCGAGCCACTCGTTGTTGATTGGTTAGTAGTTTTCTTTTAGCCAGTAACCAAAGGATGACCTTAATCCATATTTTTAGCATCCTTGTTATTAACTTCGATTAAGTCATAAGCTAATACCACTGTGAATCTCTCGTGATCAATCTGTCCCCACACTAGCTTATCTTCCTTTTTGTCTTCTATATTAGGACGAATCGCCATAATATCCATATATATTGTGGAAGGAAAATATTGTTGGAACAAATTCCACTGCTAGGTGCTGATTTCATTCGTAAAATGCATAATTATAGCAGAAAGAATGCTATCAGGAATTGGAGACGTCACCACTAATATCAATGGTCCCCAACCATCCGCCCAATTATCCAACCAGAATAAAATATGCCTGCTATTACCCAAATTCCAGTTTATTCCTTGACGTACAAACTGCCAAATTGCAGAGATCCCCCTTCAAATGATCGAAGCTCCTTTCCTATCTAGCGTGTGAGGGATATGGTATGCATCTATTCGATATTTTGTCCTTAGGATCTAGACCCATAAAACTATGGGTTGAGTAATCAAAGCCCAGCCTAACTTTGTCAGTAACACATCATTGGAAGAGTGAATGCGGTTAATGCCTAGGCATCCTGCCTTTTTAAGGTTGGCATACTGTCTCCCATTTAACTAAATTCATTTTCCTATGCTCTCTTGTTGAACCCCATATAAAATCCCTCATGATTCGTTCCAAATCATCACAAAGTTGCCTCAGAATTCTCACGTTTGCATCGTGAAAATTGGGACGGATGAAATTACTAATTGGGTTAAAGTAACTCACCCTGCTAGAGACAAAACCCTTGCATGCCATCCTGCAAGTTTCTTTTGTGCTTTATTAAGGATGTACTGGTAGGTATTGCTCGTTGTATGCTCATGAATCAACAAAACTCCTAAATCTTTTCCAAGATTGTTCGTACATGTAATGTGCAGGCCATAATTGAGGAGTCGTTCTTAGAGAAAAAAATTCGAGTTTTAGTAATATTAACTTTATGTCCTGAAGCTTTACAAAACACCTCCAAAGTCCTTGTACAAAACACCTCCAAAGTCCTTGCTATCACTGGTGTTTGTGATTCCGTGGCTTCAACAAACAGAATTAGGTCATCTGCAAAGAAAAGATGGGAGATGTGAGGCCTTGGAGGACTCAACTTTATCAGTTTCCAAAGTCCGTATCCTACCTCCTTCGAAATAAGATGACCTAGTCTTTCCATGTATAACATAAAAAGATAAGGCGAGTCCATTAATTAACATTTAATGCTATCCATCTTCTAAGAAAACATTGGAAGGTTAGAGTTGGTGGACCCTTAAAGGGGTGGGGCCATAGGTAGGTACCTTGGCTACCCCTACCCGAGGTCGGGATTGTTGGTAACTAATAAATGAGTTAGGACTTCAATATTTAATTAGGTGTTGATATGGTATGATATATATATATTTATTTGATAATATAAATTTCCACTAATATATACAAATTGAAATTCCTTTATTATTCATAAAAAAATCACTTCAAGCTTTGAATCTATTAAGACAATAACATTTATATTTTATTTTTTACATTAGGTTATAGTAGCATTGGTAAAGAATATATTGGCAATTTATAATTTTCAAAAATTAGAGGTTTAGGTGATGATACAATTAATATTATTGTCAATGTAACCTTTACATTATTTTGATTTAAATATATAAATAGTATTGTGCTTATATATATTTATTACTTTAATTTAAATTTAAATATTAAAAAATGCAATTTTATTAGTGTAACGTGTTAAGTATACTTCTAGTTAAAGGCTATCGTAATTATATGTTGATGTAAGTTTCATGAAAAAATATGCAAAAGATGAAATTAAATTCTATATTAATTTAAAATTTTAAAATTTTATTTAACCTTATAATTAGTATAAGTAATCTATCCGGGATATAATAAAATTGTTGTGCAAAGAAATTTTTAATTTAAATACATACTCATATAAATATAAGAGTTTTAGTAGTAATAATTGACAAGTGAAAGGCAACCTCAATTTTAGTCTTAAATCATGTATTAGGTCTCCCTATGTCTATACATATATATACTCTCTATTATACAAACACATGCACAAATATATTATTCATTTCTTTGTCATGGTGTTAGAGTCAATAAACTATCACTCTCTAAGTTTATAATTAAGTATTTGCCAGCTATTTATCTTTTCCAGTGGTTAGATTATGTTTGTAACTAGCAATTTCTACCATTTATTTTAGGTAACTCAACCATTTCCATTTCCCTCATTTCATATGCATTAGTTAGTCTGCCATTGTTAGATCTTGTACTTTTCTTAGAAGTTGAAACTATTAAATGAGAAATTGTTAGTGATTAGTTATGAGTGAAGAAAAGGAGAATTCTTGAATTTCAAATGATATACAAGATTAAGATAGTGAATGTAGTAAGTTGATGATGAGTGTACTTGAATATGTGAGTGTTAGAGATAACCAATAGAATGGTTTTTGAGTTGAAAAACAATTGTAAGATGATGGTCTAGAGTGAGAAAGATTGTGTAAATGGAAGTTGAGAAGAAGAATAATGTTTGAGCATGAAAGTTGAAAATGCAGAAAAGTGACAAAGCATGAATAAGTTGATTATGAATTTTAGGTTTTGATGATTGTTTCGACTAAACTTGTATATTTTGGGAGTAGTACGAATTTATGGTAAATGAGTTGATTGAAATGGAGTAGAAAAACTAGAAATAAAAGTTTGAAATGTTAGTTTTTGAAAATTTGAAGTCTAAAAATTTTGGGAATGAATAGTAGTGGAGAGTTGGATTTTTGATCTAAAAGTTCTGTAACATCCCATTACCGATGGGAAGGGTAAATTGGTCATTTGGGACGGGTTAGGAATGTTTAAACATATCTCGACATGTTCATGCATCATATGGCCTCTCTATATATATATGAATGGTAATTTTTGCACATGCACATGATTATACATGCATTCATGACATTTCCCGGTATATGTGTTTAAATGTAATTTTTTTGTGAAATATGTGATATTTATGTTTGAAAAATTGAATTGGAGTGATTTATGTGTGTTTTCCATTTTTAGGGACTTTTAGGAATTTTTCTGAAATTTTTGGAGAAAAATGTCCGAATAGGAAAAAAATTGTCAAGTGGCAGACTGATTGAATTTCCGGTACTGGAAACGACTGTCCAATGGCACTGGAAAATTAGAAATTTGATTTTAGGAATTTTGTATTTGGAGCCATTGGAATTTGGAGTAGAAATTTAACTGAAATTGGAGAGAACCTTAAGAGAGTGCAGGAAGAAGACAAGTGGCAAGTGACACATGTCACTTGCCTACTTAGTCTTACATTTATGGTTATTTAAATAACCTAATGGTTGTAAGTTTCCACTATATTCTAAGTGTGAAAGAGTAAGAGGTGATTTTAAAGTGTTTTCTCATTTCTCTTCCGTAGGTGTTTCCTCCTCCTTCCATTTTCGTTGGTTCTCCACTTGTTTTAGCTAGAATTGCTACTCTTCTTCACTACACAAAAAAAATCCCTCCTATGTTTTGTGCTTTCTCCACCTTGTTCACATAGAAAATACTAACCTAAGCCTAAAAGAAAATGATGGTCGTGAGTGGTATGAAAGATTAGGAGAATTGTGAAAACTTGGAAGATTGAAGCTTTGAAGCTTGTTTAGGTGAGAATCTTGTTTTATGTTCTTTACTTGGGTAGTGAGAAGCATTTATTGTGCTCTTTGGTGCATTAACTTCTTAAAGTTTGTGTGTGGGTTGTATGGGCATAAGTCATGTTTATATGAGGATAAATGATTTAACATGGTGTGAATTGGTTTTGATATTAACATAATGTTAGATGAGTGGAAAATTCAAGTTAGGAGATTGTGTGTTGTGTGCTGACAAATTGTGAGTATTTATTCAAGTGAATGTCTAGATGAACTTGTGGCTGAATTAGAGACTAAATTGGGTGCTTATTGATGTAGGATTGGTGTTGGAATGAAAGGAGTTGAGTTAAATATGAAATCTGGAAAATTTTACTTTGTGCATGTTTCAAGATTTTGCTCATAACTTTTGATATGGTTGTGCTATTGAGATTATCTTTGGCTTAAATTCAACTTAAGAAGTTTGTCTAGAATTCTTATGAAGGAAGTACTGTCTAATTGTGGTTTGAAGGGTTTCTAATTTGGCTTTGAAAGTTAGACATATATGTAGGGTGAATAGTGGTGTATATCATATTGACTGATTTGTGACCAGAGCTTTGGGAATTTTTCTAGGCTAAAGTAGACTGATTTTATGAAATTGATCTTCATTAAAGTTGAAGATTTACTTGTTATCTTTCTAACGCCACTAAGTATGAATTTTTTTGATTTGTAGGTTAAAAGTTATGGTCTGTTAATGCTCAGGTGGTAATTCAGCTCAAAATGTGTTTTGTGTGCAAATGGCTCTAAGTGTATAGGTTTTGTGTTTTTTGTGTTCTGAAGCTAATTGTGGACTGTTATGATTGGAATTAGCTTAAGTGATCTTTTGGAAAGTTGTAGAGGATTGTTTTAGATTTCTAATGGGGTATAATATGTTAATTGTGGATATAAGTATGGTAAGTTATGCATTTTTAAAGTTTTGATATGGTTTAGGTCATGTGCTGTTCTAACACTCCTTAACAGGGCAGCCACTTTTATGGGTGAATTTGACCTAGTTAGAATTGGAATTTGCTTTGAAGTCCTTCTTGAGAATTGTATTATATTGTCTGAGCTTTTTATTGCTATGTGGTATGGAATTTTTCACTAAGGGTATATGGAGTTATGAATTTTGGAAGATTCTGTTATTGTGAGAATGAGACTTATATAGGCAGAAGTTTTGCTTGAGAATTTGAATTGTTTAGAGATAGAATGAGCTTCCAAGTTGTTCATGAAAGTTGTAGTATTTGTTTTTCTCTTTTGATTGATATAAAATTTGGAATTTTTGACAAAGGGGATGGAAAGATATGATTTCTGGAAAATGCTCTGCTGTTTTGAGAAATATATGAGTAGGTAGTAACTTTGATTGTGTTTTTGACACCCTTAAGGGCGAAATTAGTTTGTGTATCCTTCATGAAACTTGTAGGATTTTTCAAGATCTTTCCAATGAGACCTTATTTGTGATTTTTGGATGTGTGTGTTAAGAGCTATGTAGTGGGGACGAAGGGTAGGTTTTATTAACAGTTTTGAGAAAAGTGGAAAATTAGGTTTATAAAAAAAACGGGGGTCAGGACGAGTGAGCGACAATCGCTCGCCCAGGCGAACGAGCGACAATCACTCGCCCAGGCGAGTGAGCCCTCACCCAAGCGAGCGAACGCTCGTCCAGGCAAACGAACAACAATCACTTACCCAGGCAAGCGAGTGATAAGCGCTCGCCCAGCCCACGAGGGCGTTTCGCCCATGTGCGACGCCGTTTCTGCTCTTCTGATTTTTTTTGCTATTCTTGCTTCCTAATCCGACCTTTGTGTAATCTTTTGCTCATAACTCTTTCGTCCGAACTTCGATTGACCTGATTCTCGAGGCATCGAATTCGTGAAACATTGAATTTTATTGTTTTGTGAAATTGTGAATTTATAGACTTGAAATTGACGTGGATTGATTAGGTCAAAGTGAGAGGACCGGATAATTATTTTTCTGGTCCATGTTTTATTAATAATTGGACCTACAAAGGTCCAAATTGAGTGATTTTGATGTCTATGGTTTTCTAATTTTTAGAGGAAATTTTTGTGACGGGAAATTATGGAATAGTACCGGAATGTCACGAACATGCATTGTACACATTTTTAATTGCCGCATGTGCATTATTTAATATTTCTGATTATACATTTGGTAATGTGTGAATATTTTGAATGTTATAGAGGCGCATTTGGAACGTCATCCCACAGACGTTGCTGAGACTTCCAGGCATTAGCTCGGAAGCTATTTGGTGAGTGACCTAGATGTTTTCTCAATCATTATTTGTTTATAAATTTTGCATTTATGATACGACCCGCCTTTTTTAGACCGTGTTGGCACTAGGAAATGGGTAGGCTTAAAGCCCCCAAAGCCCGTAGTAAGCCTAACTTTTCTATATTTTACTAAAAATTCGGCATGACCCGTTCATTTATCTAATAAATCCTTGTACTTGTTAATGGGTGCAATTCTCACATACAACATCTACTTATCATCAACCAACATCGTTCTCAATAACATAACATATCCATACATGTTTTATATACATATGATTATGACAATCCATGGAGCAACTAGAAGTAACAAAAATTTACATCATGCCAAAAAACATTACTCGTCTGCTTATCCAAGCAAATCTCAAAAGACCTGGATTTTCTCTCTTGTCCAATCGGCTAATCTCCTGAAATGATGATAGTGAGGTGTGAGTCTACAACGCGACTCAGTGAGATATAAACATACTACCATGCTTGTGAGGCTAGGTAACACAAGGCTAGCTTCACAAGAATGGTCTGAGACATTCTGAGCATCAATACATGATCAATATAATGAACAGGTAGTAATATCAAATGCGGCAATCACATGAGTATCAATGATAAAGCTCAAAGTGAATTGTTCAAAGAAAACAAGAATCTGGGTTTTGAATTCTTTTCTGGTTTCTTTTCTAGATTCTGAGTTCTTTCTCATTTCTGAGTTCTGATTCTTTCTGAAATTCTTAGGAAGAGACAGAGGCATGCTAGTACGACATATCTCCCCTTTTCTGATTCTAGATAAGGTCGGCCTAACCTTGCCCCTGGAGGCCTGCCCTCTCCAGGTAGGACCCGGATCTAACCCATCACCGGCGGGTTATCTATGTGCACATAGTCTGATAATAAACCCTATCAGCTGGGTATTCTGTGAACTCATCAATAATGGCTAACAAGAAAATGTGATTCATTAAAGGATTGCAATCAATAGGCTCAACACAATTAATGAATCGCAATCTATAGGTTCAATACAATAAGGGAACCAGAAGATGCAAAGAATCTGAAATCAGCTAGTCAATCTGGTATGCAACATGCTAGACTCAACTACATGGAGTCATATGTCAAACAATCATATAGGTTCGAGAACAATTCAACAAGCCGCAAGATAAAAGAATATGATTACTACACAAGTATAGTAGTATGATTATACTCACCTCAACTATCGCAATGGTTCTGATCTCTTTTCTAATTTTCTTGAACTTGATAGGTATTGGGTACAACTTCTAGTTCTATTCCTTGTCCTCTTTCACCAGCTATTGGGTAACATACATGAAAATACATATACCCTTATTAGTCATTCTCACATAAGCTTCATTTCTTAACAATTATCATTACAATTCTATTTTGTTCTTAATCCATCAACATAGGTCTCATTCATGATAGCATAACTCTTTACACATAGGTACAATGTTTTTCAAACTTTCCAGACCTCTATTTAACACATAAATTCACATTTCTTCTTTTATAACCATGCTCTAATTCGGTCATTAAGGGAATCCAAATCTCCCATTTACAATCAGCTTTAACATTCAGTCATGAGCTGTACCCTTCCCGAATCAAGAGTTTATAACTTATTCATTTCTCAATCAGTTAAGGTAATTCAAAGCTTCATTTTCAATAGACTCATATGGGTATCACATATCCAAAGATGACTCAAAAATTATGTAAATTGGATTTATTGTGATTTTTACACACTTGTTCTGTTTCTGTTCTTTTCTGTGCCACTAACATTAGCAACACCCTTCCCTTTTTCAGCCATATCTAACAGAATACTTATCAAATTAACATTTCCTTTATACAGAACTTAGATGACACATTTTTGAGCATTTCGTAAGAAGAACTCATCATCCAATTCTAACTTTATGGTCTTCAAACAATTAACTTTCAGTTCTCATTTCAATCCCGCTGGTATTCAGAACCAGTGTTAATTCGGGGCCTATTACTCTCATTCGGCTCACCCTAAAATCCTGGAAAAATTAATGGAGATAGTAGACATCTAGATCTACAACTTCTATGTTTTGAGTTTCTCTAGATTCACACGTTAAGCAGCTCAACAAAAATAGACAAGGAGAGTCACGAATCTGTCTCCATGACAGCTCAACCTTCAAAACCCTAGGTTTTGGTTTAACTCCCCAAATCACCATAAAAACGAAATTCCTTCAAGAATAAGTGTCATTAGGCATCAAGGAACAAGATTCCATCATCCAAATCATCAAACCCATCACCTTCCATCAAGTGGGTTTCACAAAAGAAGAGAAAAACTAAGCTTTAATGGGTAGAACTAAGCATTGGAATGGAGGCTTACCTTTTTATGTTGATGAAATGGCTTGATTCACCTTCCAAATCTTGTTACAAGGGTTGAAAAACTTGGAGAGGAGCTCCCATGGAGGTTTCGTGAGAGAGGGAGAAGAAGAAGACAATGTTTTTGTCTTATTCTCCAACTAGCTCCTTTTATATGCCTCATGTCCATTTATTTACAAAATTGCCACTCTTGTACTGGTTTTTAATCATCTGCTCATATAATTTTCCTGTGACCACCGAAAAATATCATACATCATTAATTTGATGTCACTAAAAATTATTATTCACTGTTCTGTGATTTTTAAGGACAACAGTCTAAAATACCGATTTATTTTGTACCGGGTAAACTAGATACTGGGTATTACAGTTTATAACTCTGTGGAGAATAATGGTGGATTTGTGAGTTGTTTATGACTGGATTCCGGACAGGAGGTCCGATGTATTGGGAGATGATGACATAGAAGTGTTATATGTGATTTTAATGTGATTAATTGTGAACTATTTGTGTGAATGTGTTAATTTGGGATCGATTGTGATGTTGGCATTGCTTTATTTCGACATATTCATTCTATGCACGAGTGCATGATCAGTTAATGACAGTTGTGACCGGAGCAGACACCGAGAGCTTAAAGCTCAATGTATTTGGGCCTTGAGCCTTGAGCCTACAGTGATTCAGAGCCTCAGGCTCACCGATTAATGCGCCCTTATTGGGACAGTTTAGGCGCTCGGTCACAACAACGTAATAATTGAAAAGTGTCACATACATATTTCATGTGCATTTGATTTGGTTTCTTTGATTGATAGTAATAATCATGTGGTACTTCTGAATATGACATGATGAAATAACTGTGATCTGTTTGACTATGCATAAATTGGGTGAACCATCGATGATGGTTCCTCACTGAGTTCGCAAACTCACCAAAAATTGTAACTTATTTTTCAGGACCGAGAGAGTAGACTCCTAACTCCAGAGGGACTTTTCCTGCTGTGTAGATCGTGTTGGCAAGAGAAGTCATGGCTCACAGGTTGGTCAGCTGGGATTTTTAGGGGATGACCTAGTTAGGCTTTTGTATTAGATTTCTTTTGGAGTAATGTACAGACAGTGAAAAACTGACAGAGATGTAAATTACTGCTTTTGATTAAATAAAATGAGGAAACATTTTGGTTTTAAAAAATTAGTGATTTTTATATTGATGTTTTATGATTATTATGCCATGTGAAGTACAGTAGTGAGTGTTCGTAGTTCACCCTTATCGTAGGATATGTATCGGAATGACCTACGGGCATTCCGGTGTATACTCTATGATAAGGGAGAGCTACAAGTTCTATGATTTTTCTGGGTTGATCTAGAGATATTTTGATAAAATTGTCTTCATAAAAGTTGTAACTTATCTTTCTAGCTTTCCATTGATATAAAGTATAAAATTTTTGGATATCAGAGTTGAGAGATATGACCTTTACAAGTTGTAATGTTGCATCGTCCTATTTAGGATGGAACTTTCGGGATAGCCACATTGATTTGGAATTTTGAAATTGTTTTTAATTTCTTCATAAAAGTTGTAGATGATCTTTCCAACTTTCCAACAATATGAAGTTTGTAAGTTTTGGATGTCGTAGGGGGAAGTTATGACCTTTACAAGTTTTGATGTTGCATAGGATATGTGAATGTGCTAGCTATGGAAATTTGTGTACTGAATTCAAGGATATTTTCTGGGTTGTTGTGAGCTGATTTAGGTGAAATTGTCTTCTTGGAAGTCGTAGATGATCTTTCTATCTTTCCAACAATATAAAGTTTGTAAATTTTGGATATCGAAGTTGAGAGATATGAGCATTACAAGTTGTAATGTTGTATCATCTTAGTTACTGTTCATCATCTTAATTACTATACATTCTAAGACGAAGTACTGTACATTCTAAGACGAGATACTGTACATTCTAAGATAAAGTACTGTACATTCTAAGATGAAGTTACTGTACATTCTAAGACGAAGTTATTGTTCATCGTCTTAGTTTGTATCGTCATCTTCTGCCCTATTTCTGATCCTTTTAGAGGCATAATTTTATTTTGTGGCCTTCATGAAAGTTGTATATATAGAAGTTTTCTTTCAAATGGTCTAAGAACGAACTCAATCCTAAATCCGTAGAAAAAGTTACGGCAATTGTACCATGAGAGGTACAAATTGATTAAGGACATTAACATGTTGGATTCTTTTGGCCATAGCTTCGTCATCTGACCTTCGAATGAGGTGATTCTTCAACCAATAGACTCCTATTGAATTGTTCTACCTCTCCAAGAAAATTGGTAGCTTTTGGTGTTGAATTGAAAATTTTTGATTGAATAAAAATGAGGGGCTCAGTTGGAAGAATATGAGTTGGATGTTTTACTGAACATACTTTAGCATTTTGATGATATCTTGACATGTAGAGTTCCAAATGAGATGATTTTTGATTGAAATAAACTAGAAACATAGGAATACAAATTATATGAAAAAATAAAATTCTGAATTGGACTCTAAGAGTTTCAATTTTTGGATGGAAGTTGAATATAGGGTACTGTCTCGGAATAAAAGCAGTTTGGAGATATTGGAGTATAACTTTCACACTACTGAATCAAATTGAATGCTTTTGGTGTCACTGGAAATGTAAGACAATAAAGAAGATTTTTCTAGAAGAAAATGTTATGTTAGTGTTGGGACCCGATCCAGAAACCGGATCCCAACCTGAAAACAAAAACAAAGGAAACGAAACAACCGAAGCAGAATCAAAGCAGAAGCAAAGCGAATGCGGAAACAAACACTTAGCAAAACGGATCCGACATCCGACAACAATTTTCAAAGAAAACGATCGAATGAACATAGTCGCGTTGGAAACCCTAAGACGTTCCAAAATCCGGTATAATTTTTTTTTTCTTTTCTTCTTATACTCATTTATCAAACTCATACAAAGAAATCTTATATCCTTTTTCCTTGGAAATTCTTTCTCATGCGAAAACTCAAAACTTAACCATATTCTTACACATTGATATTAATCCCAAAAATCATATTCATACTAATTTTTATCGAAATTTCTAAAGATAATTTGCCTTTATCCTAATTCAAACTGCAAGGTAAAGAAATACACTTCTAAATGCCAAGCAGATCTCGAATCATCGGACTCTCCGTCCGAACCCAAACACCAAAGAAACGCAAACCTAAATCTAATACTTCCATAATTCTCAATTCAATACCAAACTCATAATTCAACCGAATTCCCAAATCAATCATACATATATATTCCCAAATTATCCATAATTTCATATACAAATTTCACAATCATTCACAATTCTCAACTTTATACACAAATACATTTTCCCAAACTTATCTAAAGCCATATACATATCCATACTCAAATTAGATTACTCAAACTCTAACTTATACAAATGTCGAAACTGACGTCTTCACATTCTTTCATCCGATCTCCTGCTCGAAACCTGGAGATGGGGATGAAAGGGGGGGGGGTGAGCTCGGAAGCTCGTGGATAACACATTTATAAAGTGACAAATAAGTCGAAATCATTTTTCATAATCTTTCGCTAAAAGGGCTAATTTTTCAAACTTTACAATTTTTCAAACAATTTCCTCAAACCTTTTTTTTTTATATATTTTTCAAACTTTTCATAATCATCTTACTTTTTCTTATTTTTTTTTCAAAAATTCTCGAATTTTCATAAATATGAATGCAACATACAGAAACAAAATTGAAAATACATAACATATCAAAATGGTGCAGCTAGGTCCAAGCAGAGCGTCGCATGACCAAGCATAGCGGTCCATGCGTCGTGTGTGAATATAACGTATTACACTTTCCGCATAGCGGTCGATTATAGCCGTGAAGGAGTCCGAAATCAGACTCCGTGCCACTAACGGGCAGGAAAAGGCTATACACATAGAGACAGCAATGACTCACCAAAGGACCTACCAAACCCACATAACAGATATCGAAAACGGAAATTCAAATTGCCCGAAGGCACTTCCAAAATTTTACTTTTCTAACATTATTTCATCAACTTGAAACAATCTCACAAATTCACACATATCATATCATTCCATTAATTCAATCAATCAATAAATGCAACAATATGCATAATTATCAATGCGTACACAACAAATCTGATTTAGAAATTTCTAACGATTTAGCAAATCTTTTAAAACAATGAATTTAAGCTTGTAATAATTTTTCAGAAATCACTTAGGAATCATAATTTCAAACCTTAAACCAATTCTTATTTTCAAACATTTCCAAAAACAATAAGTGATCAAAATTCCAAACTTTTGCTTTCTTTTAATTTTTCAAAATTCGTATTAAGCTTACAAATCAAAATATAAATATGCTACCCACCTCGAATTAAATGCCGAAACTTGATTTCAAGCTCCAATTGATCCTTGCTTCTTTCCTTCTTTCAATTTAAAATTGACCTAAGCCATAATCATTCAAATTCTACATCATAATTTGCATAATTCTCAAAATTAACTATCGGAAATTCATAATCATCATATTTCCAAGCTTTCTAAAACCAGAATTTCTAAAATTCCCAATTTCAAAACTTGACCTAAACCAATACACTCAAATTCGATCTCATAAATAACTTAATTTTCAAAACTAACTTCACAATTCATCAATTCACACTAATTCCAAAATATCTAGATCCTCAATTTCAAAAATCCCCAAATCTTAAAATTGACCTAAACCAATTTATCCAAATTCTATATCATAATTCACAATTTTCTCAAAACTAATTTCATATTCCACAAACCCATATTATTATCTTTAATTCTACACCAAAAATTCACCAAATCCTCAACCATAAAATTTAGCCTAAACTTTAAACAAATTTCCATCCAAAATTAAACATAACCTAAAGCATTAATATCAAAACCAACTTCATAAATCACAAACCCAAGACTTTATCCATGTTTCTAAATCAAAAATTCATCAAAATCTCAAAGCTTAAAATTTCTCTTACCTCTTTTCTTCTCTATTTTCGAAATTTCTTGGGTCTTGAGGAAGCTCCCATCATTCTCCACTCTTTTCCTTCTTGGAAAACCTCCAAATCTTGCTTTAAGACTTAGAAAAATTATAAACTCACTTACCTTTCTTCTTTCTCCATTCTTTTCTCCCATACAAAAACCACTCTTCCTTTTCTTCTTATTTCTTCTTCTTTTCTCTAGAAAAATCGAGACTCTCCCTCTTAAAATGACACTCATCTGATTTTTAGAGTGCCTAGTCATTAAAATTGAGGGGCAAATGACCATTTTGCCCTCACTCTTTAGCTTAATTCCAAAATTGCCCCTAACTTCATTTATACATGCGGGTCTGATTCGCACTATCAATTTGAAGGAATTTGTCCAAACTTTCTTCTAGAGAAATGTTCCTCTCAATCATACTGAATCTAACACCACTGACGCGCTCAATTCGAGTACTACACCAAAAGTTATACACAAAGCAGTTCGGAATATCCATATTCTAACACATTTTCCATATCGATTATTTCCGTCCAAAACTTCACATTCTTAATCCCGATTTGAAACTCGATGTCTTCATAACAATTGTATCCTTATGTCTCTAGTTTAATTCAAAACAATAATTGCCTCATTTTGATTCCCAGATCAAAAGTTATGCTCAAAATACTCTCAGGTATTCCCAATCCAAAATTTCACCCTAATCCGAACTTAAATTCAGAAATTAAAAGTCTTAGGGCAAAATTGACATTTCATGTCTTCATATGATTTGTAGCCCCTTGTCTTATCTTTATTTCGCCTCAAGAATCGCTTCAATCGGATCTCTACAGATCCCTAATTTCACAAAATACTGAATTAAGTTCAGAAAATTTCCCGACTAACTTTGATTAAATTAATCACCATTAATTTAATCTCAAAAATTTACAAATTTCTATGAGGATGTAGATAATTGTCTTAGGGATCCAACGCCGTAAGAATCAACTCAATCGGATGTCGGACAGAAAAGATATAAGCAAAATAGTGAACAAAGGTCGGATTTGAGAAAGTAAAGTCAAGAAAACCAAAGAATCAAAAGCGGCGTCAGACAGGCAAGATCGCCCTAGCGACGCGTCGCCTGGTGATCTGGCGGGCGCCTCGACGGGATGAATCAATTTCATTTCATTTCATTTTTTTCACTTAAAAACCAAAACTTCCGAAATTCATAACTCTTCATCCCGAACTCCAATTTTGACAAACTTAGTCTCTATAGAAAGCTTGAGGGAAGCTCTAAATCTTTCACGAAGGACATAAACATCAATTCGACTCTCTACGGAGTCCATTTTCCGTCAAAGATACTATCCTCTAATAATCCACAATATAAACTTGTAAAAATCATAACTTATTATTCGAGATCGAAAAATTGCATACTTTATATCGAAATAAAGATCAAAACAAATCCTTCAATTTTATGAAGAACATCAAAGCTCAATTAACCTCTAACTAGGTTAATTTCTCAGTCAAAGATTCAGTTATCATAATTAAAGTCAAAAGTCAACCTTATCAAACATAAACTTTGGTGATCATAACTTTCACTCCCGATATCGAAAAATCGCAAACTTTATGTCTACAGAAAGCTCTTAACATAACCTACAAGTTTCCAAAAGACCATTTTATCCAATTTGACTTAAATCAAAAGTCAACTCTCAAAGACCAAAATGTCAAACTTTTATAATTTTCATATTTTCACATTTCTCTTTTTAGTCATGATTTTCAACTTAATTTCAATCAACTTATCCACTTGAACTTTTATCATCCATACAAAGCTATCCAAATTTCAAAATCGTCAAACTCCATCAACTCTTTTCTCATCAATTTTCTTAAAATATAATCACATCTAATACAAACTTCACATACTGAACTTACTTATTTCATACTTTTATATTTCTAAAATTCACTTAAAGATCGGGTCCAACATTTCTCCCCTCTTAAAAGAATTTAGTCCTCGAAATTCATACTTATTTAAACTCAAGTAACTCATTCTTGCATAAATTTCTTTTTAAGCGAAGATCATCAAGCACTTTCTTACTAATTTCTTTCCAAAAATCATAATCAATCACTTTCTCTTATCTAATTTCCTCATCATATATGTATCTCAATCTCTTTACACTATTTCACATCTTGTATCTCACACTAACCATATCATATCAAATCACTATATTCATAATTCATTATTTCTTCATATATGGACACAAATTAATGGTCCATTTCTTAAGGAACCTTAATATGGTTCAATCATCTTTTAATTTTTTTCTCGTTATGTCATCATTCTTTCATCTATATCAATTTATCACAATTTCTCAAGAAATGTTAATCTTACGTTCCTCAACACATTCTGAAAATCAATCATATTCTTAACACTCAAATCGAACCAATCACTTGATTTCATCAAATAATCATACACATCAATTTCACATTCCTAAAGACAATCATACTTCTTTCATCAAAATCAAATGATCACTTAGCATATCTTCACTAATTCAACCTTATCTTCTCACACTTTCTTATCAATCTTATATGCCCGATTAAGATCCTAATCTTCGGGCTCGATACCATAAATGTTGGGACCCGATCCAGAAACCGGATCCCAACCGGAAAACAAAAACAAAGGAAACGAAACAACCGAAGCGGAATCAAAGCAGAAGCAAAGCGAATGCGGAAACAAACACTTAGCAAAACGGATCCGACATCCGACAACAATTTTCAAAGGAAACGATCGAATGAACATAGTCGCGTTGGAAACCCTAAGGCGTTCCAAAATCCAATATAATTTTTTTTCTTTTTTCTTATACTCATTTATCAAACTCATACAAAGAAATCTTATATCCTTTTTCCTTGGAAATTCTTTCTCATGCGAAAACTCAAAACTTAACCATATACTTACACATTGATATTAATCCCAAAAATCATATTCATACTAATTTTTATCGAAATTTCAAAGATAATTTACCGCTTTATCCTAACCCAAACTGCAAGGTAAAGAAATACACTTCTAAATGCCAAAGCAGATCTCGAATCATCGGACTCTCCGTCCGAACCCAAACACCAGCAAAACGCAAACCTAAATCTAATACTTCCATAATTCTCAATTCAATACCAAACTCATAATTCAACCGAATTCCCAAATCAATCATACATATATATTCCCAAATTATCCATAATTTCATATACAAATTTCACAATCATTCACAATTCTCAACTTTATACACAAATACATTTTCCCAAACTTATCTAAAGCCATATACATATCCATACTCAAATTAGATTACTCAAACTCTAACTTATACAAATGTCGAAACTGACGTCTTCACATTCTTTCATCCGATCTCCTGCTCGAAACCTGGAGATGGGGATGAAAGGGGGGTGAGCTCGGAAGCTCGTGGATAACACATTTATAAAGTGACAAATAAACCGAAATCATTTATCATAATCTTTCGCCAAAAGGGCTAATTTTTCAAACTTTACAATTTTTCAAACAATTTCCTCAAACCTTTTTTTTTATATTTTTCAAACTTTTCATAGTCATCTTACTTTTTCTTTTTTTAAAAAAAAAATTCTCGAATTTTCATAAATATGAAGGCAACATACAGAAACAAAATTGAAAACACATAACATATCAAAATGGTCTGGCTAGGTCCAAGCAGAGCGTCTTGCAGTCCGCATAGCGGTCCTGCTGATCGTGGAATATAACGTACTACACTTTCCCGCATAGCGGTCCAGTGTAGCCGTGAAGGGAGTCCGAAATCGGAACTTCGTGCCACTAGCGGGCAGCCGGAAGAAGGCTATACACATAGAGACAGCGATGACTCACCAAAAGACCTACCAAACCCACATAACAGATATCGAAAACGGAAATTCAAATTGCCCAAGGCACTTCCAAAATTTTACTTTTCTAACATTATTTCATCAACTTGAAACAATCTCACAAATTCACACATATCATATCATTCCATTAATTCAATCAATCAATAAATGCAACAATATGCATAATTATCAATGCGTACACAACAAATACAGATTTGAAATTTCTAACGATTTAGCAAATCTTTTAAAACAATGAATTTAAGCTTGTAATAATTTTTCGAAATCACTTAGAATCATAATTTCAAACCTTAAATCAATTCTTATTTTCAAACATTTCCAAAAACAATAAGTGATCAAAATTCCAAACTTTTGCTTTCTTTTAATTTTTCAAAATTCGTATTAAGCTTACAAATCAAAATATAAATATGCTACCCACCTCAAATTAAATGCCGAAACTTGATTTCAAGCTCCAATTGATCCTTGCTTCTTTCCTTCTTTCAATTTAAAATTGACCTAAGCCATAATCATTCAAATTCCACATCATAATTTGCATAATTCTCAAAATTAACTATCGAAAATTCATAATCATCATATTTCCAAGCTTTCTAAAACCGAATTTCTAAAATTCCCAATTTCAAAACTTGACCTAAACCAATACACTCAAATTCGATCTCATAAATAACTTAATTTTAAAACTAACTTCACAATTCATCATTTCACACTAATTCCAAAATATCTAGATCCTCAATTTCAAAATCCCCAAATCTTAAAATTGGCCTAAACCAATTTATCCAAATTCTATATCATAATTCACAATTTTCTCAAAACTAATTTCATATTCCACAAACCCATATTATTATCTTTAATTCTACACCAAAAATTCACCAAATCCTCAACCATAAAATTTAGCCTAAACTTTAAACAAATTTCCATCCAAAATTAAACATAACCTAAAGCATTAATATCAAAACCAACTTCATAAATCACAAACCCAAGACTTTATCCATGTTTCTAAATCAAAAATTCATCAAAATCTCAAAGCTTAAAATTTCTCTTACCTCTTTTCTTCTCTATTTTCGAAATTTCTTGGGTCTTGAGGAAGCTCCCATCATTCTCCACTCTTTTCCTTCTTGGAAAACCTCCAAATCTTGCTTTAAGACTTAGAAAATTATAAACTCACTTACCTTTCTTCTTTCTCCATTCTTTTCTCCCATACAAAACCACTCTTCCTTTTCTTCTTATTTCTTCTTCTTTTCTCTAGAAAATCGAGACTCTCCCTCTTAAAATGACACTCATCTGATTTTTAGAGTGCCTAGTCATTAAAATTGAGGGCAAATGACCATTTGCCCTCACTCTTTAGCTTAATTCCAAAATTGCCCCTAACTTCATTTATACATGCGGGTCTGATTCGCACTATCAATTTGAAGGAATTTGTCCAAACTTTCTTCTAGAGAAATGTTCCTCTCAATCATACGAATCTAACACCACTGACCGCGCTCAATTCGGAGTACTACACCAAAAGTTATGCACAAAACAGTTCGGGAATATCCATATTCTAACACATTTTCCATATACGATTATTTCCGTCCAAAACTTCACATTCTTAATCCCCGATTTGAAACTCGATGTCTTCATAACAATTGTATCCTTATGTCTCTAGTTTAATTCAAAACAATAATTGCCTCATTTTGATTCCCAGATCAAAAGTTATGCTCAAAATACTCTCAGGTATTCCCAATCCAAAAATTTCACCCTAATCCGAACTTAAATTCAGAAATTAAAAGTCTTAGGGGCAAAATTGACATTTCATGTCTTCATATGATTTGTAGCCCCTTGTCTTATCTTTATTTCGCCTCAAGAATCGCTTCAATCGGATCTCTACAGATCCCTAATTTCACAAAATACTGAATTAAGTTCAGAAAATTTCCCGACTAACTTTGATTAAATTAATCACCATTAATTTAATCTCAAAAATTTACAAATTTCTATGAGGATGTAGATAATTGTCTTAGGGATCCAACGCCGTAAGAATCAACTCAATCGGATGTCGGACAGAAAAGATATAAGCAAAATAGTGAACAAAGGTCGGATTTGAGAAAGTAAAGTCAAGAAAACCAAAGAATCAAAACGGCGTCGTACGGGCAAGATCGCCCTAGCGACGCGTCGCCCTGGTGATGCTGGCGGAACGCCCGACGGGGATGAATCAATTTCATTTCATTTCATTTTTTTCACTTAAAAACCAAAACTTCCGAAATTCATAACTCTTCATCCGAACTCCAATTTTGACAAACTTAGTCTCTATAGAAAGCTTGAGGGAAGCTCTAAATCTTTCACGAAGGACATAAACATCAATTCGACTCCTACGGGAGTCCATTTTCCGGTCAAAGATACTATCCTCTAATAATCCACAATATAAACTTGTAAAAATCATAACTTATTATTCCGAGATCGAAAAATTGCATACTTTATATCGAAATAAAGATCAAAACAAATCCTTCAATTTTATGAAGAACATCAAAGCTCAATTAACCTCTAACTAGGTTAATTTCTCAGTCAAAGATTCAGTTATCATAATTAAAGTCAAAAGTCAACCTTATCAAACATAAACTTTGGTGATCATAACTTTCACTCCGATATCGAAAAATCGCAAACTTTATGTCTCTGTAAAGCTCTTAACATAACCTACAAGTTTCCAAAGACCATTTTATCCAATTTGACTTAAATCAAAGTCAACTCTCAAAGGCCAAAATGTCAAACTTTTATAATTTTCATATTTTCACATTTTCTCTTTTAGTCATGATTTTCAACTTAATTTCAATCAACTTATCCACTTGAACTTTTATCATCCATACAAAGCTATCCAAATTTCAAAATCGTCAAACTCCATCAACTCTTTTCTCATCAATTTTCTTAAAATATAATCACATCTAATACAAACTTCACATCTGAACTTACTTATTTCATACTTTTATATTTCTAAAATTCACTTAAAGATCGGGTCCAACATTTCTCCCCTCTTAAAAGAATTTCGTCCTCGAAATTCATACTTATTTAAACTCAAGTAACTCATTCTTGCATAAATTTCTTTTTAAGCGAAGATCATCAAGCACTTTCTTACTAATTTCTTTCCAAAATCATAATCAATCACTTTCTCTTATCTAATTTCCTCATCATATATGTATCTCAATCTCTTTACACTATTTCACATCTTGTATCTCACACTAACCATATCATATCAAATCACTATATTCATAATTCATTATTTCTTCATATATGGACACAAATTAATGGTCCATTTCTTAAGGAACCTTAATATGGTTCAATCATCTTTTAATTTTTTCTCGTTATGTCATCATTCTTTCATCTATATCAATTTATCACAATTTCTCAAGAAATGTTAATCTTCGTTCCTCAACACATTCGAAAATCAATCATATTCTTAACACTCAAATCGAACCAATCACTTGATTTCATCAAATAATCATACACATCAATTTCACATTCCTAAAGACAATCATACTTCTTTCATCAAAATCAAATGATCACTTAGCATATCTTCACTAATTCAACCTTATCTTCTCACACTTTCTTATCAATCTTATATGCCCGATTAAGATCCTAATTGGGCTCGATACCATAAATGTTGGGACCGATCCAAACCGGATCCCAACCGGAAAACAAAACAAAGGAAACGAAACAACAAGCGGAATCAAAGCAGAAGCAAAGCGAATGCGGAAACAAACACTTAGCAAAACGGATCCGACATCCGACAACAATTTTCAAAGGAAACGATCGAATGAACATAGTCGCGTTGGAAACCCTAAGACGTTCCAAAATCCGGTATAATTTTTTTCTTTTTTCTTATACTCATTTATCAAACTCATACAAAGAAATCTTATATCCTTTTCCTTGGAAATTCTTTCTCATCGAAAACTCAAAACTTAACCATATACTTACACATTGATATTAATCCCAAAATCATATTCATACTAATTTTATCGAAATTTGAAAGATAACTACCGCCTTTATCCTAACCCAAACTGCAAGGGTAAAGAAATACACTTCTAAATGCCAAGCAGATCTAGAATCATCGGACTCTCCGTCCGGAACCCAAACACCAAAGAAAACGCAAACCTAAATCTAATACTTCCATAATTCTCAATTCAATACCAAACTCATAATTCAACCGAATTCCCAAATCAATCATACATATATATTCCCAAATTATCCATAATTTCATATACAAATTTCACAATCATTCACAATTCTCAACTTTATACACAAATACATTTTCCCAAACTTATCTAAAGCCATATACATATCCATACTCAAATTAGATTACTCAAACTCTAACTTATACAAATGTAAAGCGACGTCTTCACATTCTTTCATCCGATCTCCGCTCGAAACACGGAGATGGGGATGAAAGGGGTGAGCTTCGAAGCTCGTGGATAACACATTTATAAAGTGACAAATAAACCAAATCATTTATCATAATCTTTAGCCAAAGGGCTAATTTTCAAACTTTACAATTTTTCAAACAATTTCCTCAAACCTTTTTTTATATTTTCAAACTTTTCATAGTCATCTTACTTTTCTTTTTTAAAAAAAATTCTAATTTTCATAAATATGAAGGCAACATCTGAAACAAAATTGAAAACACATAACATATCAAAATGGTGCAGCTAGGTCCAAGCAGAGCGTCTTGCATGAGTCCGCATAAGCGGTCCATGCGATCGTGAATATAACGATACTACACTTTCCGCATAAGCGGTCCAAAGGTATGGCCGTGAAGGAGTCCGAAATCGGAACTTCGTGCCACTAGCGGGCAGCCGGAAGAAGGCTATACACATAGAGACAGCGCTGACTCACCAAAAGACCTACCAAACCCACATAACAGATATCGAAAACGGAAATTCAAATTGCCCGAAGGCACTTCCAAAATTTTACTTTTCTAACATTATTTCATCAACTTGAAACAATCTCACAAATTCACACATATCATATCATTCCATTAATTCAATCAATCAATAAATGCAACAATATGCATAATTATCAATGCGTACAACAAATACGATTTCAGAAATTTCTAACGATTTAGCAAATCTTTTAAAACAATGAATTTAAGCTTGTAATAATTTTTCAGAAATCACTTAGGAATCATAATTTCAAACCTTAAATCAATTCTTATTTTCAAACATTTCCAAAAACAATAAGTGATCAAAATTCCAAACTTTTGCTTTCTTTTAATTTTTCAAAATTCGTATTAAGCTTACAAATCAAAATATAAATATGCTACCCACCTCAAATTAAATGCCGAAACTTGATTTCAAGCTCCAATTGATCCTTGCTTCTTTCCTTCTTTCAATTTAAAATTGACCTAAGCCATAATCATTCAAATTCCACATCATAATTTGCATAATTCTCAAAATTAACTATCGAAAATTCATAATCATCATATTTCCAAGCTTTCTAAAACCAGAATTTCTAAAATTCCCAATTTCAAAACTTGACCTAAACCAATACACTCAAATTCGATCTCATAAATAACTTAATTTTTAAAACTAACTTCACAATTCATCATTTCACACTAATTCCAAAATATCTAGATCCTCAATTTCAAAAATCCCCAAATCTTAAAATTGGCCTAAACCAATTTATCCAAATTCTATATCATAATTCACAATTTTCTCAAAACTAATTTCATATTCCACAAACCCATATTATTATCTTTAATTCTACACCAAAAATTCACCAAATCCTCAACCATAAAATTTAGCCTAAACTTTAAACAAATTTCCATCCAAAATTAAACATAACCTAAAGCATTAATATCAAAACCAACTTCATAAATCACAAACCCAAGACTTTATCCATGTTTCTAAATCAAAAATTCATCAAAATCTCAAAGCTTAAAATTTCTCTTACCTCTTTTCTTCTCTATTTTCGAAATTTCTTGGGTCTTGAGGAAGCTCCCATCATTCTCCACTCTTTTCCTTCTTGGAAAACCTCCAAATCTTGCTTTAAGACTTAGAAAAATTATAAACTCACTTACCTTTCTTCTTTCTCCATTCTTTTCTCCCATACAAAAACCACTCTTCCTTTTCTTCTTATTTCTTCTTCTTTTCTCTAGAAAAATCGAGACTCTCCCTCTTAAAATGACACTCATCTGATTTTTAGAGTGCCTAGTCATTAAAATTGAGGGGCAAATGACCATTTTGCCCTCACTCTTTAGCTTAATTCCAAAATTGCCCCTAACTTCATTTATACATGCGGGTCTGATTCGCACTATCAATTTGAAGGAATTTGTCCAAACTTTCTTCTAGAGAAATGTTCCTCTCAATCATACGAATCTAAAACCACTGACCGCGCTCAATTCGGAGTACTACACCAAAAGTTATGCACAAAACAGTTCGGGAATATCCATATTCTAACACATTTTCCATATACGATTATTTCCGTCCAAAACTTCACATTCTTATTCCCCGATTTGAAACTCGATGTCTTCATAACAATTGTATCCTTATGTCTCTAGTTTAATTCAAAACAATAATTGCCTCATTTTGATTCCCAGATCAAAAGTTATGCTCAAAATACTCTCGTATTCCCAATCCAAAATTTCACCCTAATCCGAACTTAAATTCAGAAATTAAAAGTCTTAGGGCAAAATTGACATTTCATGTCTTCATATGATTTGTAGCCCTTGTCTTATCTTTATTTCGCCTCAAGAATCGCTTCAATCGGATCTCTACAGATCCCTAATTTCACAAAATACTGAATTAAGTTCAGAAAATTTCCCGACTAACTTTGATTAAATTAATCACCATTAATTTAATCTCAAAAATTTACAAATTTCTATGAGGATGTAGATAATTGTCTTAGGGATCCAACGCCGTAAGAATCAACTCAATCGGATGTCGGACAGAAAAGATATAAGCAAAATAGTGAACAAAGGTCGGATTTGAGAAAGTAAAGTCAAGAAAACCAAAGAATCAAAACGGCGTCGTACGGGCAAGATCGCCCTAGCGACGCGTCGCCCTGGTGATGCTGGCGGAACGCCCGACGGGGATGAATCAATTTCATTTCATTTCATTTTTTTCACTTAAAAACCAAAACTTCCGAAATTCATAACTCTTCATCCCGAACTCCAATTTTGACAAACTTAGTCTCTATAGAAAGCTTGAGGGAAGCTCTAAATCTTTCACGAAGGACATAAACATCAATTCGACTCCTACGGGAGTCCATTTTCCGGTCAAAGATACTATCCTCTAATAATCCACAATATAAACTTGTAAAAATCATAACTTATTATTCCGAGATCGAAAAATTGCATACTTTATATCGAAATAAAGATCAAAACAAATCCTTCAATTTTTATGAAGAACATCAAAGCTCAATTAACCTCTAACTAGGTTAATTTCTCAGTCAAAGATTCAGTTATCATAATTAAAGTCAAAAGTCAACCTTATCAAACATAAACTTTGACTGATCATAACTTTCACTCCCGATATCGAAAAATCGCAAACTTTATGTCTACAGAAAGCTCTTAACATAACCTACAAGTTTCCAAAAGACCATTTTATCCAATTTGACTTAAATCAAAAGTCAACTCTCAAAGGCCAAAATGTCAAACTTTTTATAATTTTTCATATTTTCACATTTTCTCTTTTTAGTCATGATTTTCAACTTAATTTCAATCAACTTATCCACTTGAACTTTTATCATCCATACAAAGCTATCCAAATTTCAAAATCGTCAAACTCCATCAACTCTTTTTCTCATCAATTTTCTTAAAATATAATCACATCTAATACAAACTTCACATACGAACTTACTTATTTCATACTTTTTATATTTCTAAAATTCACTTAAAGATCGGGGTCCAACATTTCTCCCCCTCTTAAAAGAATTTCGTCCTCGAAATTCATACTTATTTAAACTCCAAGTAACTCATTCTTGCATAAATTTCTTTTTAAACGAAGATCATCAAGCACTTTCTTACTAATTTCTTTCCAAAAATCATAATCAATCACTTTCTCTTATCTAATTTCCTCATCATATATGTATCTCAATCTCTTTACACTATTTCACATCTTGTATCTCACACTAACCATATCATATCAAATCACTATATTCATAATTCATTATTTCTTCATATATGGACACAAATTAATGGTCCATTTCTTAAGGAACCTTAATATGGTTCAATCATCTTTTAATTTTTTTCTCGTTATGTCATCATTCTTTCATCTATATCAATTTATCACAATTTCTCAAGAAATGTTAATCTTACGTTCCTCAACACATTCGAAAATCAATCATATTCTTAACACTCAAATCAACCAATCACTTGATTTCATCAAATAATCATACACATCAATTTCACATTCCTAAAGACAATCATACTTCTTTCATCAAAATCAAATGATCACTTAGCATATCTTCACTAATTCAACCTTATCTTCTCACACTTTCTTATCAATCTTATATGCCCAGTTAAGATCCTAATACTGGGCTCTGATACCATAAATGTTGGGACCCGATCCAGAAACCGGATCCCAACCGGAAAACAAAAACAAAGGAAACGAAACAACCGAAGCGGAATCAAAGCAGAAGCAAAGCGAATGCGGAAACAAACACTTAGCAAAACGGATCCGACATCCGACAACAATTTTCAAAGGAAACGATCGAATGAACATAGTCGCGTTGGAAACCCTAAGACGTTCCAAAATCCGGTA
The DNA here is from genome assembly GCA_029891385.1 of Erythroxylum novogranatense. Taxonomy (NCBI): domain Eukaryota; kingdom Viridiplantae; phylum Streptophyta; class Magnoliopsida; order Malpighiales; family Erythroxylaceae; genus Erythroxylum; species Erythroxylum novogranatense. The sequence continues at coordinate 54,513,003 of CM057232.1, forward strand.
TAATTTTTTTTTTTTTCTTATACTCATTTATCAAACTCATACAAAGAAATCTTATATCCTTTTCCTTGGAAATTCTTTCTCATCGAAAACTCAAAACTTAACCATATACTTACACATTGATATTAATCCCAAAATCATATTCATACTAATTTTATCGAAATTTCGTGAGATAACTATTTGCCTTTATCCTAACCCAAACTGCAAGGTAAAGAAATACACTTCTAAATGCCAACAGATCTCGAATCATCGGACTCTCCGTCAAGAACCCAAACACCAAAGAAACGCAAACCTAAATCTAATACTTCCATAATTCTCAATTCAATACCAAACTCATAATTCAACCGAATTCCCAAATCAATCATACATATATATTCCCAAATTATCCATAATTTCATATACAAATTTCACAATCATTCACAATTCTCAACTTTATACACAAATACATTTTCCCAAACTTATCTAAAGCCATATACATATCCATACTCAAATTAGATTACTCAAACTCTAACTTATACAAATGTAAACCGACGTCTTCACATTCTTTCATCCGATCTCCTGCTCGAAACCTGGAGATGGGGATGAAAGGGGGGTGAGCTCGTAAGCTCGTGGATAACACATTTATAAAGTGACAAATAAACCGAAATCATTTATCATAATCTTTCGCCAAAAGGGCTAATTTTTCAAACTTTACAATTTTTCAAACAATTTCCTCAAACCTTTTTTTTTATATTTTTCAAACTTTTCATAGTCATCTTACTTTTTCTTTTTTTAAAAAAAAAATTCTCGAATTTTCATAAATATGAAGGCAACATACAGAAACAAAATTGAAAACACATAACATATCAAAATGGTGCAGCTGGGTCCAAACAGAGCGTCTTCTTGCATCCCATAAGCGGTCTGTCCTGTGATCGTGAACATAACGTACTACACTTTCCCGCATAGCGGTCCAGTGTAGCCGTGAAGGGAGTCCGAAATCGGAACTTCGTGCCACTAGCGGGCAGCCGGAAGAAGGCTATACACATAGAGACAGCGCTGACTCACCAAAAGACCTACCAAACCCACATAACAGATATCGAAAACGGAAATTCAAATTGCCCGAAGGCACTTCCAAAATTTTACTTTTCTAACATTATTTCATCAACTTGAAACAATCTCACAAATTCACACATATCATATCATTCCATTAATTCAATCAATCAATAAATGCAACAATATGCATAATTATCAATGCGTACACAACAAATACAGTTTCAGAAATTTCTAACGATTTAGCAAATCTTTTAAAACAATGAATTTAAGCTTGTAATAATTTTTCAGAAATCACTTAGGAATCATAATTTCAAACCTTAAATCAATTCTTATTTTCAAACATTTCCAAAAACAATAAGTGATCAAAATTCCAAACTTTTGCTTTCTTTTAATTTTTCAAAATTCGTATTAAGCTTACAAATCAAAATATAAATATGCTACCCACCTCAAATTAAATGCCGAAACTTGATTTCAAGCTCCAATTGATCCTTGCTTCTTTCCTTCTTTCAATTTAAAATTGACCTAAGCCATAATCATTCAAATTCCACATCATAATTTGCATAATTCTCAAAATTAACTATCGAAAATTCATAATCATCATATTTCCAAGCTTTCTAAAACCAGAATTTCTAAAATTCCCAATTTCAAAACTTGACCTAAACCAATACACTCAAATTCGATCTCATAAATAACTTAATTTTTAAAACTAACTTCACAATTCATCATTTCACACTAATTCCAAAATATCTAGATCCTCAATTTCAAAAATCCCCAAATCTTAAAATTGGCCTAAACCAATTTATCCAAATTCTATATCATAATTCACAATTTTCTCAAAACTAATTTCATATTCCACAAACCCATATTATTATCTTTAATTCTACACCAAAAATTCACCAAATCCTCAACCATAAAATTTAGCCTAAACTTTAAACAAATTTCCATCCAAAATTAAACATAACCTAAAGCATTAATATCAAAACCAACTTCATAAATCACAAACCCAAGACTTTATCCATGTTTCTAAATCAAAAATTCATCAAAATCTCAAAGCTTAAAATTTCTCTTACCTCTTTTCTTCTCTATTTTCGAAATTTCTTGGGTCTTGAGGAAGCTCCCATCATTCTCCACTCTTTTCCTTCTTGGAAAACCTCCAAATCTTGCTTTAAGACTTAGAAAAATTATAAACTCACTTACCTTTCTTCTTTCTCCATTCTTTTCTCCCATACAAAAACCACTCTTCCTTTTCTTCTTATTTCTTCTTCTTTTCTCTAGAAAAATCGAGACTCTCCCTCTTAAAATGACACTCATCTGATTTTTAGAGTGCCTAGTCATTAAAATTGAGGGGCAAATGACCATTTTGCCCTCACTCTTTAGCTTAATTCCAAAATTGCCCCTAACTTCATTTATACATGCGGGTCTGATTCGCACTATCAATTTGAAGGAATTTGTCCAAACTTTCTTCTAGAGAAATGTTCCTCTCAATCATACGAATCTAACACCACTGACCGCGCTCAATTCGGAGTACTACACCAAAAGTTATGCACAAAACAGTTCGGGAATATCCATATTCTAACACATTTTCCATATACGATTATTTCCGTCCAAAACTTCACATTCTTAATCCCCGATTTGAAACTCGATGTCTTCATAACAATTGTATCCTTATGTCTCTAGTTTAATTCAAAACAATAATTGCCTCATTTTGATTCCCGGATCAAAAGTTATGCTCAAAATACTCTCGGTATTCCCAATCCAAAATTTCACCCTAATCCGAACTTAAATTCAGAAATTAAAAGTCTTAGGGGCAAAATTGACATTTCATGTCTTCATATGATTTGTAGCCCCTTGTCTTATCTTTATTTCGCCTCAAGAATCGCTTCAATCGGATCTCTACAGATCCCTAATTTCACAAAATACTGAATTAAGTTCAGAAAATTTCCCGATTAACTTTGATTAAATTAATCACCATTAATTTAATCTCAAAATTTACAAATTTCTATGAGGATGTAGATAATTGTCTTAGGGATCCAACGCCGTAAGAATCAACTCAATCGGATGTCGGACGAGAAAAGATATAAGCAAAATAGTGAACAAAGGTCGGATTTGAGAAAGTAAAGTCAAGAAAACCAAAGAATCAAAGCGGCGTCAGATGCGGGCAAGATCGCCCTAGCGACGCGTCGCCTGGTGATGCTGGCGGGCGCCTGACGGGATGAATCAATTTCATTTCATTTCATTTTTTTCACTTAAAAACCAAAACTTCCGAAATTCATAACTCTTCATCCCGAACTCCAATTTTGACAAACTTAGTCTCTATAGAAAGCTTGAGGGAAGCTCTAAATCTTTCACGAAGGACATAAACATCAATTCGACTCCTACGGGAGTCCATTTTCCGGTCAAAGATACTATCCTCTAATAATCCACAATATAAACTTGTAAAAATCATAACTTATTATTCCGAGATCGAAAAATTGCATACTTTATATCGAAATAAAGATCAAAACAAATCCTTCAATTTTTATGAAGAACATCAAAGCTCAATTAACCTCTAACTAGGTTAATTTCTCAGTCAAAGATTCAGTTATCATAATTAAAGTCAAAAGTCAACCTTATCAAACATAAACTTTGACTGATCATAACTTTCACTCCCGATATCGAAAAATCGCAAACTTTATGTCTACAGAAAGCTCTTAACATAACCTACAAGTTTCCAAAAGACCATTTTATCCAATTTGACTTAAATCAAAAGTCAACTCTCAAAGGCCAAAATGTCAAACTTTTATAATTTTCATATTTTCACATTTCTCTTTTTAGTCATGATTTTCAACTTAATTTCAATCAACTTATCCACTTGAACTTTTATCATCCATACAAAGCTATCCAAATTTCAAAATCGTCAAACTCCATCAACTCTTTTCTCATCAATTTTCTTAAAATATAATCACATCTAATACAAACTTCACATCTGAACTTACTTATTTCATACTTTTATATTTCTAAAATTCACTTAAAGATCGGGGTCCAACATTTCTCCCCTCTTAAAAGAATTTAGTCCTCGAAATTCATACTTATTTAAACTCCAAGTAACTCATTCTTGCATAAATTTCTTTTAAGCGAAGATCATCAAGCACTTTCTTACTAATTTCTTTCCAAAATCATAATCAATCACTTTCTCTTATCTAATTTCCTCATCATATATGTATCTCAATCTCTTTACACTATTTCACATCTTGTATCTCACACTAACCATATCATATCAAATCACTATATTCATAATTCATTATTTCTTCATATATGGACACAAATTAATGGTCCATTTCTTAAGGAACCTTAATATGGTTCAATCATCTTTTAATTTTTTTCTCGTTATGTCATCATTCTTTCATCTATATCAATTTATCACAATTTCTCAAGAAATGTTAATCTTACGTTCCTCAACACATTCTGAAAATCAATCATATTCTTAACACTCAAATCGAACCAATCACTTGATTTCATCAAATAATCATACACATCAATTTCACATTCCTAAAGACAATCATACTTCTTTCATCAAAATCAAATGATCACTTAGCATATCTTCACTAATTCAACCTTATCTTCTCACACTTTCTTATCAATCTTATATGCCCAGTTAAGATCCTAATACTGGGCTCTGATACCATAAATGTTGGGACCCGATCCAGAAACCGGATCCCAACCGGAAAACAAAAACAAAGGAAACGAAACAACCGAAGCGGAATCAAAGCAGAAGCAAAGCGAATGCGGAAACAAACACTTAGCAAAACGGATCCGACATCCGACAACAATTTTCAAAGGAAACGATCGAATGAACATAGTCGCGTTGGAAACCCTAAGACGTTCCAAAATCCGGTATAATTTTTTTTTCTTTTTTTCTTATACTCATTTATCAAACTCATACAAAGAAATCTTATATCCTTTTTCCTTGGAAATTCTTTCTCATGCGAAAACTCAAAACTTAACCATATACTTACACATTGATATTAATCCCAAAAATCATATTCATACTAATTTTTATCGAAATTTAAAGATAACTACCGCCTTTATCCTAACCCAAACCTGCAAGGGTAAAGAAATACACTTCTAAATGCCAAACAGATCTCAGAATCATCGGACTCTCCCGTCCGGAACCCAAACACCAGCAAAACGCAAACCTAAATCTAATACTTCCATAATTCTCAATTCAATACCAAACTCATAATTCAACCGAATTCCCAAATCAATCATACATATATATTCCCAAATTATCCATAATTTCATATACAAATTTCACAATCATTCACAATTCTCAACTTTATACACAAATACATTTTCCCAAACTTATCTAAAGCCATATACATATCCATACTCAAATTAGATTACTCAAACTCTAACTTATACAAATGTCGAAACTGACGTCTTCACATTCTTTCATCCGATCTCCTCAAACACGGAGATGGGGATGAAAGGGGGGTGAGCTCGGAAGCTCGTGGATAACACATTTATAAAGTGACAAATAAACCGAAATCATTTATCATAATCTTTCGCCAAAAGGGCTAATTTTTCAAACTTTACAATTTTTCAAACAATTTCCTCAAACCTTTTTTTTTATATTTTTCAAACTTTTCATAGTCATCTTACTTTTCTTTTTTTAAAAAAAAAATTCTCGAATTTTCATAAATATGAAGGCAACATACAGAAACAAAATTGAAAACACATAACATATCAAAATGGTGCAGCTAGTCCAAGCAGAGCGTCTTGCATGCGATCCATAAGCGTCCCTGTGCGATCGTGAATATAACGTACTACACTTTCGCATAGCGGTCCAAAGGTAGCCGTGAAGGAGTCGAAATCGAACTTCGTGCCACTAGCGGGCGTAGGAAGAAGGCTATACACATAGAGACAATACTGACTCACCAAAAGACCTACCAAACCCACATAATGAGATATCGAAAACGGAAATTCAAATTGCGAAGGCACTTCCAAAATTTTACTTTTCTAACATTATTTCATCAACTTGAAACAATCTCACAAATTCACATATCATATCATTCCATTAATTCAATCAATCAATAAATGCAACAATATGCATAATTATCAATGCGTACACAACAAATACAGATTTAGAAATTTCTAACGATTTAGCAAATCTTTTAAAACAATGAATTTAAGCTTGTAATAATTTTTAGAAATCACTTAGGAATCATAATTTCAAACCTTAAATCAATTCTTATTTTCAAACATTTCCAAAACAATAAGTGATCAAAATTCCAAACTTTTGCTTTCTTTTAATTTTTCAAAATTAAGTATTAAGCTTACAAATCAAAATATAAATATGCTACCCACCTCAAATTAAATGCCGAAACTTGATTTCAAGCTCCAATTGATCCTTGCTTCTTTCCTTCTTTCAATTTAAAATTGACCTAAGCCATAATCATTCAAATTCCACATCATAATTTGCATAATTCTCAAAATTAACTATCGAAAATTCATAATCATCATATTTCCAAGCTTTCTAAAACCAGAATTTCTAAAATTCCCAATTTCAAAACTTGACCTAAACCAATACACTCAAATTCGATCTCATAAATAACTTAATTTTAAAACTAACTTCACAATTCATCATTTCACACTAATTCCAAAATATCTAGATCCTCAATTTCAAAAATCCCCAAATCTTAAAATTGGCCTAAACCAATTTATCCAAATTCTATATCATAATTCACAATTTTCTCAAAACTAATTTCATATTCCACAAACCCATATTATTATCTTTAATTCTACACCAAAAATTCACCAAATCCTCAACCATAAAATTTAGCCTAAACTTTAAACAAATTTCCATCCAAAATTAAACATAACCTAAAGCATTAATATCAAAACCAACTTCATAAATCACAAACCCAAGACTTTATCCATGTTTCTAAATCAAAAATTCATCAAAATCTCAAAGCTTAAAATTTCTCTTACCTCTTTTCTTCTCTATTTTCGAAATTTCTTGGGTCTTGAGGAAGCTCCCATCATTCTCCACTCTTTTCCTTCTTGGAAAACCTCCAAATCTTGCTTTAAGACTTAGAAAATTATAAACTCACTTACCTTTCTTCTTTCTCCATTCTTTTCTCCCATACAAAACCACTCTTCCTTTTCTTCTTATTTCTTCTTCTTTCTCTAGAAAATCGAGACTCTCCTCTTAAAGCGACACTCATCTGATTTTTAGAGTGCCTAGTCATTAAAATTGAGGGCAAATGACCATTTGCCCTCACTCTTTAACTTAATTCCAAAATTGCCCCTAACTTCATTTATACATGCGGGTCTGATTCGCACTATCAATTTGAAGGAATTTGTCCAAACTTTCTTCTAGATAAATTTTCCCCTCAATCATACAAATCCAACGCCACTGACCGCGCTCAATTCGGAGCACTACACCAAAAGTTATGCGCAAAAAAGTTCGGGAATATCCATATTCTAACACATTTTCCATATATGATTATTTCCGTCCAAAAATTCACATTCTTAATCCCAGATTTGAAACTCAATGTCTTCATAGCAATTGTAGCCTTATGTCTCTAGTTTAATTCAAAACAAGAATCACCTCATTTTGATTCCCAGATCAAAATTTATGCTCAAAATACTCTCAGGTGTTCCCAATCCAAAAATTTCACCCTAATCCAAACTTAAATTCAGAAATTAAAAGTCTTAGGGGCAAAATTGACATTTCATGTCTTCATATGATTTGTAGCCCCTTGTCTTATCTTTATTTCGCCTCAAGAATCGCTTCAATCGGATCTCTACAGATCCCGAATTTCACAAAATACTGAACTAAGTTCAGAAAATTTCCCGACTAACTTTGATTAAATTAATCACCATTAATTTAATCTCAAAAATTTACAAATTTCTATGAGGATGTAGATAATTGTCTTAGGGATCCAACTCCGCAAGAATCAACTCAATCGGATGTCAGACGGAAAAGATATAAGCAAAATAGTGAACAAAGGTCAGATTTGAGAAATTAAGTCAAGAAAACCAAAGAATCAAAACGGTGTCGTACGGGCAAGATCGCCCTAGCGACGCGTCGCCCTGGTGACGCGGGCGGAACGCCGGCCGTCGCGAGGGTGATGCGTCGCCCTAGCGATGCGAGCGAAACACTCGCCATCACTAGGGCGATACGTCGCCCTAGCGACGGGGATGAATCAATTTCATTTCATTTCATTTTTTTTTCACTTAAAAACCAAAACTTCCGAAATTCATAACTCTTCATCCCAAACTCCAATTTTGACAAACTTAGTCTCTATAGAAAGCTTGAGGGAAGCTCTAAATCTTTCACGAAGGACATAAACATCAATTCGACTCCTACGGGAGTCCATTTCTCGGTCAAAGATACTATCCTCTAATAATCCACAATATAAATTTGTAAAAATCATAACTTATTATTCCGAGATCGAAAAATTGCATACTTTATATCGAAATAAAGATCAAAACAAATCCTTCAATTTTCATGAAGAACATCAAAGCTCAATTAACCTCTAACTAGGTTAAGTTCTCAGTCAAAGATTCAGTCATCATAATTAAAGTCAAAAGTCAACCTTATCAAACATAAACTTTGACTGATCATAACTTTCACTCCCGATATCGAAAAATCGCAAACTTTATGTCTACAGAAAGCTCTTAACATAACCTACAAGTTTCCAGAAGACCATTTTATCCAATTTGGCTTAAATCAAAAGTCAACCCTCAAAGGCCAAAAAGTCAAACTTTTTATAATTTTTCATATTTTCACACTTTCTCTTTTTAGTCATGATTTTCAACTTAATTTCAATCAACTCATCCACTTGAACTTTTATCATCCATACAAAGCTATTCAAATTTCAAAATCATCAAACTCCATCAACTCTTTTTCTCATCAATTTTCTTAAAATATAATCACATCTAATACAAACTTCACATACGAACTTACTTATTTCATACTTTTTATATTTCTAAAATTCACTTAAAGATCGGGGTCAAACAGTTAGAATGTTCAAGGGTATTTTTGGCAAGACACTTAAGTATAAAAGACATAAGGCATAAATGGAAGGGCAAATAGGACATTTCTCAATTATTAAGGGCATAATCGGAAGAAGAAGTGTTATCTTGCCTATAAATGAAGAAGAAAAATATGAATGGAAGGATAAGTAGAGACGCATGACAATTCTAGAGAAAATAGAGAGAATGTCATGAAAAAGAGAGAGAAGTATAAAGAGAAGAAGGAAGATCGTAGGAAACTTGGAAGGAAGAAGAAGAAGAAGAAAAAGAAGAGGAAATCAACTTGTTGGAGGTAAGATTTCATCTTTCTTCTTGCTAGATTCAAAAGGGGATTAAATAGAGATTATGGTCTGTATTGGAAATGAAGGAAGAAAGAAGAGGAAGATGAAATCAACTTGATTTTAGATTTCTAAGCTAGAGTTTTGGTTTCTCTAGCTTAGATGGACTATGGGTAGGTTAGGTTTTAATTCAATTTTAGCATTTCTTTGATTCTTGAAGTTTATAAACTTTCATTGAATGTGGATTAAAAAGAAATTGGTTTATTTGATGGGAATTATGAAAACCTTACTCAAGAGCAAGAGGAAAGGCAATTTTGAGCTTGAATTTTCTGCAAAAATTAGGTGGGTAATATGTTTATGATTGTTGTGTGAAATGAGCAAATTGTCTTATGTGGGAATATGTGCTAAATTGTTTAAATCAAATAAATGTGATTGTATGAAAAAAGTATGATGATTCATTATCATGTCATGCCATGAAAGACGAATGGCTTTTTGTATGATGAATTATGACCATGTTATACCCTAAAAAAGGTCATAACATTTTGAGTTGAATTATGAGCATGATTATGCTATGCCTTGTATCATGGCATTTTGATTAAATGAAAAGAAGAAAAAGCATAAGAATATGAAATTTGTGATTGACTAAATTGAGCATTAATTTGTTTGTGGTTGGGCAAGAGAGTAACGTTTTGTTAGTCACGTGCATGTTGACGTATAGCCTTCTCCCGACTACCCGCTTGAGGCCACGAGATCCTAAGAAATCAAACTCATTTTATTCACGGTTTAAACTTCAGTTTATCCGTTTCGCTCCACGAAACTCTCGAGCCATTTATATGTGCATTTGCATTCTGATATGTCAAGTTATGATGCAAGATTGAGTGTTATGGTTTGATGATTAACTACACTTGACATGTTTTATATGATGTTATGTCAAACTATGAATGGCGAAGTTGAATTGTGAATGATTGATTTGCTAGCCCAATGATATTTAAATATATATGAATATATGAAGTATATGTATGTTTGATTGTGTGACTCGTTGCCAATGGCTATAAACATATTAACCACTGAGCTGTGTAGCTCATCCCACGCTTCCCTCCTCAGGTGCAGAAGGAGAAATTAGCGATCCTTGCAAAGTTTGGCAAACACCAAGAACAGATACTTTTGTAATGAAGTTAGTTTAGGAAATTTTGTAATTTAGAATCATTTTGAGCATAAGCATTTAAATTGTATTAAGGTGTATTTCGTATTTTTTGTATTTTTATTTTTGAAATGAGCTTGTATAAACTCTCTTAAAGTTCATTTATGAAATATGATTGGATTTTGGCATGTGACTCTCAAAATTTTAAATTGTTTGATGTTCAACTTTTGTGGGCATGCCACCATTATGAGATGACGGGTTCCATTTTGTATTCCAATGTTTGGGCTCCAAAAACGGGGTCCAACAATTTGGTATCAGAGCGATTAGATTTTTCCTAGGCTCATAATGTATAGTGTTATGAATTGGTAGGCTATGTAATTAATTGTGTATTGTGAATTGATGTATTGCATTAAGTGACATGCATATCATGCATTTATATAGGGAATATGATTAAAAATGGAAGTCAGTTGAAACATTAGTGTTTTATCGAAGGAGTAAAGTGTCACCTCGTAAAAGAATATGAGGAGTTTTGCAAGGATCTGTCGCATATGATTTCTCACCATTAGAGAAGGGTATTGATAAGTATAGAATCCCAATAATTGCCACCGTATGAGTTGCATATGTCAACTTCCGTTAAGAGTTTGGACTAGTAAAAACGATAAGAAGAATGGTGTTTGGTTAGAATGTAAGATGAGGAAAGTTTGTGGATGAATTGGAGAATAATATGATTGAGTACATATGAGATCGATATTTGGATACGTTATAGGAGACTACAGTGTACAGGCAGAATGAAATGAAATCATAAAATTGTTATGATCGTAAAAAGGATGAATTTGGAACCGAAATGGTCATATGAGTATTGTGATAAGAGCTGGTAAATCAGTATAAGAAGATATTAGGGGAAAGTTAGAAATGCTTATAAGATAGGATTTCAGGTTAGAATGAGAGTAGAGGAAAGTTGAAGGGCTTCTAAAAATAAGAATATAAGTAGAAATTGTGAGAACAAAGAGTATGAGACGAGTGAAAAGTGATCCTGAGAGGTTGAACTTGGACTTGAAAAAAAAAGGAAAGAAGAAGGACACGATTATAGCATAATCCCCACAATCGAGGACTGGCACAAAAGGAGAAGAGTTATCTAGAATTAAATGGGATTAAAGTATCTTTAGCATAAGCTACTAATTGGTGAATTGACATAAATACATTTCTAGATAAGATGTAATGATTTGGGTGATATATGTCAAGATATTACAATAAATGAAATTGTTTAGTATCTCATTTAAGCCTTATATTAAGGAGTGTCCTGATCATGTAAGCTATTGCATAAATTACTCTTATTAAGATATTATGAATAATGAAATTGAACTTCTTGAGGTACTGAGATTGACTGATAGGTAATTATGGAAAATAGTTGATTGATAAGGATTTCATAAACAGTATTGATGATTGTAGCAAGGAATCTTCTTTCAAAGAAGAATTTCCCTAAATTGGGTTAAGTTAATCAGACAATTCAGTTTAAGAGTGATCAATAAAGAAACAAATTGGAAAGGAATATGTAATGATTCAAAAGTGTGTATGAGAGTCCTATCCCTAACAGAGACTCAAGCAGGAGAGGTTGAATATGTTATTGAAAAAGAGTATGTATTTTGTTTCATGTAAAGTATCCAACTATAAGAGTGGATTTTAAATTTGAGGTGACACTATTGCTAATGAGAGGAGAATACAGGTCCACATTATAATCGGTGTAAATATGTTTGGGAGATACCAATGGAATTTAAGGAATGTGACACCAACACACAAAGTGAAGTATTCAAATAAATTGAAATGTGTGGAGGAACTAGTACGATTGAATAGGCATTGAATAAGTCAATGTGAATTAAAGGGAATCGGATGAGAAGAGAAAATCGTTAGGGAAAAAGAAGTCAAGTGGGAAACTGAAAATGACATGAGATAATATTACCTTTATTAAGGAATTTGTCACTTAAGGAATGGCAAGAATTAATTATCGACACAAGGAAATTGGGTTATATCTGTTGGAGTTATCAATGCCCGGATCGTATCATGAAGTAAAAAAATTTAAGTGATCCAAGTAAAATCAAATCAATTAGTGACAATGATCATGGATGAGATCTTGAATGTATTCGAACAGTCAAGAAGAATACTTTTGAACATTTGAGGAAAATGTGTAAGCTGGATGAATGATGAATGTAAGAAGAATTTTGAGGAACTATAACCTCAATGTTAATTACGCCATTTGGATTTGGAAATTATGCAATACATATATAATGAAGTTTCACATCAGAGATTAAGATACAATATGTTGTAACAGTATAAAGTGGTTTTTGGTATGCATGAGACAATTAAAGTATTATGAGTTGATTTTTATACATGGTTTAGAAATGCTATAATGGCAATTGCATTGAAGTCTTAGAGACATTCGATGTGCAGAGTCATTTCGGGAATGTACAGATTTTGTAAGTTTGAGGAAGTTATTGAGTTCGAAAGGAATGTACAGATGAGTGCTATACTGGTAAAGGTAGTGTGTAATATGATACATTGAATAGACAAATTTATAATGGAATAGTACAAATTTAGATATTAAGGTAACCAAATCTAGTATAATTAAGAGCATAGGATTTGAGCAAAAAATGAAGTACATCTAGTCATTGAATGTAAAGGGCAGTTTTACATGGAAAGTTCAAAAGAGTTCAAACTGAGGACTCAGAATCTATGAATCTTATCAAGGAAATTGAAAATGAATATGGAATTTTGAGTTGAATCGGAAGAATGATAATACCGTATCCAAATATCGAGAAGTATATGTACCGATAAAGATGATCATTATCATAGTGATTTCATTAGAATATTGTGAGAGGAGTTACATGATAGAAAGAGTCATTTGCTTTTGTGATGTGATGACTAAGGCCTAAAAAGGATTGAAGGCCAAAATTAATTGGAAAGGTTGCTGATAAGTGAAATTGATCAGTTTTAGAACCTAAGTGATTTCAGAAGATAAAGGAGTTGGTGGATCAACATCAAAGATATGAAGTAAAGGATGAAATGTTTATGAGAAGGTCACTTTCCCAAGGTGTGTTTAGATTGAGTGCAAATGTGCTAAGTTTAGAATAAGGAACCAATTAAGCTTGAATTGTATTACTCCATGTAAAGTTATTAAGAACCGAACCATCGACTTATGAATTAGTTTTACCAACGAAGATGTCCTAGATTTGTAATATGATATATATGAGTGTGTTCAGAGATATTGACATGATATAATATTGGTGTTATCGACTCAAGAAGTGAAAAATTTTGAGTAATATGAGATTTATATAATGAGGAATTAGTTAAGAAAGTGATTGATTAAATAAGTGATTGAAAGATCGAGTGAGTCTATTGACTATAGTCATTTGGAAGAAACTAGGCGAGTGAAGAAGTTACTTGTTGGATTGAGAAAGGCATAAGACATCATTTTCCTTCATTTGTTTGATCACTCAGGTAAGAATTTCAAGGACAAAATTCTTTAAGGGGGGAAAAATGTTGGACCTCGTACTTTTGTTGAAAGTTGGAGCTATTAAATGAGAAATTGTTAGTGATTAGTTATGAGTGAAGAAAAGGAGAATTCTTGAATTTAAAATGATATACAAGATTAACATAGTGAATGTAGTAAGTTGATGATGAATGTACTTAAATATGTGAGTGTTAGAGATAACCAATAGAATGGTTGTTGAGTTGAAAAACAATTGTAAGATGATGGTCTAGAGTGAGAAAGATTGTGTAAATGAAAGTTGAGAGGAAGGATAACGTTTAAGCATGAAAGTTGAAAATGCAAAAAAGTGGCAAAGCATGAATAGGTTGATTATGAAGTTTAGGTTTTGATGATGTTTTCGACTAAACTTGTATATTTTTGGAGTAGTACGAATTTATGGTAAATGAGTTGATTGAAATGGAGTAGAAAAACTAGAAATAAAAGTTTGAAATGTTAGTTTTTGAAAATTTGAAGTTTGAAATTTTTGGGAATGAATAGTAGTGGAGAATTGGATTTTTGATCTGAAAGTTCTATAACTTTTCTAGGTTGATCTAGAGAGATTTTGATAAAATTGTCTTCATAAAAGTTTTAACTTATCTTTCTAGCTTTCCATTGATATAAAGTATAAAATTTTTGGATATCAGAGTTGAGAGATATGACCTTTACAATTTGTAATGTTGCATCTTCCTGTTTAGGATGGAACTTTCGGGATAGCCACATTGATTTGGGATTTTGACCCTTATAGAGGCAGAAATTGTTTTTAAGTTCTTCACAAAAGTTGTAGATGATCTTTCCAACCTTCCAACTATATGAAGTTTGTAAGTTTTGGATGTCATAGTGGGAAGTTATGACCTTTACAAGTTTTGATGTTGCATAGGATATGTGAATGTGCCAGCTATGGAAATTCATGTACTGAATTCAAGGATATTTTCTGGGTTGTTATGAGCTGATTTAGGTGAAATTGTCTTCTTGGAAGTCTTAGATAATCTTTCTAGCTTTCCAACGGTATAAAGTTTGTAAATTTTGGATATCGAAGTTGAGAGATACGAGTATTACAAGTTGTAATGTTGTATCATCTTAGTTACTGTTTATCATCTTAATTACTATACATTCTAAGACAAAGTACTGTACATTCTAAGATGAGATACTGTACATTCTAAGACGAAGTACTGTACATTCTAAGACGAAGTTACTGAACATTCTAAGACGAAATTACTGTTTATCGTCTTAGTTTGTATCATCATCTTTTGTCCTATTTCTGATCCTTTTAGAGGCATAATTTCATTTTGTAGCCTTCATAAAAGTTGTAGATATAGAAGTTTTCTTTCAAATGGTCTAAGAATGAACTCAATCCTACATCTGTAGAAAAAGTTATGGAAATTGTACCATGAGAGGTACAAATTGATTAAGGACATTAACATGTTCGATTCTTTTAGCCATAACTTCGTCATCCGATCTCCGAATGAGGTGATTATTAAACCAATAGGCTCCTATTGAATTTTTCTACCTCTCCAAGAAAATTGGTAGCTTCTTATGTTGAATTGAAAAATATTGATTGAACGAAAATGAGGGGCTCGGTTGGAAGAATATGAGTTGGATGTTTTATTGAACATACTTCAGCATTTTGATAATATCTTGATATATAGAGTTCCAAATGAGATGATTTTTGATTTAGAATAAACTAGAAACATAGGAATACAAATTATATGAAGAAATAAAATTCTGAATCGGAATCTAAGAGTTTCAATTTTTGTATGGAGTTGAGTATAGTGTACTATCTCGGAATAAAAGCAGCCTGGAGATATTGGAGTATAACTTTCACACTACTGAATCAAATTGAATGCTTTTGGTGTCACTGAAATTGTAAGACAATAAAGAAGATTTTTCTAGAAGAAAATGTTATGCTAGAATGTACAAGGGTATTTTTGGCAAGACACTTAAGTATAAAAAACATAAGGCATAAATGGAAGGGCAAATAGGACATTTCTCAATCATTATGGGCATAATCGGAAGAAGAAGTGTTGTCTTGCCTATAAATGAAGAAGAAAAATGTGAATGGAAGGATAAGTAGAGAAGAACAAAAATTCTAGAGAAAAGAGAGAGAATGTCATGAAAAAGAGAGAGAAGTACAAAAAGAAGAAGGAAGATCGTAGGAAACTTGGAAGGAAGAAGAAGAAGAAGAAGAAGAAGAAGAGGAAATCAACTTGTTAGAGGTAAGATTTCATCTTTCTTCTTGCTAGATTCAAAAGGGGATTAAATAGAGATTAGGGTTTGTATTGGAAATGAAGGAAGAAAGAAGAGGAAGATGAAATCAACTTGATTTTGGATTTCTAAGCTAGAGTTTGGTTTTTCTAGCTCAGATGGACTATGTGTAGGTTAGGTTTAAATTCAATTTTAGCATTTCTTTGATTCTTGAAGTTTATAAACATTAATTGAATATGGATTAAAAAGAAATTGATTTATTTGATGGGAATTATGAAAACCTTACTCAAGAGCAAGAGGAAAGACAATTTTGAGCTTGGATTTTCAACAAAAATTAGGTGGGTAATATGTTTATGGTTATTGTGTGAAATGAACAAATTGTCTTATGTGGGAATATGTGCTAAATTTTTTAAATCAAATAAATGTAATTGTATGAAAAAAGTATGATGATTCATTATCATGTCATGACATGAAGGACGAATGGCTTTTTGTATGATGAATTATGACCATGTTATACCCTGAAAAAGGTCATAACATTTTGAGTTGAATTATGAGCATGATTATGCTATGCCTTGTATCATGGCATTTTGATTAAATGAAAAGAAGAAAAAGCATGAGAATATGAAATTTATGATTGACTAAATTGAGCATAAATTTGTTTGTGGTTGGGCAAGAGAGTAACGTTTCGTTAGTATGGTGCAGAAGGAGAAATTAGCAATCCTTGCAAAGTTTGGCAAACAACAAAAACAGAGACTTTTGTAATGAAGTTAGTTTAGGAAATTTTGTAATTTAGAATTATTTTGAGCATAAGCATTTAAATTGTATTCAGGTGTATTTCGTATTCTTTGTATTTTTTTTTTTTTTAAATGAGCTTGTATGAACTCTCTTAGAGTTCATTTATGAAATATGATTGGATTTTGGCATGTGACTCTCAAAATTTTAAATTGTTTGATGTTCAACTTTTGTGGGCATGCCACCATTATGGGATGATGGTTTCCGTTTTGTCTTCGAATGTTTGTGCTCCGAAAATGGGGTCCAACAACCATTTGTTGGTGTTTATTATCAACATCAGTTTTGCCATCTTTTGATGTTCTGTAATCTTTTAAACAGAGCCTACATTTTATCTATTATCACCATCTATTTCACCTAAGCCATCTACTCCATATAGCTACGTGTTTTACAACAATTTATATCACCATATTAATTTGTTTCACATCAATATTTTCTCTCCTATTTCTTTATATTTTTGTTGTTAAACAATGACAAATGTTCCAATTGGACGTGAAAAATACCTTTATGACATTTACAAAGAAATCTATATGCAACCGCTTCTTGGTTATAATCATCCTCTTAATAACGTTTTTCTTCTTCAACAAGCTCTTTATAGCTTGAGGTAAGTCGCTCGAGCTTGGTTTGCTAAGTTTGGCTTAACTATTAGTCATATTGGTTTTCACTTTAGTCTATATAATCATGCCTTGTTCATTCATCACATTGATAAATGTTGCATTCTCTTGCTTCTTTATATGGATGATATGATAATCCTTGGTAGTGATTTACAGGGCATCAATGATCTTAAACTGTTTCTTAACACTCAATTTGAAATAAAAGATATTAGACATTTTAGCTATTTCCTTAGTTTGAGGTGTCATCTTATTCCACTAAATATTATTTGTCTCAAGCCAGATATGCTACAAATCTTACTTCTCTTGCTGGTCTTACTAATGAGAAAATAGTTAGTACTCTAATTGAGGCTAATGCTGTAACAACCCAGATCACCCGCTCACAGATATTGTCCACTTTGGGTCTTGGTCCAACCAAGCCCTCAGATTTTCTTTTTCCTGAGAACTTCCCAAGAGGTCACCCATCCTGGTACTATTCTTGCCCTAGCACATTTAACTTCAGAGTTCTTATAGGATCCAGTGCGTTAGGGCATGAAAAACGTGTCTATAATGGAGAGGTATCCGTACTCTTATAAGTCTTACTTTGTTCTCCTCTCCAACTGATGTGGGATCTCACACTATTCACCTCCCTTAGGGCCCAGCCTAGCTGGTACAACGGTTTGGGTACCGGCTCTGATACCACTGCAATAGTCTAGATCACCTGTTTACGGATATTGTCCGCTTTGGGCCTTAGCCAGCCAAGCTCTCACAATTTTGCTTTTCCCGAGAACATCCCAGGAGGTCACCTATCTTGGTACTACTCTTGTCCTAGCACATTTAACTTCAGAGTTCTGATAGGATCCGGTGCATTAGGACATGAAAAACATGTTTGTAAGGGAGAGGTATTTGTACTTTTATAAGGTGTACTTCGTTTCCCTCTCCGACTGATGTGGGATCTCACACTCTCCACCCCCCTTAGGGCCCAACCCTTTTTAGGGCCTAGCCTAATTGGCACAACGGTTCAGGTACCGGCTCTGATACTACTGTAACAACCCAGATCATCTGCTCACAGATATTGTCCGCTTTGGGCCTTGGCCCAGCCAAGCCCTCACAGTTTTGCTTTTATAAAAAATTCCCAGGAGATCACCCATCCCGGTACTACTCTTGCCCTAGCACATTTAACTTTGAAGTTCTGATGGGATCCGACGCGTTAGGGCATGGAAAACATGTTTGTATCTGTACCCTTATAAGGAGTACTTCGTTTCCCTCTCCAACTGATGTGGGATCGCACACTCTAAGTATTGGTCACCCACTCATAGATATTGTCCGCCTTAGGCTTGATGTGATATCAGGTCGTGACAATTAAATTGGTATCAGAGCCGGTACCCAAATTGTTTTGCCAGCTAGGCTAGGCCCTAAGGGGGGTGGAGAGTGTGAGATCCTACATCGGTTGGAGAGGGGAATGAAGTACGCCTTATAAGGGTACGAATACCTCTCCCTTATAGACGTGTTTTTCATGCCCTAACACACCAAATCCTATCAAAACTCCGAAGTTAAATATGCTAGGGCAAGAGTAGTATCACGATAGGTGACCTCTTGGGATATTCTCAGGAAAAGCAAAATCGTGAGGGCTTGACTGGGTCAATGCCAAAAGCGGACAATATTTGTGAGCGGGTGATCTGGACTGTTACAAATGCACACTTTTTTGCTATTGATGGAACACCTTCTCGAGATTGTACTCTTTATTGCCAGCTAGTTGGGATACTTGTATATCTTACTACCACTTATCTGGATATCGCTTATACATTTCATATACTCAGTCAGTTTATGCATTCTCCTCACACCATCCATTTTATTTTTATTCTTCTTATTCTTCACTACCTCAAAGGTACATAATTTCATAGTTTGTACTTCCATAATATTTCCCCTTGATTTAAGAGCTTATTTGAAAGTTGATTAAGCTAGCCATCTTACTAATCATCGTTCTACAATTGGCTATTGTTTCCTTCTTTGTGACTCTTTAATCTCTAGAGTAAGAAACAAGCAATGATTTCTCAGTCTAATACTAAAGCCAAATGTCGGGCCCTTGTTAACACTACGTTTAAACTTCTTTAGCTTTGATGGTTACTTCAAGATATAGGCATTGTGCATTCTTCTTCTAATATTTTACACTATGATAATCACAATGTTATCCAAATTACTCATAAGGATTTTTTATGAGCATATAAAATATATTAAGAATGATTGTCATTTATGCGACATCATGTTCATTAAGCTATTATACAACTTCTCTTTGTTTCTTCTCAAAATCATTTAACAGATATTTTTACTAAATCTCATTCACCTTATCATTTTTATAATCTTATTCATAAACTTCAATTGGTTGATTATGTCCCTTCTTTAATTTAAGGGTGTATTAAATATATATAATTGTAATAGTTGTCAAGTCAATGACAACCTTAATTTTAAGCCTTCAATTATGCATTAGGCTTATTATGTTTCCTAGTTAGCATTTCATGTGTGTGTGTATATGTGTGTGGATGGGTATGTGTGTGCGCGTACTCTTTAGTATACAAACACACTTATAAATATATTATTCATTCCTTTGTCAAGGTTAATATCTCATCAAATACTTGCTCCCTTATTGCACCTATGAAGTATAATTGGTTTCTTTTAGGTATTATCTATTTTATTTTGGTTTCTTTAATTTTCTATTCTTAGTAACAAAGAGTGCATAATTATAAAATAATTGATGTAATTAACTTTGACAAGTGAGACAAATATTTATGTTAAGTTAAGTTAGTGATCAAATATAAAACAATCCAATTAAGGGACAATATCGAACTTAATTCTTTTATATTTAATTCTAAGTATAAAAGGTTTGGTTAGTTATTAAACTAATATTTAATTATTTATGACATGAATTGCTATTTGATTCACTTGAGAGTCACCATACATCTTATTTGAATTATCTAAGTAATTTCTTTCTCTTTATGTTTTAATATAATACCAAAATAAATTATTAGTGATATATAAAATATTAAATTATCATTAAAAGTATCATGATGAAACCTTGATTAAGTTGTTGATATCCTTACAAAACTACTCAAGTTGGATAATATTAACAAATTATGAGTATTTTGTACATGTTGAGATATCAAACTTAATTAATCAAATTAGAAGTTAAACTTAATTTTCATTCAATGAAAATAAGTTTCACTTTGTTTTATTTAATAAAAAGTGAGTAACTAATTAGTGGAGCTATGAAATGATTAACATTTAAGGCGGGTTACGTTTAATGCTTATCTAAAGCATATAAGTATACTTATACTCTACAAACTAGCACATAAGTCATGATTAATCCAGTATAAATTAAAATTTTATTCATTACTCTTCCTATATCTCTTATTTAATATTTCCTTTAAATAGTTTTAAACTCTCTCATCTCACACACATGCACATGGGTATAATAATGTCAAATAAACTAATGTAAATAGTGGATATATGAAGCTAACAATGTTGAGAGCACAAATCTCACATTTGTTAAAGATAGAAACCTAGTCTTAGCTCATTGCAATGCTTTATATATCATAAAAACAAGGCATAGTTAAGTTTGAATCGCTATCCAATAATAACATATGTTTACTTTTCATTCTTTAGGATGTGTGCTTAGTTCAGGAGAGGGACCTCTAAGTATATAATGCTTAAGAGTGACCTAGCTTTGAGCATAAAACCTATAAAACTTAGATTAAGTGGCCAAAGTTAAAATGTGTGAGATATGCCTTGAATTTTGGTGAAATAAAATTTCAATAACCTTAAGCTTCCATTGAAATAGAATTTTAGTGTCACTAAGCATATATGAAAACTTGTTTTAGTGACCTTAAGTTTTTGTGAAAATAAAATCAGGTGAACTTGGGCTATTTTTAAATAAATATTTATTGTAATTAAAACTTTTATAAATAATTTTAATTTATAAATAGTTTAATAAAGTTTTGGAAGTGGTACCTTAAAGGATTTAAGAGAGAACTTTCAAATGTTTTTTGAAGAGAATCTTTGGGGGTTATGTAAGGTTATGGTAATCATATTTCTCCTTGTATATTCTTTTTAATAGTAATAAAATTGTTTCTTTATTTATAAGCAGGTCATATAGATTGGTGAATCATGTAAATTCTTGTATTTTTCTTTGCTTATTTTTGTTTATATTACTTTTGTTTGTGTAATAATAGTATTAGAGTAATAAATATTGTAATAATTGGTATCAAATCCTATATTATCTTTGCAAAGCTAAGGTTTACCATAAAGATGTCTTTGCACATGTTTGATATTAGAGTTTAATAAATATAATGACTTCAATTTATAGGAGGTGGAAATGAGGGAGATTCTTGTTCAATGACAATGCTTAACGACATTGGAAGGAGAAGAGAAATTGTTAATTTAGGAGCATCGAGGAAGGAAGGGATATTGTTATGGACACACATCGCAATAATGTTAAGTCTGTGAGATTAGGTCTTGAGAGAGGATAGGTGGCTGATGAAAAAACTGCTTTGTTATGTAAACAACTTAAAATTAAGTATCATAAGAGATTATTTATGTATTATTTATAACAAAAGCAACATTTATATAACCTGAGGATGTTAAAATGTACAAATATGAAATATTATATAGATAATTTTAATCAGATCATTTTATATCTACAAGGTACTGGAGTTAAAATTAAAGATGAAAATTAAGCCATAATTCTTTTGTGTTCCTTATCTAATTCATGTGAGAATTTTGTTGATACCATAATATATGATAGAGACTATTTCTATCAGTAGTGTAAAAGATGTTTTGTAAGTCAATAAATTGAAGAAAAGGTCATTATAAAGTTAAAGGGCATCTTAAGAGAGACTATCCATAAAAAAGAATGAATAAGAGAAAAGGGAAATAGATGAAAAATCAAATGTTATTGTAATCTAAGGGGTTTTGATGAAGAAGACATTAATGTTTTAATGGTAAGTAATTTTGATTATACAAAATAATGAGTGATAGATGTTGGACCCCGATCTTTGAGTGAAAATTTGAATTATGAAAATGAAATTTAAGGAGTGCTTTGTGTATGTCTTGTATAAGAGATGACTTAAAATTTAAAGAATATTGAGAAGAAAAGAAATGATCTGATTTTGATATCTTTGAGGTTTCCAGTGGATTGGTATGGTTTATAAAATTAAGTGGATGAGTTGATTGAAATTAAGTTGAAAATCATGACTAAAAAGGGAAAGTGTGAAAATATGAAAATTGTGAAATAGTTGACTTTTTGGCCTTTGAAAGTTGACTTTTGATTTAGGCATAATTTGAGAAAATGGTCTTCTAGAAACTTGTAGAGTACGTAAAGAGCTTTCTGTAGCCATAAAGTTTGTAATTTTTTGATATCAGGAGTGAAAGTTATGATCAGTCAAAGTTTATGTGTGATAGGGTTGACTTTTGACTTTAATAATGATTGAAACTTTGACTGAGAAATTAACCTAGTTAGAGGTTAATTGAGCTTTGATGTTCTTCATGAAAATTTAAGGATTTGTTTTGATCTTTATTTCCATATAAGTATGCAATTTTTCGATCTCAGAATAATAAGTTATGATTTTTACAAGTTTATATTGTAGTTTTAGCATGATTATTAGAGGATAGTATCTTTGACCGGAAAATGGACTCCCGTAGGAGTCAAATTGATTTTTATGTCCTTCGTGGAAGATGTAGAGCTTTCTTCAAGCTTTCTATAGAGACTAAGTTTGTCAAAATTGGAGTTCGGAATTAAGAGTTATGAATTTTGGAAGTTTTGGATTTTTATGTGAAAAAAAAGAGGAAATTTGTTTTATTCCCGTCACTAGGGCGACGCATCGCCCTAGCGATGGCGAGTGTTTAGCTCGCGTCACTAGGGCGACGCATCGTCGTAGTGATGGCGGGCGTTCCGCCCGCGTCACCAGGGCGACGCGTCCAGGGCGACCTCGCCCGCACGACGCCGTTTTGATTATTTGGTTTTCTTGACTTTACTTTCTCAAATCCGACCTTTGTTCACCATTTTGCTTATATCTTTTCCGTCCGACATTCGATTGAGTTGATTCTTATGGCGTTGGATTCCTAAGACAATTATCTACAACCTCATAGAAATTTGTGAATTTTTGAGATTAAATTAATGAAGATTAATTTAATCAAAGTGAGTCAGGAAATTTTCCAAACATGGATCAGTATTTTATGAAATTCGGGATCTGTAGAGATCCGATTGAAGCGATTATTGAGGAAAAATAAAGATAAGACAAGGGGCTACAAATCATATGAAGAAATTAAATGTCAATTTTGCCCCTAAGACTTTTAATTTCTGAATTTAAGTTCGGATTAGGGTGTAAATTTTGGATTAGGAACATCTGAGAGTATTTTGAGCATAACTTTTGATCTGGGAATCGAAATGAGGTGATTCTTGTTTTGAATTAAATTAGAGACATAAGGCTAAAATTGTTATGAAGACATCTAGTTTCAATTCTAGGATTAAGAATGTGAATTTCTGGACGGAAATAATCGTACATGAAAAATGTGTTAGACTATGGTTTTACCCGAACTGTTTTACGTATAACTTTTGATGTAGTGATCGGAATTGAACGCGGTCAGTGGCTTTGGATTCGTATGATTGAGAGGAACATTTCTCCAGAAGGAAGTTTTAACAAATTACTTCAACTCAATAGTGCGAATCAAACCCGCATGTGAGAATAGCATAAAGTAAAGTCAAGGGCATTTTGGTCTTTTAAGTCATCATATTTAAATGATGTGGCACAAAACAACAAAGGATTGTCATTTTTTAAGGGAGAGTCATGATGGTTTAAGAAGAAAAGAAGAAAATAAGAAGAAGAAGAGAGTGGAAGCTTCGGTTATGGAGGAAGATGAGAGAGAAAACAAATTTTCAAATTTTTAAGGGCTTTTAGCATGAGTTTGGAGTAGATATGTAGCACCCCACTCCCGACGAGACCCGAACCCGATATCCATGGTGATATCCGAGCCCGTGACCCGCGAGGGTGGCGTACTAGAACACTCGCTCAGAAAATCGGTACATTACTTTCTATAACAAATGCGCGGAATTCTATACTCAATTTTGGGTACTCATTCAATCCCGTCCAATAGGATACACTCATTTTCAAAAGCCACTTAGGTCAATTTTACAAATACATAATAAACACTTTAGTACAAAAGTAAAGACGTGCAATGCAGACATGAACCGATCCCGACTTCTGACCTTCACTTGAATCCTGCGCCATACTCCCGTTTTGCTAACGGGGTACTCTTCGATTCCTGAAAAATAATTGCAATGTTGGGTGAGTTTGCGAACTCAGTGAGAAACCATCATCGATGGTTCACTCAAATCATGCATTACGCAAATTGCGTACAGCACGACACCGTAATAACAATTAATGATATATATAACAAAGGTACGATGAGTCTATAATAGTTTGCTACGATATACGATATCATTAGCAATATCTGATGGCGTAGTAGCAGTTCACATAACGAAGGTCTGATGAGTCTATATCGATTATACGATGTCAAGAATAACATTTGATAGCATAGAACGCTTTCTGATATTACATCACAATTTATAAATCATGGCATCGCATACGATTCGAGAATCGTCACACAATTTGGCGATTCGATCGACCATGTATATGATGCATATGAGACTCTTTCCGGTTATTGATGTTGTGCCCAAGTGCTCAACAAGAAACAATGGGGACGCGCGTGATTTCTCCCTCGGGCTAAGCCCGGACGATGCAAGATTCGAGCTCTAGGCTCTTTTGGTGAAATTAGCAACTGGGGCACGCCCATTATCCGATCATGCATTTATGCATGCAAGGTAATGTTCGAAGAATTCAAGATTCAAGAAGTCACGGTGTATGGCTATAAAGCCCGAAGGTAACAAAGAATCGATAATTCAAGAATCCAATCCAATACGGTAAACACATACAATTCGATCGCACCCTTTCCAAAGAGTCATGCATCATACGGTGAAATTCACATTATTGATTCTATACAAGAAGAGCACGCAATTGACCATACACATTTCAAGACTAATACAGATTCACCTTTATACATTTCGGTGGTCATACAAAGGCAATTCGATCACATACAACTCAAGAGTCATGTAATTCACATTGTCAAGTAATTCACAAGTGAACATTTAGACTCTCGAAATTTGAGAAACCAACTAGGTTACTCACCGTTACTTCCGAGCTATTGCTCGGGAGTCCCAAAGAATGTCCGTGGAACGACGATCCAACGGTACCTCTATAATAAAGACAAAGATATCCATTACTAATCGCTCAATTAAACAAAGACAAGAATGCATATGTCTCTATGAAATTATGTCCAATTAATACAATCCAATCCAATAAAACAGCTTCTTCATCGCGACCTCGCGGCATTCATCGCGACGAAAGAGGCACGCCGCCCGCGGCGTCGTCTCCTCATGACTCGCCGCGACGTCTTCTGCCTACGTCGCGACCAATACATTTAACTCAATTCAATTTTATTCGTCATGACGAAGCCCTAACGCCGATGCTCGTCATGACGTGTAAGACCAGTCGTCTTCTCCGATCGATTTCACCATTTCTCTCACTAAAACGCCCATTAACACCCTCAACTACTCAATCAACCACAATAAAAGCCATAGATGTAATAAAATAACTAATAACAACATTGAAGCCATTAAAGCTACCAATCACTGAATCGATCGCAAACCCTAAAATCTTTCTCAACACCGTCGATCTCCTCCCTCAAGCCTCAATCCACTTCATTTCCACAATAATCACAATAAACCAGTTAGCTTAACACAATGGGAGGAAACCACAAGAAGAAACAACGATCCTCACCTATGAAGAAGGATCAAGATCACCGTGGAGAGGGAAGAAGAGAAACTCGCAAATGCCTTAGCCAATTCTTCCCAAATTTCTCAACCCTAGGTATTTATAGACCTAGTCTCCTTATCACCCAAATTTCATCTCTAAATTTCAATGGCTCAAGATATTTATTTCCTATCATCCACTCTAACTTTTCCATTGCCATCGGACGGTTCTTTCAAGA
The DNA here is from genome assembly GCA_029891385.1 of Erythroxylum novogranatense. Lineage (NCBI taxonomy): Eukaryota > Viridiplantae > Streptophyta > Magnoliopsida > Malpighiales > Erythroxylaceae > Erythroxylum > Erythroxylum novogranatense. The sequence continues at coordinate 54,539,676 of CM057232.1, forward strand.
TTATCTGATCAATCATCGGTCTCTCCAATATTTCCGATCCGCATTATCTCCTAATTTCCGAAATCTCCTATAAGCCACTATAAAATACCGATTACACTTAAATTATTCTAAATCAATCATTTGAACCCAATTACCCTAATTTCTCAATCAGTCCCCAATTCGATCGATTCGATCAAGATTGAACACAACCCAATAATTTCAAATAATTCCAATTTACAATTAAATACCGAAAAATCATGAATGCATGTACCAATGAATATATGCATATGCAGTAACCCAGTTCCTCTATGATTAGAGGCCAGTAACATGCTCAGTCAATGTATGCAGTGAAATCCTATCAGTCTGTCCCAATATTACCATAATACCCTTAATGACAGTAACGGGATGTTACAAGATACATGAAGGAAAAAGATGGGAAACGAAGAGAGCTTTTCTTTAAGCCATGAAAATCCGAATTTGAAAGAGAAAGAGGGAATTTTTCAATTGGAAGGAAGAAAGGAGAAAAGGTCAAATTGAAGCATTAGACAAGATGCTAGCATGGATATGAGGTGGGTAGTATATTTATTTATTGAATTGTAAGCTAAGAATGCGAATTTGAAAAAAATTAAGAAGCAAAGTTTTGATAAATGATTTTATGAAAATGATTTTGAGAAAATATAAGATTTATGAAATTCATGAGTTTCAAATTATTCGATTTATGATTTAAATGATTTAAAGAAATTAGTGCATGTTTGGTCATGAATGTGATTATTATGTGATTAATTTGGTGATGTGCATTGCATTACATTGATTATGTGAATTCATGTAATATCGCTTGTGTCATTTATGACACAATTTGATGTTATGAGATGAAAATGTGAAAATCAAGATTTTGAAAAGTGCCTTCGCAATCAATTCGCGTTATGTGTTAAGTGGGTTTGATCGAGGTCCTTTGTGAGTGAGTCACTGTCTCTACTTGTTATAGCCTTCTCCCGGCTGCCCGAGTGGCATAGGAGTTCGATCTCGGACTCTTTGTTCACGGCCGCATGAATCGCTATGCGGAATGTGCGAAGACGTCTGTTGGACCGAACCAAACCAAACCATCGATGTGTTATGTGATTTGTGTTGGATGCCGCGGTATAACCCAAGAAACACACGCCGCAAAGATAACTCGCAAACACCTATAGGTGGGGTGTGGGTCCAACACTAAACCACTTGACGTGTTATGTGATTTTGCTTTGTTTATGTTGTGATGTATTATGACGTGATGCATTCATATCTGAAATTGTACATGAGAAAGGAGAAAGTAAATGTTTATGAATACTTTGAAACAAATGAAGATTTGGAAATTTTAGAAAATGTTGAGGAAGGTTTATGAATGTTTTGAAAGGTTTTAAAATGAATGTTGGGATTAATTTCCGAATGGGAAATGTTTGAAAAGTTTGAAAAATAAAAGATTTTTTCGCTTATTGTTCAGTTTATAAATATATTATCCACGAGCTTCCGAGCTCACCTCCCTTTTCATCCCAATCTCCAGGTTTTCGAGCAGGAGATCGGATGAAAGAGCGTCAAGTTTGATTTTGCCGCATTTGTAATTTTTGTGTAAATTGAGAATTGATATTGTTTTGGCTTGAATTGCCTTTTGTGTATATAAAGCAGTTATTACGGGATGTTTATGAATTCGAGACTTGGATATTGATTTTAAGATCATAATTGAGTATGATTATGCTTTATGTTTGTAATTGCATATTGAATGAGGATTTTGTATATGGATTTGAGATATTAAATGTGGTTGAGATTGATTGAGATTTTATATGATCGATTGAGGATTTTTGAAGTGTTAGGTTTAGATGTGCGTTTCTGCTGGTGTTTCGGATTCCAGACGGGAGGTCCGATGTTGATTTGTGTTATTGGGTTGAGATATTATAAGTGTGTTTTTGCCTTTGCAGGAATTTTTGGGCTGTCAAAATACAGCTGTTATGCTGCCCGATTTTCGGTAAAAATTGGGTTAAGACAAGAATAAGAATTAAGAAGTTAGTTTGGTAAAGATGAGATTTGCGTGATTAAGATAAATGATATGAATTGAGTGTTATATGAGGATAATTTTCTAAAAAGGAAATTGTATGGTTTGAATATGATTGAGTAAAGAGAAAAAGGAATGAATAAAAAAAAATTTATACCGGATTTGAAATGTCGTAAGGTTTCCAATGCGATGAGTTTGCTATGCTTCATGTTTGAAACGGATGTCGGTGTTTGTTTCAGTTTGATTATTTCGAGTTTCTCCGCTTTGTTATTCGTATTTTCGATGCACAATTTTCCGAGTATTCGTTTCGCTCCGATGATGTGATTTGTATTCCGATTAGCGATTTCTCGCTGTTTGATTTTCCGTTTTTCTGTTCTATTTTTCGGTTGGGATCCGGTTCTCGGATCGGGTCTCAACAATAGACATCATAGTTGCTTATTACATAACTTTCAATAAGGATTGATTTTGTTTATTAAAGAATGGAAAGATACCAATAGATTAGGTGATGATGGAGAGTATGTTATCAAAGGTGGTGGTTTATTGCAGATTAAGATGCATGATGGAATTACTAGAACATTAAATATATGATATGTTCTTGAGCTTTAGAAGAATCTAATTTTTATGGTTACTCTTGATAGTTAAGGGTATACGTTTTCTAGTGATGATGAGCAACTTAAAATGGTAAATTGTATGTTGATTATGATAAAAAAAAATTACAGCAAAATATTTATGTCTTAGAGGGAAAGACAATATTAGGATTGGTAGTTGTGTCTTAGTCTTTAAGAAAGAAGATATCACTATTGTATGAAACATATGGGTGAATCATCTTGATGAGTGAGAGATGAGAAAAATTTATGAGGAGAGCTTACTGAAGGGTGACAAACACAAAAGATAGACTTTTGTAAGTTTCATGTGCCTAGTAAAAATTCTAAGGTAACCTTAAGGATATTGTGTTTCGAGAGCAATATAAGTTGAGACAAGTATATGGAAAGGTTATGTCAAGGTTAATAATAAGCAATGTTGGTTCAACATTCAATTGGCACTAGAATAGTTTGAAACATATGATAAGAAGGCTGAAAACTCTAATTCAGGAGGTAGAACAATGTCACGTAGAAAGCATCAGAATGGTATATCCAAGAATAGAGCAAACAACGTTATCAGGTAGTCAAGGAGAAATGATTAAGGAAACTCAATTGCATATGCTCTAACAATAGTGATGGGTATGGAACTATCTCTCGATGGGTCAGGGAAAATCAAGAAAAAGATAGATAGATAGGGGCTTGGTTGAAGAATGTAAGGTTTTACATGATCAGGAGATTGACTACATCTAGTCAGATTTTATTAAAAAATGTTCACACTTTGGAGGATGTAGTTGGCATGTTGATAAGCCATTACTCGCAAAAAGGTTTAAGCATAGTTTAGACTTATTGAATCCTCACATAACTTAAAGCTCATAGAGGGCTTGTATGAAGGGATTGTTTATTGGTTAGATGTTGAATATTTAAGTCAAGGTGGAGCATTATTAGATATACCTTAAATTATTGTTAAAAATTTTAGTAATCTTAGACTTCTTGTGAAATGGAGTTTTAGTGTCATTAATCATATATGGAATAGAGTTGTAATGACTATATGTTTATGTGAAAATATAATATAAGTGACCATAGAATCTTGTGGTAATAAAGTTTCAATATAATTAGACTTTTATAGGTAACCTAGTATCTAAATAGTTTGATAATAGTTTTATACATAGTGACATTAGAGGATTAAAGAGAGAACTTTTAAGGTAAACCTTTAGGAGGTTGTATAAGGTTATAGTTGTCATAATTCTCCTTGTATTTTCTTTCTTATAATAGTAAAGAAAATTTGTCTCTTTGCTCATAGATATAGGTCAAATAGATTAGTCAAACCACATAAATTCGTATATTTTTTACTTTGCTTATTTTCTTATATATTGCTTCCATTTATGTAACAATTGGTACCAGAGCAATTGGTATTATAACATGATGTATAATTGTTGTATCTAAGTTTTACATACATGGGAATCTTAAGATTCTTCAACATTTTTTTGTACACATAATGAACCATAAGCTGATAAAGCTTAGGAAGTGATCTTTACTCCCTTTGATGTAGGTTATTGGAGGGAACAAACCAATTGCCAAAGAAATGAGAAATCGAATGTAACACCCCACACCCGCAGGATCCAAACCCGACATCCACAGTGATATCCGGGTCCGTGCCCCGCGAGAATGGCGTGCTAACCACTCGTTCAGAAAATCAGTACATTACTTTCTATAACAATTGCGCGGAATTCTATACTCAATTTTGGGTACTCATTCAACCACGTCCAATAGGATACACTCATTTTCACAAGCCACTCAGTCAATTTTACAAATACAAAATAAACACTTTAGTACAAAAGTAAAGGCGCAATGCGATACCGAACCGATCCCGACTTCGACCTTCACTGAATCCGAACATACTCCGCTTTGCTAACGGGTACTCTTCTGCCCTGAAAAATAATTACAATGTTGGGTGAGTTTATGAACCAAGTGAGAAACCATCATCGATGGTTCACTCAAATCATGCATTTATGCATGCAATGCGATGTTCAAGAATTCAAGATTCAAGAGCTCAATATATGGCTATAAAAGCCCAGTAGTGTATCTCTCAGTAACTTACAGTAATTCAGTATTCAGTGATTCAGTAATTTACAGTGTATGGCTATAAAGCCCAAAGGTAATAAAGAATCGATAATTGAGAATCCAATCCAATACAGTAAACACATACAATTCAATCGTACCCCTTTTTAGTAGTCATGCAGTTATACAGTGCAATTCACATTGTTCAGTTCTATACAGTAAGAACATGCAACTCAGTCATTTACATTTCAGTAATAATACAGTGCAATCCAATCACATATAATTCAGTAATCATGTACTTCACGTTATCAAGTAATTTACAGTGAACATTTAGACACTCAAGAATTTGATAAACCAACTAGGTTACTCACCTGTTACTTCCGAGCTATTGCCTGGAAGTCCCAGCAATGTCCGAGGAACGACGATCCAACGGTGCCTCTATAACAGTACAGTACAGTCCATTACTAATCGCTCAATTACAATTAAATGATGCAGTAATGCATATGTCTCATTAAAATGATGTACAATGCGTGTTCACGATTTCCGGCTCTAAATCCCAATTTTGGTATCTCATAGGCCAAATTCTAACTCGTCATTCAGTCGGATCAATCCTGATTTGATTCAATCCTAAATTCAGTCAATTTTCCTCAATTTGTATTCCCAATAGCAATTCCCTATTCATTGAGTCATAACATCCATTGAAATTCTCAATTAAAACTTCAATAGTCTCAATTTGACACTTAGGTCACACATGAAACATAATTGATCCAATTCTCTATCATTCAATTCCAATTAAATCAATTCGAGCTCCTATAATTATTCTCAATGGTAGACCTCATCCCTAGTTCATAACAAATCTGGAATCACCTCAATCGGAGGTCTACACCAAAAGTTATGTCCAATAAACCAAACTATGTACCAATGAAATAGTCCATTCGTCGCGACCTTGCGGCCTACGCCGCGACGCACGCAGACGTTCGCCGCGACGTACGCTCCACTCGACTCGCCATGACGACGAAGCCAAAGGCTCGTCATGACGCGTTAAACTTTCTGCTCGTCGCGGCGAATAAATAAATAATTTTATTCGTCGCGACGTGCGGCCCTGGTTCGTCTTCTCCGCGCGACCTTCCGTCATTTCTCTCTCTAAAACTCCCATTAAAACACTTCAACTACTCAAATCAACCCTAATAAATGTCATGAATGCAGTAGAAACCATCAATAACAACATTAAAACCATTAAAACTTACCAATCGACGATCAATCCACAAAATCCCTCAAAAATCACCGTAAACCCTAAAACCTTCAAACCTCCACGATCAACACTCTCAAGCTCCTCAATCCTTCATTAAACACAAATAACCAGTTAACCTTACACAAGGAAGAGATCCAGTAAGGAAACAATCGCAAACTCATACCAAGGGGAGAGATCGAGACTCACCGTGGAGGGAGAGAAGAAGAAACTCGTATGCCTTAGCCAATTTCTCCCAAATTTCATTCAACCCTAATATTTATAGAACTAAGTCTCCATATCAGTCCAGATTTCAGTCTCTAAATTTCAATAGTTCAACGATTATATTCTCAAAATCACAAATCAGTTCTTCCCATGCCATTTGTCAGTCAGTTTTGGAACCGGAATCGAATCTATCAGTCTCTAAGTCATTTTCCCGATCCGAACCCATAACTCTAAAAATTCCAGTAAAATTCCTATAAAACCGCTAAATCATATCACACATGATTCTATACTCCAATTTCCATTTTCAACTTCCATAATTCAATTTTCTCAGTACTATGCAGTCAGTCGGTCTGTCACTCAAATATTTCCGGTCCGGGCATTTTCTCCCGAACTTCCAGAAAACCTCCTATAAACTACTATCAGTTACCAATCACTCATAAACAATTCTAAATCAGTAATTTGAACTCAATTACTCTACTTTCTCATTTAACTCTCGATCCAATCAGTCCAGTCAGTTCCAGTTTGAAATTTAATACTGGAAAATCATGAATGCATGTACCTATGAATAAATGCGTATGCAATAACCTGTTCCTCTATACTTAGAGGCCAGTAGCATGCTCAGTCAGTGAATGCAATGCAACCTATCAGTCTGTCCCAATTTACCAGAATACCCTTGCTAACAGTAACGGGATGTTACAATTCTCCCCTCCTAATAAAAATTTCGTCCTCGAAATTTCATACACAGTAGATCAGGAAGATAGGGGTATTGATCCAATCCTTTCTATTTTGATTCTCACTCATTTCCTTATATGCCCAGATTCTGTCGAGTAACAGAAATCGATACAATCAATTACTCTTTTTCTATTCTCAATTTTCTCCACTGCCTTAACTGTTTCCTTATAATAACTCGCAATTCTTTACATTCGGTACCAATAACACATTTATCAGATCTTAATAATGTTTCTTAATCCAGTCCATAAAACACTTTGCAAATCAAAATCATCTTTTAGGTTTAAACCACCTTACCAGTTTATTTACACTACGATGACATAGAGGCCATTTTAATAACGAATTTAGTTTCACCCATTTACCTTTATCTCCATTTATGCATTTGGCCAAGGCTATACACTTCGAAACATTTCATTTATTACTTATCATCATTAACTCAAATCAATCATGGCCTTCGACTATGTTTAGGCCCCGATCACTCTAATATAGGGGTTGTGACTTCTTTTCGCTATTCGACTCCTTATGCACTATTCGAATGGTATCACCAAATAACGATCGTTAATCACACAATCTATCTTAACTGTACCTCAATCTCATATCTCAACAAACTCCAAGAATGTCAGTTTCACATTGCCTCAGCAGTCATGTCTGTTAGTTATCCTCACGAATAGCCATTCGATTTCACACTCTAACTTTCTATTACTCTTCCCGTGCACTCTTACTGGAACACAACACTTTGATGATTCCTAGAGATTTCTCTAACAGTCTCTTTGGTGGTATAACACATACTTCCCAATACAGTCATAAATATCTTTCTCTTTTTTTTTTTTCAAAAGTTAGATCCCTTTTTAATTTCCCCAATTCGGTCTTGCCAGTCCTTTTTGTACACACCTGATTCGGAATTCCAATAACTAATAATAGTACGCTCCTTTTTACCTCTTTGATAGATCGACAGTCACACTCGGTATTGCACCAGGTCCAATAGCCTTAACGTCCAAATTATGATCTTCTACCCTTGTATATTCTATTCAATACAGTACATTACATCACTAGCTCAATTTTGAAATCTTCAAACGCATAATCCTTTTCAATTCTGTCCATTCACCAATATCCCAATCGCTATCAATTCGCATATTCATTGCTATATCTGAAATGTTCCTCCGAATAAGATCTCCAAGCTTTCGAACAATATCCGACACGATAAATTCAGGTCATCAATCATAATCTGATCCATGAGATTATACTTGTCCTATATACATAAAATTACTTTACACTATTTTAACAGATCGCATCATAACCTTTTCTGGGACACTTCGATCAATATTGTGAAATCTCCAAATCACTACTCGAATTGAAAATTCCTCTTTTTCTTTCATCAGTCAAAGAATTCATATGTTTTTCCTCAATATTTTTTTCAAAGAGATCAGCCTGAAAATCCTTAACAATTTCGGGCGATCCAAAGGTGAGCCTAGTTCTAAAGAACTCCAGCTCTCGAATAAACACATCCCTTGCGATTTCGCCTTATCTCAATACCTCTATCAATCCATAACTATAATTTCACATATACATATCCTACATTCAAGGATATGCCCCGATGTAACACGGGTATCGCAATCCATAATATATCCACCAATACCGATACACTTATCCTTCTTTTATCAGATCAAACTATACACTTTCTGTTATTCCATGCTATCCACAGTTTCCATCTATCACATTCTAACATATCATCCTTGCCTTGCCATTTCTAACCCCTTAATCGATTGGGACATACTCATGTGACTCAACTAGGGATCAGTTACTACCGTCTGCTATGACGACTTTAATGCATGCTACTCAGTACAAATTTCAAAACGCCCATGTACCATCGCATTACGGGCTCGATACATTAAATGTAACACCCACACACCGCAGGATCCGAACCCGACATCCACAGTGATATCCGTCCGTGCCCATGAGAATGGCGTGCTAACCACTCGCTCGTAAAATCAAGACATTACTTTCTATAACAATTGCGCGGAATTCTATACTCAATTTTGGGTACTCATTCAACCACGTCCAATAGGATACACTCATTTTCAAAAGCCACTCAGGTCAATTTTACAAATACAAAATAAACACTTTAGTACAAAAGTAAAGGCGTGCAATGCAGACACGAACTGATCCTGACTTCTGACCTTCACTTGAATCCCGCAACATACTCCCGTTTTGCTAACGGGGTACTCTTCGGTTCTTGAAAAATAATTGCAATGTTGGGTGAGTTTGCGAACTCAGTGAGAAACCATCATCGATGGTTCACTCAAATCATGCATTTATGCATGCAATGCAGTGTTCAGTAAATTCAGTATTCAGTAGCTCAGTATATGGCTATAAAAGCCCAGTAGTGTATCTCTCAGTAACTTACAGTAATTCAGTATTAAGTGATTCAGTAATTTACAGTGTATGGCTATAAAGCCCAAAGGTACGAAGAATCGAATTCAAGAATCCAAATCCAATAAGAAACACATACAATTCAATCGTACCCCTTTTTAGTAGTCATGCAGTCATACAGTGCAATTCACATTGTTCAGTTCTATACAGTAAGAACATGCAACTCAGTCATTTACATTTCAGTAATAATACAGTGCAATCCAATCACATATAATTCAGTAATCATGTACTTCACGTTATCAAGTAATTTACAGTGAACATTTAGACACTCAAGAATTTGAGAAACCAACTAGGTTACTCACCTGTTACTTCCGAGCTATTGCCTGGAAGTCCCAGCAATGTCCGTGGAACGACGATCCAACGGTGCCTCTATAACAGTACAGTACAGTCCATTACTAATCGCTCAATTACAATTAAATGGTGCAGTAATGCATATGTCTCATTAAAATGATGTACAATGCGTGTTCACGATTTCCGGCTCTAAATCCCAATTTTGGTATCTCATAGGCCAAATTCTAACTCGTCATTCAGTCGGATCAATCCTGATTTGATTCAATCCTAAATTCAGTCAATTTTCCTCAATTTGTATTCCCAATAGCAATTCCCTATTCATTGAGTCATAACATCCATTGAAATTCTCAATTAAAACTTCAATAGTCTCAATTTGACACTTAGGTCACACATGAAACATAATTGATCCAATTCTCTATCATTCAATTCCAATTAAATCAATTCGAGCTCCTATAATTATTCTCAATGGTAGACCTCTATCCCTAGTTCATAACAAATCTGGAATCACCTCAATCGGAGGTCTACACCAAAAGTTATGTCCAATAAACCAAACTATGTACCAATGAAATAGTCCATTAAATGCGACCTTGCGGTTTCACGCCATGACGACGCAGACGTTACGCCCATGACGACGCTCCACTTCGGCTCGCCATGACGAAGCCAAAGGCTCGTCATGACGTGTTAACTTTTGCTTCGTCATGACGAATAAATAAATAATTTTATTATTCGTCATGACGCGACTAATTCGTCTTCTCCGCACGCGACCTTCCGTCATTTCTCTCTAAAACTCCCATTAAAACACTTCAACTACTCAAATCAACCCTAATAAATGTCATGAATGCAGTAGAAACCATCAATAACAACATTAAAACCATTAAAACTTACCAATCGACGATCAATCCACAAAATCTCTCAAAAATCACCGTAAACCCTAAAACCTTCAAACCTCCACGATCAACACTCTCAAGCTCCTCAATCCTTCATTAAACACAAATAACCAGTTAACCTTACACAAGGAAGAGATCCAATAAGGAAACAATCGCAAACTCATACCAAGGGGAGAGATCGAGACTCACCGTGGAGGGAGAGAAGAAGAAACTCGTATGCCTTAGCCAATTTCTCCCAAATTTCATTCAACCCCAATATTTATAGAACTAAGTCTCCATATCAGTCCAGATTTCAGTCTCTAAATTTCAATAGTTCAACGATTATATTCTCAAAATCACAAATCAGTTCTTCCCATGCCATTTGTCATCGGTTTGAACAAGAATCGAATCTATCAGTCTCTAAGTCATTTTTCCCGATCCGAACCCATAACTCTAAAAATTCCAGTAAAATTCCTATAAAACCGCTAAATCATATCACACATGATTCTATACTCCAATTTCCATTTTCAACTTCCATAATTCAATTTTCTCAGTACTATGCAGTTAGTCGGTCTGTCACTCAAATATTTCCGGTCCGGGCATTTTCTCCCGAACTTCCAGAAAACCTCCTATAAACTACTATCAGTTACCAATCACTCATAAACAATTCTAAATCAGTAATTTGAACTCAATTACTCTACTTTCTCATTTAACTCTCGATCCGTCGGTCCGATCGGCCCAGGTTTGCAATTCAATACCGGAAAATCATGAATGCATGTACCTATGAATAAATGCGTATGCAGTAACCTGTTCCTCTATACTTAGAGGCCAGTAGCATGCTCAGTCAGTGAATGCAATGCAACCTATCAGTCTGTCCCAATTTACCAGAATACCCTTGCTAACAGTAACGGGATGTTACATCGAATTTGACAAATTTTTAAAAAACAGAAAATAAATTTCTTAAACAACCCTAAATGGATTAAAGAGTTGGTGCAATACGAGTGAGCAACCACAAATAAAGTCTTAAGAGGAAAGCCATTTGAATATTAGAGTTGTTGATTATTTTCTTAAGCAAGTACAATCAAAGAGATGGATTAACAAAAGCCCAAAAGAGCAATTTAACCCCTAAAATTTACACTAGAATCTGAGTTGCCCTAACATTTTAAAGGGTTTAAAATGAAGCCTAACATTTGCAAAACATTCAAAATGAACCATAACGTTTAGAAAACATTCAAAATAGCCCCTTACAAGATGGAACAACTGACATAGTTAAGCCTCGTCAGCTAAATGCTGATGTGAATTTTTTTGTTTTATTAAAGTGGGCCCACTCAACGTTTTAACCAATAAAATTTCTTCACTACCATGATTCCATTTTCTTTTCTTTCTCCATCTGTCTCTAGTATTTTTCAAACTAGAGTTGTCTCTTTGGTACTCATCAAGCACCAATCTTTATAAGCTTCTTAAGATTTTTCTTTTTAAGTTTTTATCACTAATTCTCTATATTTAACATCCTCTCTCTTTCAATAGTTAAGAAGCTTTACTCCTATTGTAGTCTCCAAGGTATGCTATCGTTTTCCTGCTCTTATATATGCATGGTATTTAAGGATGCTATTCTAATGTCAGATGCATGATTCTTCAAACGTTGTCATTATTTTAATAAGTGTGGTTGTTATCTCATGTTGTGTTTGGTGAGTTTTCGAGTGAGAAGAGTACTAGTAGCTATGACCTTGAGTGAGAAGAGTGATGAGTAGGAGTAATTTGGGCTCTGTCAGTAGTTTTGAGCTCATTGATGCAAAGCTCAAAGAGCATCAAATGTGCAAATCAAAGCAGTGTTTGGGTTATGGACACAAGCTTGAAGGGAAACCAGTACCATAGTAACTTCACAATATTCTCAAGTTTCAGAAACATCTTTTATAACAAAACCAAAACAATAACTTGTAATAAGGCGAAACATTTATATATATGCTTTATGTTTATATTCCACAAGAGATGAAATATCAAGAGCTAGTGTCGTTGTTATGATATCAAGTTATAGTGCCATGGATATTGAAAATTTGAAATCTAATCATTTTAGCCATCCACATTTTAGGAAAAACTTCAAAAATTAGGTATGTTTTATTCATGAAACAATGGGATTTCCATGCATTAACTAATTAATTTGGCTTCATGCCTAAGTGTGAAGAATCAGACAAGATTTTCTATGAACCCTCACGCTAACTCAACAGACAAAGCATTACAGAGGAAAAAATCAAAGGTGAAAGAAAAGGGGATGTCTGAAGCTACGAAGAGAAGAGACTCTGGAACTTTCGAAATGAAGTCAGAAGAGTTAAAACTAAGTCAAATGCATGTGAGGCCCACGTGGAGTAGTCAGAAGCATAGCCAAAAATTCAGAACAAAATGGAGACAACACATAGCTACAAAACACAACACTTCATTTGGATATATTAAAGTCTGATGCAAGACAATTAAAGAATAAAGGCAAAGGTTTTTCAAGTGAATCAAGTGGACAAGGTTCATGGACCTAGTCAAAGGCTTGTGAAAAAGAACAAGATAATTAAAGATGGAGTCTTTAAGTAAAGCATTGACTTAGTCCAAAATCATCCGAAGGCAACAGTTATCTAAAATCCTATAAATAGCCAAGCCTTAAGCATTTAGAAATAAAACAACACAATTACAAGATTACAAACTATTGTATACATTCAGTCTTTTGGTTCAGAAGGGAAAATAGAGAGAGTGCTAGAGTACCTATCAAAAGTGTACTACTGAGTTTGTGAGAAACTCTTGCAGGTATTTCAGGGAAACACTTAATCTCTTGTATACTTTTTTTTCTGATCCTAGTAAAGTCGATGTGTGTGGTTAATCTTTGGACATAGATAGCTTTGTGCTATCGAACCAAGTAAATTTGAGTGTCTTCTTTACTTTTCTTGCAAATTTCCATCTCTGCAAAAACAAAGCCAAGCAAAATATCATTAGTTAAGAAATATTCCACAGAAACAACATAAAGATTTCTAATAGATTGGTATCAGAGCCATTCAAGTTTCTGCCCTCAATCACAAGTCAAAGAGTCCATCAAAGAAAATTAAAGCACGAGTCTTTACAAATATCCTACAAGATGGTGGGAAAAGTGATGGAAGTATTCATAGGAAAGGAGGACTTTGCAATCTAGAAATTACAGATGCAAGCCCTTCTTGAATCCTATGAGTGCTTTGGAGCCATAGATGTAACATAAGAACATAAGCAAGATCCTGTGAAGAATCTCAAGAAGGCAAGATTAGCACTTTGCAAGCTAGTGTTGCATCTTTCACTAATTGTCATCAGAAAGGTGAAAGATTGCAACATTGCAAAGCTTCCATGGGATAGATTGGATGAGATTTACTCCAAGAAATGCTTACCAAATAAGATGACATTGCTGCACAATCTTGCCAACTTCAAGATAAACACAATAGTAACTCTAGAAGACAATCTGGATTACTTTTTTAAACTAATTCAAGATCTTGAAGCTACTGGAGCGGTAATTTCTGAAGAACACCAAGCAGTGGTGATTCTAAAATCCCTAGCACAGGAGTATAATGGATTCAAAAAAGTGGTGAAGCATGCTAGTGGTGATGCTCTAGCTGTAAAGAGGGTACTTAACTCATTGATGGAGGAAGTGATAGACAACAATTGTTTTAAAAAGGAACCAAAAGTGATGTTCTTGGACAAAAGATCCGAGAACAGACCAGCACATTCTGATTCAAAGAAAGGTGGGCAGAAAGCTAAAGGAAAGGGCAAATAGAAGAAAACTGATGACGACAAGAAAAGGAACAAAGTCAAAGGTAAGAAATGTTTTTACTGTGATAAAATTCACCATTTTACTAGAGATTGCAGGAAGAAAAAGAAGGATAAGGAAGCAGAGAAGGCAGATGCTGGAAATGTTGAAAAGCTTGAAGAATTTAGTGAAGATGAGATTATTGCATTAACAACTGAAGCGAATGAGCTAACAACAAACCGGATTCTAGATTCAGGCTGTACAATGCATGTAACTCCCTACAGGGAGTGGTTCTCTACATTTGAGAACTTGTTAGCCAAAGTAAGAATGGTTGATATAGGGAAGAAAGATATCAAAGGCATTAGCAATGTTTCCATCAAGATGCATGATGGAAAGAGAAGGACATTGAGCAATGTGAGATATGTCCCTAAAATTAGAAGAAACTTTTTATCCGAAAGTGCTTTTGACAAGCAAGGATACAAGATTAGATCCAAAGATGGTTTGAGAGAAATCATCATGGATGGTAAAGTGGTTATAAGAGCAATTGAGAAAGGGGGCCTATACTATGTTGGAGGCACTACAAAAATCAACCTAACAGTAGAGAAGAAGGAGCTGAACTCAACAATTCTATGGCATGCAAGACTTGGACATGCAGGGAATAAGAGTCTCAAGCACCTAGAGCCACAAGGGCTGCTGCCAAATGCTACTATAAAAAGGACTGAGTTCTGTGAAGGATGTATCCTAGGGAAACATCATAGATCCCCTTCCCAAAGAATGCAAGGAGGGCCATCGGCAGTATGGAATATGCTCATAGTGACCTATGGGGACCAGCACAGACTCAAACCATGGGAGGTAAGAGATATTTCATGTCTATTATTGATGACAGGTCCAGGAAATGTTGGATCTATCTCCTAAAGTCCAAAGATGAAGCACTAGAAGCATTCATCAAGTGGCACACTTTAATAGAAAACCAAACTGGAAAGAAGATGAAGTGTTTGAAGACAGACAATGGCTTGGAGTTCTACAACAAGGAGTTTGAAGACTACTATGAAAAGAAGGGAATACAGAGGCACAGAACAGTCAAAGCTACTCCCTAATAGAATGGAGTAGCAGAAAGACTGAACAGGACACTCTTAGAGAAGACAAGATGCATGTTGTTATCTTCAGGCCTATCCCAAGCACAATGGGGAGAAGCCATCAAAACAACATCATACCTTATAAACAGATTGCCTACATTTGCAAATAAGTACAAGAATCCTGAAGAGGTATGGACTGGAACTAAACCTAATTTGACTAACTTGAGACCTTTTGGATGCAGTGCTTACATCCACCAATTATCGTACACATTCAGTCTTTTGGTTCAGAAGGGAAAAATAGAGAGAGTGCTAGAGTACCTATCAAAAGTGTACTAGTGAGTTTGTGAGAACCTCTTGCAGGTGTTTCAGGGAAACACTCAATCTCTTATATACCTTTTTTCTGATCCTAGTAAAGCCGGTGTGTGTGGTTAATCCTTGGACGTAGATAGCTTTGTGTTATATTTGAGTGTCTTCTTTACTTTTATTGCAAATTTCTATCTCTGCAAAAACAAAGCCAAGCAAAATATCATCAATTAAGAAATATTCCACAGAAACAGCATAAAGATTTCTAACACTAAGTATGAGAAAGATTAACAATCTACGTACATAAGCATCTTAAGAGGTAGAACTTTCCTTTATAGGTTTTGTCTTGTTTTTGCTCAATATTCTTCATGTTTTTTGAGTATCCAATGTCAAAGATTAGCAAGCATCATATTTATAGTATAAAAGCAAAAGAGGGTTCAGGAAAAAGAAAAGAGAGCTATAAGGTTACTTTTCTCATCTATATCCATTGGTCGCAAGTTCAACATGAACAAAAGAATGTTATGGACCTCACTTGATTATCTTTATCAGCTAACCATGTTTCTACTTACCAACTAAAAGGGCAAGTGAAACAGAAACTAAAAAAAAAATACATTAACTAGTCCACCATTGAGGGGTTGTGTCCATTTCAAGTAGGGGTAGTTAAGGCTTCAACAAGAACATGTGATGAAATTCAAGAGCAATAATAACATCAGTAACAGAGGCCACATCATGTGGTCCACGTCTTCATCATTAGTCGGAACATCAACACCACTATGCACAACCACACCATCAGATTACTACTGCAACATTACAAATTAGTAGGCATTCACATCCCATCTATAATATCATCTCTCCAAACATAGCGTGAATGAAAACGAAAACTCATAGAAAACAACAACAATTGAAGAATAACACATTTGACATTACAATAGCATCCTTAAATATCATGCACATTAATGTTTTGTATTTCGTACCGTATCGATCAAAAAATGATAAAAAATAGGTACTAGTATTGGATATTGGTACTGTTCTATACCAAATTATTTTGTTTGGTATCGGCAGATACCCGCGGTATTTAAAATACTGATTGAATACTGGCTGGTACCAAAAAATTTTAAAAATGCAAGGAGTGATATGCAAAAAGTAAAACATTTTTTCAAGCCTAACCCCAATCCCACCTCCTACCAACATTCTCCTTCTCCCACTTTTATTTATTACATTCAATTTTAATTTTTCAAAAAACTTTAATTTTAATTTTAAAAATAAAATAAATATTTCATTACTAATAATAATTGTACCTTAAATAAATTTTAAAATAAATTATTTTTAATTAAATTTATTTTAATCTTTATATAATATTTATTAATACATTATTAACAAAATATTTTACTTTTAAAATAAATAATTTAAAATTATTATTTATATAATAATATTTATTTTCAATATATTGTAATTATTTTTATGTTTTTAATTAATTTTATAAATTAAACAAAATTTAAATTAAATTAAGTTAATCATAATTTTAATAATAATTGATTTTAATTAATTAAATATACAATATTAAATTAAATTATTATTATTAATTGATATATTAAGTAATATATATTTAATTGATATTAAATTAAATAATATATTTTTGTTTTGATTTAACTTGTAGTTGGTTATTTCCTTACTATAGATTCTTGTTGTAAGTTATAGTAGTTAGAGAGTTAAGGATGTTTATTACTTTTTGATTTTATATTTTGATGTAATTATTATTTATTGTATGATAAAATTGTAATATTTTAAATATTTGTATCGTTCTTAATTTTATATTTGTACGATAATTAAAAGATCTTTTTCATATTAATTGTGTTTATTATTTATATGTGAAATATGTAAAAAATATTGTTAATAAAAATAAATAAATTGTAGTTATTTAAAATTTTATTATTATGATTTTTAAGGCATGATTAATGTAAAATTATAAAGTATACGGTACAATATATTAATGAACTATTTTGTAATTTTTAAAAAATTTAGGGGCTATTTTATAAATTTAAAAAATAACCTAAAACGACACTCAAAAGTGACCGACATCGATACAATATTGTACTAAAACCCAATCCGATGCTAAGTCTGGTATGATATTGATAACATTGATGCACATACAATAGCAAGAAAATGATAGCATACCTTGGAGATTGCAATAGGAGTGAAGCTTCTTAACTGTTGAAAGAGATTGGGTTAACGTTGGAGGATGTTAAATGTAGAAAATAAGCGAGAAAAAACTTTTAAAAGAAAAATCTTAAGAAGTTTATAAAGATTGGTGCTTAATGAATACCAGAGCAACAACTCTGGTTCAAAAAATATTAAAATCATATAGAGAAAGAAAAGAAAATGGAAAGATGGATGGACAGTGAAGAATAATTATTGGTTAAAACACTAAGTGGACTCCACTTTAATAAAATTATTTTAAAAAATCCACATCAATATTGAACTGATGGAGATATAACTCCATAAGTTGTTCCAACGGTCAGGGGCTATTTTGAACTTTTTTCAAATGTTAGGATTTATTTTGAACATTTTGCAAATGTTAGGGTTTATTTTGAACACTCTAAAATATTAAGGTCCAACTTAGATTTCAGTATAAACGTGGGGACTAAATTTCTCTTTTGGTCATTAATAAAACAAGACTTAGGTATTGAGATATATTCAATAGATGGCAAATGTGATGGTTACTTTTACTAGTTATATATGTGTATGAACCATTTGATGAAGTATATATTCTGATACTTTATGTGTATTGTTGTTTCATTTTCATCATTTTTTAATCATTTGTTTGAAATCCATGATTATGAAGTCAATCAAGAGGATACTTGGATGGAGATTGATGCTCTACTATCACACCAAAGGCTTAAAGACTTCTTGACAATTGAATTTGATAATTTTCACAACAAAGCTAAAAAAGATATATAAAATAATAATAAATACTCAAACCTATTTTGTAGAATTTGAAATTTGAGAATAATAAAAGTATGCATGAAAGAGGAAGAAGTATGTGAATGTATTTCTTACATATATATTGGTTGGGAGTTTGATTAAACTCTAATTCAAGAATTTTAAAATTTTAGATTTCATAGTCGAACTTATTTATGGAATGAGCTTCTTTTTCAAAATTCATATTAAATTATAAATCTATATTTCTAATTTTATCTATAAAAATGTAATAAATTAATGAATTATGTATCAAATAAGAATAAATTTATAAGGTTATTATAAACAAAATATAATTTTATATGTAATAATCATAATTTATAACAAAATTAAATAAGATAAATAAATATAAATATTACGTTAATTAAAATTTTAATATTTTATATAATTGAAATTAGTTTTTAAAATTTCAAGATTAGTTTTTAAATTTAATATTTATTTGTAAGTTAAATCTTAAAGCATAAATCTTTTAATTTTTAGATTTAATTTATTTAATTAAATGAATTGAACAAGTGTGCTCAAGACATGCAGTGTGTCACATAGGTATTTTAAGATTTGAAAGATGACTTTAAATCCCTCATGTCGTAACTTGGTCCCTCAATTAAGTTCTTAGCGAAATTCCACCAATCAGCTTAAATGCATTTCAATTAATCAACTTATCAAACACCTTCTAGGCATTCCTTTAAAGCATTTCATCAAAAGTGTTTAAGTCCTTCAATCTCTACTCATTATATGCTCAATCCCTCATGTCGTAAAAGAAATCTGACATCCTCATCGATAGTCGGTGTATCAAATTCGTCCAATATATTTGTCTTTGGCTACTTACACCCAAAGTTGGCCAATCCATCACCTTTTACCCTGCAAAAGTCTAACAAAATATGTTAGATAAATGTATACCAAAATGATACACCTATGTATGCCATTTCGTCAAGATTTTGTGGTGGTAGCCCTTATTACAAAATTTTAAGCTTCAATAAACAACAAACCCCCTTGCTACCAATGGACCAATCAAAGATGGGACTCTAAGTCTGTTTGTAGCCCCTTATCACCATCGAAATAAGTTTATATGAGCATCTCTCGACTCCCTTCGGTGTGCAGCCATCATATTTACTCATCAAAGGTCCTAAAAATCCCACTTCTAGGTGCCTTTTCTAAAACTAATTGATTGAAAATCCCTATTCCATTATTGTCCTCCTCATCAGCTAACAATGCATTCAAATTCCTCTTCTTTGGACCCTCCCTTGCATAATGTGGTTTAATGCATATTAAGCAAGTAACCTTAAGTACAACTTTGAGAGGTTTGCAATTTTTTAGTTTTCTTATTTTGCCTAACAAAATTTCTCCAACAACTTTGCCATTCCAATTACCACCAGAATCTTTTTTTTTTTTTGTCTTTATTTGGCTGTGAATATGCCAACCTATCAACAATAGTAATGACACTTGGAGATCTTGAACATCTTACTTTTGTAGTTCAATTTGTGCTTAACATTGAAGTCCTAATAGGAAGTTGAATAGCTTGTTTTTTTTTCTGACATATTACGAATATTTCCAAATTATTCCGTCACACTGAAACTTTCTTAAGGCCCCCCTTGCTATCTAAGAGGTGTTACAAGGCAAGAATTGGTCTTTTAGTTCACGTACTAGCACATCCCATGTGTTAATTCGTGGACAACCTGCATTTAGATCATCATCTATCCTTGCACACTACCGTAACTCGGCATCACCAATCAATTACATACTATCTAGCATCATTTTGTCACTTTCGGAACCTTTTGTATAAGAAAATATTACTTTATGTCCTATAGGAAGTTCTCCAGCATTTTAGCATCTCGAACACCATCAAAATTATTTGGTTCTGGAACTTTAAGCCTTATTCAACTCCCTTTGTTGCGTTGGACAACATTAGTTCAGAGAACTGCCAATGCATCTTCTATCACAAACACTCTCCTATTTGACTGTCTTGAACTGTCATCCAGTCTTTTATGGATATATTTCAATGCCTCAATTATTGAATCCAATCGAGCAACCACAATAAAAACTGGTCCAAGAATTTGCTCCAATCGAGCCATCATTTCCCTTAATTGTTCCATGTTTTAGCCCACCAGTTATTTATTTGCATTCCCTTGAAAATTTTGTTGTGATACAAACTGTCATAGGGGTGTTTTAAGATTGAAAAGATGGTTTTAAATCACTCATGTCGTAAGTTAGTCCCTCAACTAAGTCCTCAGTGAAATTCCACCAAACAGCTTACGTGCACTTCACTTAATTAATTTAAATAATTCTTTTAGGTCCTTTTTGAACAACAAAATTGAAGAAGTTCCAATTTTATAACGATGAATAAATAGGCTTATATAAAGAAGATGCTATAATTATTCTTAAATAAGTTATACTGACTGAAATGGTAAGGTTGGTTAAAAATTCATATCAATTTAGAGAATTATTTGTATTATTTGGATGTAAAAGATTTAAAGAAGGGGTTAACTGTTTGGACAATATATCCACAGAAACCCTTTGTCACTTCACTTAATTACTTTATCAAACACCTTCTAGGCACTCCTTTCAAGCATTTCATCAAACCAGTGTTAAGTCCTTCATATCCCCTCATTAGATGCTTAGAAAACTTTGTTTGAAAGGTTAAAAGTGTTAGAATAAGGTCTAGAACTTCACACATATGAATACAACCAAATCTGGATAATTGAACATGTACAAGTCTCACTTTACTATTTGAGACATTTCATTGAACGTGTTTTGTACATTCAATTTTTATGGTATTTTTGGGTAATAAATAACAAGGAATTAGATCATATGTGTGTAAAAAACGCTTATTGATGTCTCATAAGAAAGGTTACACGAAATGAAGTATAAAAAGAGGCAAAATCTACACATTTTCCAACCAACAATACACAGTAGTTTTGGATAAGCTCTGGTAGTTTTTTTTTTTTAACCAACCAACATGCTTTTTCATGCTAAACTTATCATTATTTCGAATCTACATATATTTGAAACTTTATAACCTATTCAAACATTAGATTAGGATAAACAAGTTCTTGCCAAAATATGCTACTATGATTTTGCCAAAGTTGTGCAATGTTGGTGTTTATTAAACACCAAAAAGAAGGTCTCATGCCGTCTAATTTAAGTTCTTGGTAATGTACAAACTTAATCACCCTTACTTCTTTTGAAAACAAAAGGTTATCTTCAGTAACTCTCGGCCACTCAAACTATATTTATTCGTTTTACCAATGAAGTGAGTCTTTTTAATTGTGTTGTGTGTTTTATCGCATACCATTTAATTAGAAAAGGAAAAACTAAATACATTATTAGGAATTTGTTCTTTAAACGTGTGTTTAAGTGAGAAATTATTGTTACTATTTTCAGTTTAATGATATCCACAGTAAATTACAAACCGAAAATAAGAAAAAACAAGATAAATATTCTCTTGTCCGAATTTCCCATTTGTCCCGTTCTTGACATTTTGGGTGGAAGGTTAGCTCTTTAAGAAGAGACGGAAGCAAGAAATCCTGTGTCTTCACTCAGTTGTTGCAGTCTACAAACCTACAGGATTCAAAAGGTTAGCTCTTTAAGACGAGACGGAAACAAGAAATCCTGTGTCTTCTCACTCAGTTGTTGCAATCTACAAACCTCCACGATTCAACTTTTGATGGACTCAAAATTGTTCGTGACAAGCTCAACGTTTGTGCTTTTAATATCTTTTGCAACTGTCACAGGTGATTATGTGAGACCCCCACCTCGCAAAACTCTCCGTTTCCCATGGAATCCAAAGCCCTCTTCCCATCCTCAGCAGGTGAAAACCCCATTTTCTTAGTTTGTTTTCCGTTATAAAATCTATTTTTTTGGTCATTATTTTGTGTTCAACTGTTTGATCTTGTTATGATCGGATATGGGTCCTGCTTTTTTTCCTGTAACTATGTGGCTGCTTGATTGTTTTGTCTCGTAACAATTCTGCAAAAGAGAGCAACGAAACAGAAAAAACAAAGTTCCCTAGGTTCACTTATTCAAGTGATAATTGAAAATTAATGTTGCGGAGTATCTGGTGATCATAGTCTTTCTTAATTTTTATTGTCTTAGAGGAAAGTAGACAATCATTTATGTTTTTGATTGTTTTTTTTGTTTATTGAGAATCAACCTGGATGTTTGTTTGCTTGTTTTTTTTTTTTTTGTCCTTTTCCCTTTTTATTGCAATGGAAGAGCGGAACTTTTTGGGTCCTAGGACATGGTCATGGATATTAGATGTGGGTAATCTAATTTGATGAGTTCAGAAAAATTCTGCTAGACTTCTAGCAGTCTTTGCCAAACGCAAATTTTAATATCCAATTTTCGTTTTATTACTTATCAATACGATGGTTCTCATCTTGTGGTCCTTCATGATTGTTTCTGATAGCCTTCACTTCTATCATACTTGGCCACTCACTGCAGGTTCACATCTCCTTGGCTGGAGACAAGCACATGCGAGTCTCCTGGATCACTGAAGATAAATCTGCTCCCTCCATAGTCGATTATGGAACTTCTCCAGGGAAATACAGTGCAACATCTTTAGGAGAGAGCACGTCCTATAATTATCTGCTCTACAGCTCTGGAAAAATACACCACACCGTGATTGGGCCACTAAAACCTGACACAGTTTACTTCTACCAATGTGGAGGACAAGGACCTGAGTTCCAGCTGAAGACACCACCAGCTCATTTACCCATTACTTTTGCTGTGGCTGGAGATTTGGGGCAGACTGGCTGGACTGAATCAACCCTAAACCACATTGACAAATGTAAATATGATGTTCATCTACTTCCTGGGGACCTTTCTTATGCTGATTACATTCAGCATCGATGGGACACATTTGGCAATTTGGTTCAGCCTCTGGCCAGCGCAAGGCCATGGATGGTAACAGAAGGAAATCATGAAAAAGAAAGTATACCATTGTTCAAGCATGGGTTTGAATCCTATAATTCTAGATGGAAGATGCCATTTGAGGAAAGTGGATCAAATTCAAATCTTTACTATTCTTTTGAAGTTGCAGGAGCTCATATTATCGTGCTTGGTTCGTATACAGATTATGATGAGTCCTCGAATCAATATAACTGGCTCAAGGTTAGGGAGATTCTCTGTTTTTGAATTCTGACCTTTTCCTCCATGTGGGAACTTGCCAATTGTTTGTTGATACTGAGTTGAATTGATTCCTAAGAGGATGTTCAATCATGTTTCATGTTAGAGTGAAATAAGGAATGTTTGATTGCTTTAGGGTCTATTATTTTTGTGCATTGTTCTGAAGATATATCGTGTAAAAGCAGAAGTGCTGGCAACTAGATAATTATCTTAATTCCTTCGGTATTATCTCTAAAATAAGAACATTTGATCTGTGCCCCCTATTAACTATATCGTTAACTGAAGATCACATAATGATGTATCTGGTTATCTAGACCTCTGTACTCTACTTCTAGCTAGATATATTATGTCAGATTAGGCTGTGGACATTTCTTTTTCTTTTTCTTTTTTTTTTCCTGGTCAATTCTTAGCTAAACAGAGCTATGAGGGGATGGAATTCAGTGTTCTCTGACCTCAATTCATTTGTTCAAATGATGGATCTCGATTTGACTCTTGATCTGCAGGCAAATCTTGCAGAGGTGGACCGGAAGAAGACTCCTTGGCTTATTGTTCTATTCCATGTACCATGGTATAATAGTAATGAGGCCCACAAATGTGAAGGGGATGGGATGATGGCAGCCATGGAGCCACTACTTTATGCTGCCAGTGCTGATATACTACTTGCTGGCCATGTGCATGCTTATGAACGAACAGTATGGAGCCATCTTACTTTCCTTTTCCTTTTCATATAATAGAAAGTGGCTGCTATTATCTGTTGCTTTTTTGACAGCTACGTGTGAATAATGGAAGAAGTGATCCTTGTGGTGCGGTTCATATAACCATTGGTGATGGGGGAAATAGAGAAGGTTTAGCTCGCAAGTATGTCCCATTTCTTGGAGCATTCACAAATTACATGTAACTTGAGTATTTCATGTTTGTGGCAGACATTGAATATCTTATCATTTTTCTCACCTGACACTATTGAGAATTCAAGATTACCAGCAATCAAGTTGATGGTAGATTTATATGGTTTCATTGTTTAAACTACTGCTTAGTTATCAACTTTTGAAAGTCTTAGGTAGTTGTATGTTTTGGATGCTTACTTCTTTTTGTAAAATTTTAAAGAATATATAAAGCACCAGGCCACCTTGCTCAGTGAAAAGCCCAATATTGTCCCATATTGTTCTTGTGTTTGCATAAAGTCCTGCACCATTGATTGGGCAGGAATGCAAGTATGAGGACCAAAAAGGAGAAAAAGTAGATAGTGATTAATTTAGGGTGAGATAACGGCCTGATCTTTTGTTGGTTGATATTTTATTCTGTAAGACTAACTCTGTGATGTGCGTGTCTGTAGATACAAAGAGCCACAGCCAGAGTGGTCAGCTTTCCGCGAAGCAAGTTTTGGCCATGGGGAACTCAAAATTGTTAATTCGACTCATGCCTATTGGAGCTGGCACAGGAATGATGACGATGAACCTGTTAGATCTG
Organism: Erythroxylum novogranatense; assembly: GCA_029891385.1. Lineage (NCBI taxonomy): Eukaryota > Viridiplantae > Streptophyta > Magnoliopsida > Malpighiales > Erythroxylaceae > Erythroxylum > Erythroxylum novogranatense. The sequence continues at coordinate 54,564,777 of CM057232.1, forward strand.
ATGAAACCTGGATAACCTCGTTGATCAGTTCAGGATGCATTGCTGACAGAAGAGACGAGCGACGTAAGATTCTCTTAGGGCATTAGCATGACTGCATCTCCTGCCTCGTGTAAATATGGTATGAAACAACCTGCGATAGGTGTAAGAAATTTAAACGCAAAGTAAGATCTGATATGCATCATTTGTTAATGTTATGTGTAGAGAAAATTTTGTGGTCACTTATCCAATCTAAAATGTTTTGTGATAATTTATTAGTTTCAAATTTAATATTTTAATTCACAATTACAATCAACCTTTAGCAGTTGGAACACAAATATCTGAAAATAGCCTATAACTATTATTTTCTATTCAGGCATCCTGGGTTTAGTCGACTGAAATTTTGTAGATGTTATCCCAAATAATTAACTAGATACAACGAGAATTTATTGCCATATATTTATTAGAAATATATAATAAGTGGATATATTTTAGCTCATACATTGTATTTTAACTTCCTTTGATATCATTTATTTTATTGTATTGCAGTTTTATTTAATTTTCTTATTAAGAGACGGTGGTCATCTTTAAATACACATTTTTACGAGTCACCAAAAAGTGACTTTCTTTCGTTCTAAATTCTTTCAAATTGAATTTAGTTTGTTTTCTTAGAGTTGTCCTATAAGATTATATTACACATGATCTTATGGTAACATTCTTTAAATTTAATTCTTAGGAATTAGATAAGAGTCATAAGGGTTTATTAACTTTTAGTGTCTCACACAATGTAAATTGAGATCTTATGACTTATTTTGATCCATTTTCACAATCATTTTTATGCACATGGTAAGAGTGACGGTATTAACTCCTTTTTATTTAGAGTGCGTGTCTTTCATTATTGTAATATTGTATAGATATTGGTTCAAACATACATAATCTTTTACCTTTCACTGATTTATTCTTAAATTCATCTTTCTAAATTCTCATCTAGCAACTTATGATAAGTATAGTGACCATTTGATCACTCCAAACAAATTTCCTTTTGAATTATCGTCTAAGACGATATTCATGATTTAAGTTTCCTACTCTTGTTTTCAATTATTACCTTGATAATAAAACTTAATTGGCCTCACTCTAGTCATCACAAAAACTAGAGGGGATTGCCCATTTGAGAGAGCCAATCTTTTATCCATCTAACGTACTCTTTAATTTATATGTAAAATATGCCATATAAAGTAAATCTATTTCGGAATCAAGTACTATACAATGCCTATCACTTAATAAATATTGACAATATATATTTGCAATTAGGTATGACAATACAATGAATGAACATACATAGAAAATGTTTATCAATTATATTTCAACATCTATGTAATCCTAGTGACTTCATATTCCTAATATATGTATCTTGGGAAATTAGTTTTATCATTAGGTTTGTCACCATATCTTGTATAGATATATCCTTTAATCTAACTTCACCAAGTGCAACTATATCTTTTATATATATATATGTATGTATATATTGCTTGATTTTACAATAAAATTTAGGATCTTTCATTTAAGTGATGGTTACTTGAATATCATAGGTGATTATTATTGGATTAGTCTGGCTTTTAATTACTCCCAAATTAATTAAGAATAATCTAATGATATAACTTTGTAGTACTATTGAAAATACTATAAATTCATCTTCTATTGTGGATAATGCAACACAAGTTTGTTTTTACTTTGCCATGATATAACAACAATGTTGTAGACTAAGAAAATAAATCTATAGGTAGGTTTTCTTTTATCTAATTCTCCTCTTCAATCTGTATCTATATACCTTTATATATGTAGGTAGTTACCTTGATAACACAATATCTAATTAACAGTACCTAATATATACCTCAATATGCTCTTTAATACTTTCTAATGTGTGTATGCTGCCTTTGATTGATAATTGCTCACCATTCTAACAACGTAACAAATATTTGACATTGATATGACATATGTAAGACTTCTAACTACATTGAAATAAAGAAGTTTCCTCATTTATACCCTTTTTTATGATGTTGATGGACAAATTTCTTGTTGAGCCCTTCACCTTTAGCAATATGATTATAAATTAGTTTGCAATCTTGCATACAAATTTTTTTTAGAATCGTTTGAATATAGGTTGCTTGAGAAAATGACAAAAAATTCTTTTAAACGATCCATTGAAATCTTAACCACTTATGTCTTTCATCTTAAATTTGGATGACAATCGATTTTTGATTTGCTTAACAAACTCATAGCCATTATAAGCAACAAAAATGTCAACCTATAAACGCATATCATTTTAATTATTCAGATTATTTAATAAAGATACTTTTCTACACTTTTGGACCTAGTTTTCCATATTTATATGAGAGATCATGAATGTAGAAAGCACACTCCTATGGCCATATGTTTTTCATATTAGATTTTCTACTTATCTATAACTTATATTAAATGTCCATACCTAATTTTGAGGGAACTTAATTAAGTATATAAGTGGTTTTGAGCAAGTATCACCTCAATAGGTGATTGGTAAATTTGCTTATGCCACTATAGACTTGATCATTTGTAGTAACACTATATTCCAGCTTTCTCTAATGCTATTTTGTTGTGGATTTTGAGCAATAGTTAGTTGTTTTTTATTTCCTTTTTCATCACATCGCATTTTGAACATACTAAATAAGCATTCTTATCCTTGATCAATTCTTATTGCTTTTATTTCTTTATGTAATTGATTCTCTACCAAATTTATATAATTTATTAAATAATTCAATGTTTTAGATATATGAAAAACAAATAGACATGACTATAATAAGTATATTCATTTATAAAGTTAATGAAATATATATTGTTATATAACATCTTTACATTCATTAGACTATATATATCATAATAAATTAATTGTAATGGATAGGAAGCTTGTGTTCCTTTTAATTGGCTTTCTTTCCAATTTACTAGCTAGTTAATGTTCATAAATAGGCAAATCTACTTTATGTAAATAACTTAAAAGGCTTTCTTTAACTAATCAACTTATTCAATTTTGACCAATGTGACATAATATAACAAGTTATAAAATTTCATCGTCATTAAAATTACTCAAGGATGTAAATAAGGAATACTTATGTTATTATTTGAATAAACATTATCCTAGGTAATAAAACTATCCAACCTAAATCCATGACAATAATAAATGATTTTAAGACATAAATTCATACCACCATTGTGGAAATTTACATAAAAAACAAAGTTAAGCGATATTAACATTGAAATAAGATTTTGATGAATCTTCGAAGTAAACAACACTTCATCTAGGATTATGGATCGATCACCATATATGTCTAATTCGCCTGTTCCAATCCCTTGTATAATAACTCTTGAGTTATCTCCTATATGATTTATCATGTTTCATGTGGGACGAACTTTCCAGAATTTTATAAAGGCATCTTTATCATTTGCTTTATGTTTGACTGCTTTTGAGTCTGCAATCCATACAAGATGTGAGTCAGTTAGAAAAACAAAATAAGAGATATTGACAAAATAAATGTCTATACAATAAGATTATACCTTTTTAAGCTTGATACAATCGTGCGAAAAGTGACTTATATTGCCATAATAAAAGCACCTTTTTCGTATTTTACTTTTTTAGAGGGTGTTTTCATTTTTCATGTTTTCTATTTTGCCTTTTGGAATCTTGAGTTAGTGGATACTATTCTTACCCTTTTTCAATTTAGGCTCACCATGATGCTTATTCTTTTTGTCCATAGCCCAATGTGTGCTAGGACCAACTACATATACCTTAAAGGACATCTTGGAGGCTTCAAGATGTTCTTCTTCTAGTATGAGATGCTTAATACCATCTTCCACTATCTTGATGCTCTTATCGTGAGTTAGATGCATCTTTATATTCTTTTAACTCTTGAGCTAGTTTGCGCTTGCTACTTATATAATAACTCATAACTAACATCCCATAACTTAACATATTTCATATATATCTCAAATGCTTTTCTGTTATATGGTATGATCACTTCTTATATGTGTTAAATTTGATAATAAGTATCCTCACATTAGTCATTAAGGTAACTCTAAAATGTGCACCGAAAACATACCACATATCCTTTGTAGTTTCTTAAAAAAGTTAATCTCATAGACTAAATTCTAGAGATACTTTAAAAACATGTGAGTGCTTTTATATAATAAATTCACTAAATTGACCCTATATGAGAATTCTATTTGAAATATTACTTAAATGTCTATGAAAATTCTAATTGTGATGATTGTATAAATGATCTTTTGACTTGAGATCTTTAAATTATCTTATATAAAATTGCTATATTTTGATACTACTTATGACTTATCTTGGATATAGGTAACTCAATTTGTAGTCATTGGATATAGTATGAACTATATGAAAGTAGTTAAGTGATCAATATAAGATTCATCATCCTAAAGTAATAAGGGAAATGTTTTGTTATTCTAAATTAGTATTAATTTGAGAAATCCTTAGATAAGGTGAAATAATACTTTAAAATAGTTTTCAATATTATTATAAATAAGCTTAGGTTTTAAAGGAGGTAACATTTCTTGCCTAACCTTTTATATGAACTTTAGAATTTTCTATAGAAATTATTAGAGTTCAGACACGTATGCAACTACAGTAGTTATGACGAACTAATATTAGAAATAATTTTAGAGAAATAACTAAAAAGATCAAACCACATAATAAGGTACAATTTATGTTTATGCTTATTATGTCCACGCATTAATTATGCTATAGACTTTAAAGTGATCTTGGCTTTCAAGAAATAAAAAAAAAAAGTTTCTTTCTTTTTCTGTTATGCTTAGGATTAGTTTTTGCCCCATCATTTTCCCTAATCTAGGGTTTCAGTACTAACATCACGACTTCTGGTTTCTTCTCTTCACCCACTCATTGTTACTTCTCCTCTATCTAAACATTTGCTTCAATCACATCAATTTTCTTAGGGATTTGTCTATTCCTACAAAGGTATTTTTAGGCCATTGGTGATGGAGGAGGTTATTTCACAACCCACAACCGTTTATGCATAACAAAAGCACAACCCAAACACATATACTTCAAAACCAAAACACCAAAATATAGTTTATATAGCCTCAAACAATTTCTCCAAAAATATTAGCTTTTTAGGTTCAATAGTGCTTTTATAAATTTTAAAATAGAGGAATACGTGTAAGATGTTTTCCATATACAATAGGAGCATGTAATAAGTTTATATGAAACACAAATAATAAAGACCATATTCACACAATTTTTTTTTTCAAAATTAGAAAGAGGGCATACGATTCAATGAAATTATTTAAGTAGAAACACACATAAAACCATTGTTTTTCAGAGGTATGATTGAGTCTTTATAAACCCTTTTAATTAAGCCTTAGGCAGAACTATAAAATAATGTTTTTAAACCTTGAAACTTATCAAATCAATATTGATCAAGTAACTTTAACCAAACTAAACAATTAAAGAAGGCTCTAACACCACTATTAGAAATTTGATCGTAATCAAAATGTGAGTATAGCAAAAAAAATAATTTTTATAATTTTCTGATTGGATCTCTTTAATTGAATAATTTAGAAAACATTAATCATAAATAAGAGGGTTAAAGCATATTCCATTTAAAATCTTGTAGAAATTTTCTTCTTAAACTATTAACCATAGTTTTAGCCTCTAATAATATTCACAAAGTAAAGAAAAGAAAAATATTTGATAGGAAAAAAAGTGTGCAAGCTCTTTGTTATCTTTTACTATTTATAAAAAATGATCTAAGGTTTCTTTTTTTTTTGGTAAATCAGAAAATAAATTAATGAGCAAAAATATATACAAAAGGTTCATAGACAAAGCCTCCAAAGGCTCAACATATCCTGAAACAGGGGAGACCTATGAAAAAGGAAAACACCAAGCAATGGGAAAACAACCATAAGTCAAACACTAGGGCTAGTACCTAGATCAGTAAACAAGCATACATGGCCCAAGGAGAAACCAATCCAAACAAGGAAAATTCAGCATGTAATCAGCCAATCTTGAAAAAACTGAGACAAATGAGACAACCACTCACAATTGAGGCCCGAAAATAGTTTGAAAGCTCCCGCCAAGAAATAGTTGTGTTGCTTCTTGAAGCAAGTAGGGACAGTCCAAAGTTGAACTCTAGAGCAGTAGCCTGAAATAAGGTTTCTTTTTAATTAAAATTAAAATAAAATTTATAATTAATCTCTAACTTTAGTTATAATTATAATTTAATTTTAATGAAATCAAATATCTCATATTTGATTTTTGAAGTTTCTTCAAAATTAAGTCCAAATTATTTTAAATTGATTTTGCAACTGCTCTTTATATGTGACCTATTAAGTTTATAATATAATGACAATAATTATAAATTATGATTCTAATTCATAATTAGAATAAGAAAAATTGAGACTTTTAAATTTATCTTTAATTTTTAAGTAAATAATTTATAATTTTAGATCAAGATTGACATCTAGCGATAATGTTATGACTACTTAAACATTAGAAATGTCAAAGTAGTTTGACTTAACCTATTTTTTGCATGATTATAATGTTTAATTTAATCCTTTTCTCATCTAATATTTAAGTTGAACATAAATTATGGAGTTAGTATTTACTATATTTAAATCCAATTACGTTCATACTTGCTAATTAGTAATTAATTTATAATTAATATTTTAAAAATGTTTTCAAATTTAAGTTTACTTTAGTCAAAGAATTAGTAAATCACTAATGAAGAACAATAGAACATAGGAATTGCACTTTGGTAAACTTAACTCTAAAGATTAATGATACAACCATCATAAAGAGAAAATTCATAAACATAAGTAATATTCCACTTGAGATCTTCATAATCGGGCTAATTTGGTAAATTTATTCTCTAACAAACACTTATATTTGAGAGTATATAAGGATGATGTTGAGATTACATTATAGGAATTGACGAAACAAGGTTTATTCAACATAATATTACTCCACACGCTTCCCTTGGTAGTGTTATTTAAGAAGAAAGATAATATCTTGTGAACGTGTTAGACTATAGAGAACTTAATAAGCACACTGTAAGGACAAATTCCATATTCCCTTAATTAAGAGTTTCTTAATAAGCTCTACGTTCGTAGTTTGTATTTTAAACTTGACTTGACATTTGTATCATTAAAATAGAGTTTAACTGGAAGATGTTCGCAGGATTGCGTTCAAGGCTTATAAGAGGCATTATGATTTTTCTTTATCATTGTTTTAGATTTATCAATGCTCCCTAATTTTTTTTAATCTCATGAATAAGATTTTTCAAGTCATATCTAATGAAACATATCTTGGTATTCTTTTATTTCATTGTTATATATACTACATCTTTTAACATCACCTAAAACACCGTAATAAGTTTTATAAAGATATTGGAGGATAATCCATTATAAGTGAAGGGAACTAAATGTATTTTTGGTGCAACACAGTTGCTTTCTTAGGATATTTAGTCCCTAAATAAGGAGTATCTACTGATCCTAGGAAGGTAAAGGCAATAAAAATTGGAAAAAACTCCTAATTCTCTTACACAATTAAATGGTTTCCTTAATATTAGCAGTTATTATAAAAGATTCATAAAGCATTATGATAGCATGGCTAACACTTTGACTAAATTTACAAAAAAAAGACCTTATTTAATTTAGTTTTAGAATAATGAATTACAACAAGCATTTTATAAGTTTAAAGAAGTAGTTATGCTAGTCCTGATCTTAGCCATACCAAACTTCTCATAAATATTTGTAATAAAATTTGATGCCAGTGGACTGGGCATTGTAAATATGCTTCAACACAACTAACATCTGACACGACTCGCCTTTTTGGGCCGTGTTGGCACTAGAGAATGGGTAGGCTTAATGCCACCAAAGCCCGTAGTAAGCCCAACTGTTCTGTCTTTTACTAAAAATCCGGCATGACTCATTCGTTTATCTGATAATCCTTTACCTGCTTGATAGGTTGTAAGAAGCAAGGATTCAAATCTACAATTCTCACATAAAACATCTACTTATCATCAACCAACATCATTCTCAATACCATAACAAATCCATACAGGTTATATGTACATATGATTATGACAAACCATGGAGCGTCTAGAAGTATCTGCAAATTTTACATCATGCCAAAAACATTACTTGATTGATTATCCAAACGAGTCTCAAAAGGCTTGGATTTCTCTCTTGTCCACTTTGCTAATCTCCTGAAATGGTGATAGTGAGGTGTGAGTCTACAACGCGACTCAGTGAGATATAAACATACTACCATGCTTGTGAGACTAGGTAATACAAGGCTAGCTTCACAAGAATGGCCTGTGGCATTCAAAGCAACAATATACAGCATCAAAGGATACACAGGTAGTAATCTCAAATGCGGCAATAACATGAGTATCAATAATAAAGATCAAAGCGAATTGTTCAAAGAAAACAAGAATATGGTTTTTGAATTCTTTTCTGGGTTCTGGGTTCTGGGTTCTTTTCTTTCTAAGCTCTTTTCTTTTCTAGTTTCTTTTCTAGATTTTGAGTTCTTTTTCATTTCTGAGTTCTGATTCTTTTTGAAATTCTTAGGAAGAGACAGAGGCATGCTAGTACGGCATATCTCTCCTTTTCTGATTCTAAACAAGGTCGGCCTAACCTTGCCCCTGGAGGCCTGCCCTCTCCAGGTAGGACCCGGATCTAACCCATCACCGGCGGGTTATCTGTGCACATAGTCTGATAATAAACCCTATCAGCTGGGTATTCTGAGAACTCATCAATCTTGGTTAACATGGAAAACATGATTCATCAAAGAATCGCAATCAATAGGTTCAACACAATAAGGGAACCAGAAGATGCAAAGAATATGAAATCATCTGGTCAATCTGGCATACAACATGCTAGACTCAACTAAATGGAGTCATATGTCAAATAAGTCATATGGATTCAAGAACAATTCAACAAGCCGCAATATTAAAGAAAGGATTACTACACAAATATAGTAGTATGCTTATACTCACCTCAACTATCTCAGAATTTCAGATTTCTTTCTACCTTTCTTGAACTTGAGATGTACTAGGCACGACGTCTAGTTCTACTCCTTTTCTGCTTTCACAAGCTACTGGATAACATGCATGAAAATACATATACCCTCATTAGTCATTCTCATACAAACCTCATTGCTTAACACATAACATTACAAAACTACATAAGTCCCATTCGCGATGGCATAACTCCTTATACCTAGGTCCAATGTTTTTCAAACTTTCCAGTCCTCTAGTTAACACATAAATTCACATTTCTTCTTTTATGACCATGCTCTAATTCGCTCATTAAGGAGATCCAAATCTCCCATTTACAATCAGCTTTAACATGCAGTCATTAGTTGGACCTTTCTCGACTCACAACCTTATAACTCATTCATTTCTCATCCAATTAAGGTGATTCAAAGTTTCATTTTCAATAGACTCATATGGCTATCACATATCCAAGGACGACTAAAAAATGACGCAAATTGGATTTATTGTGATTTTTACAAGCCTGACCTGTTTCTGCTCTCTTCTGTCACTCTAAGGTTAGTAACATGCTTCCCTTAATCGGCCATATCTAACACAATACTCATCCAATTAATAATCCCTTTCTACAGAACTTAGAGGACACATTTTGAAATATTTCGTAAGAAGAACTCGTCATCCAATTCTAACCCTAAGGTCTTCAAACAATTAACTTACAGTTCTCGTTTTAATCTCGCTGGTATTCTGAACCAGTACCAATTCGGGGCCTATTACTCTTATTCGGCTCACCCTAAAATCCTGGAAAACTTCATGGAGATAGTAGACATCTAGATCTACAACTTCTATGTTTTAAGTTTCTCAAGATTCACACGTTAAGCAGCTCAACAAAAATAGACAAGGAGAGTTACGAATCTGTCTCCATGACAGCTCAATCTTCAAAACCCTAGGTTTTGGTTTAACCCCCCAAATCACCATACACACGAAATTTCTTCAAGAATAAGTGTCATTGGACATCAAAGAACATCGATCCATCATCCAAATCATTCAACTCATGCATTCCCTCAAATGGGTTTCACAAAGGAGAGAAAATCAAGCTTTAAACCCATAAATCTAAGCATAGGAGTGGAGGCTTACCTCTTTATGTCACTCAAATGGCTTGAATCACCTTCTTCTTCTTGTTACAAAGCTTGAAAAAGCTTGGAGAGAGTTTCCATGGTGGCTGTCGTGAAAGAGGGAGGAGGAAGAAGACAAGTTTTGTCTTATTCTCCAACTTAGGTCCTTTTATATGCCTCTCAAGTCCACTTAATTACAAAAACGTCATTCTTGATCTGTTTTTTTTTTAAGTCTGTCTGAACCACTTCCTGTGACCACTGAAAAATATCATACATCATTAATTTGATGTTACTAAAAATTATTATTCACTGCTCTGGTTTTAATGACATAAGTTTAAATATCAATTTTATTTCGGTATACCGGTTAAACTAGATACCGGGTATTACATTCTCCCCCCCTTAATAAAAATTCGCCCACGAATTTTGGAAATTTACCTTATTGGGGGAACAACTGGGGATATCTGGTCCTCATTGATTCTTCCGTTTCTCATGTACATTCCTCAATTCTTTGATTTTGCCATTGGACTTTGATCATCGGAATCTCTTTATTCCGCAACTTTCTAATCTGTCTATCTATGATGGCAACTGGAATTTCTTCATAAGAGAGATTTTCTGCTATATTCACTTCTAGGGTTTGCAATACATGAGAAGGATCTGGAATGTACTTCCTTAACATTGATATATGAAAAACTGGATGCACGTAGCTAAGATGAGGAGGCAAAGCTAACCGATATGACACATTTCCAATCCTTTCCAGGATCTCGAATGGTCCAATATATCTAGGATTCAGCTTCCCTCTCTTTCCAAATCTGACTACGCCTTTCATAGGAGAGACTTTTAAGAAAACTTGATCACCTGGTTCATATTGCACGTCCCTTCTCTTAGAATCTGCATAACTCTTTTGTCTACTGAAGGCCATTCTTAATCTTTCCTGTATCAGAGGAACTTTTGCAGAAGTTTCTTGAATTAAATCTGGTCCTTCTAACTGTTTTTCTCCTACTATCCATCCAGAGTGGAGATCTGCACTTCGCCATACAATGCTTCAAAAGGTGCCATTCCAATGGTGGAATGGTAGCTATTGTTGTAAGCAAATTCTATTAAAGGTAGATGACATTCCCAATCTCCACCAAAGTCCAAGACACACATTCTTAACATGTCTTCAAGTGTCTGGATGGTTCTCTCTGATTGCCCATCAGTCTGTGGGTGGAATGCTGTACTAAAATCCAGCTGTGTGCCCATGGCTTCTTGTAGTTTATGCCAGAATCTAGAAGTGAACTGCGTTCCCCTATCAGAAACAATAGACACTGGCACTCCATGATACTTCACAATTATGTCAACATACAACTGGGCTAACTGAGCCGCACTATAAGTGGTTTTAACAAATATAAAGTGGGTGACTTGGTCGATCATCGATTATAACCCAAATAGAATCATGCCCCTTAGGCGTTCTTGGCAATCCAATCACAAAATCCATGGTAATCCGCTCCCACTTCCACTCAGGTAGCGATAGCTCCTGTAGTAGTCCAATGGGCTTCTGATGTTCAAACTTGACCGGTTGACAAGTTAAACAGGTGGATACAAACTGGGCTACATCTTTCTTCATACCTGGCCACCAATATATGCCTTTAACATCATGGTACATCTTGGTGGTTCCAGGGTGAACACTATAGGGTGCATAATGTGCTTCATGCAATATCCTTTGTCTTAGTCCATTTATGTCAGGTACATATATCCTGTCACCACATTTCAATACCCCATCTACTATATTGAACTATGTCATCTTACCATCCTGGACAACTATTCTTAATTTGGTTATCTCAGGATCACTATCTTGGGTAATTTGAATCTCATCAATTAAATCGGACTTCACCTGGAATTGAGCAAGTAATACTTGGGAATCAGATACTTCCAAGTGCAAACCCGCATTAAATAACCCATTTAAATCTTGAACTAGCTCTTTCTTTTGTATGGAGATATGATGCAAACTTCCCATTGATTTTCTGCTCAAAGCATCAGCCACTACATTGGTTCTACCTGGGTGATACAAGATCTGACAGTCATAATCCTTTAGTAACTCAATCCATCGTCTTTGTCTCAGATTCAACTCTTTCTGTTGCTGAATGTACTGAAGACTCTTATGATCTGTATATATTTCACTCTTTTCACCATATAAATAGTGTCTCCAAATTTTCAGTGCAAATATCACCGCTGCCATTTCTAGATCATGCGTAGGATAGTTTACTTCATGTTTCCTCAACTGTCTAGAAGCATAGGCAATTACCCTTCCATTATGCATCAATACACAACCTAAACCAACTTTGGAGGCATCACAATATATCACATAATCACCTTGCCCTGAAGGTAATGCTAACACTGGAGCTGATGTGAGACATTCCTTAAGCTTTTGGAAACTTTGCTCACAGGAATCATCCCACTCAAATCTCACTTGTTTCCGGGTTAACTTCGTCAGGGGAGCAGCTATCTTGGAAAAGTCCTTTACAAATCGTCTGTAATATCCAGCCATACCTAAGAAACTTCTTACTTCAGTAACATTAGTAGGTCTAGGCCAGTTAGACACCGCTTCCACCTTCTGAGGATCTACTTGAATTCCTTCTTTACTAATTATGTGACCCAAGAAATTTACTCTGTCAAGCCAGAACTCACACTTTGCCAACTTGGCATACTGGCGATTATCCTTAGGCTTTGTAACACTATTGTCAAGTGTTTTTCATGTTCCTCTTGGCTCCTGGAATATACCAATATATCATCAATGAACACCACAACGAATTTATTCAAATACGGCCTGAAGATTCTATTCATCAAATCCATAAATGCCGCCGGTGCATTCGTTAAACAAAAAGGAAGCACCAAGAACTCATAATGCCCATATCTGGTTCTAAAGGCAGTTTTTGGCACATCCTCTTTTCGGATCCTTAACTGATGATACCCAGATTTTAGATCAATCTTAGAGAAATGACTGGCTCCTTGTAATTGATCGAACAAATCTTCAATCCGAGGAAGAGGGTATTTATTCTTAATAGTTACTTTATTCAACTGCCGATAATCTATGCATAACCGTAGGGATCCTTCTTTCTTCTTGACAAATAATACTGGCGCACCCCACGGTGAACTACTGGGTCTAATAAACCCTTTATCCAGCAAATCCTGCAACTGCACCTTTAACTCTCTTAGTTCTATAGGTGTCATTCTGTATGGAGAAATGGAGATAGGGTTTGTACCAGGAATGAGTTCTATATTAAACTCTATTTCTCTTTCTGGTGGTAATCTAGGTAAATCTTCTGGAAACACATCTGAAAAATCCCTTACTATAGGGATCTGCTGTATCTCACTTATCTTCCTTCTGGTATCCCTAACATGAGCTATATACCCCTGACATCCCTTCCTTAGAAGTCTTTGAGCATGCATAGCTGAAATTCTGTTGATAGAAAACCCAATTCGATCTCCCTGATATAACACTTTTGTTTCTGGATCTGGCCTAAGTACAATTCTTTTGGCATAACAATCCATTGTAGCATGGTGATTTGACAACCAATCCATACCCAAGATAACATCAAATTCTAATACTGCCAACTCGATCAAATTTGCCATAAATTTTCTGCCTTCTAACTCCACTACATAAGAGGGGTAAACATATTGTACTTCAACAGTTTCCCCTAAGGGTGTAATTATGAACAGTGGGTCTTTCATTGCTTCTCTCCCTTTATCTAGCTTTCTGGCAAAACTTCGGCGCTATGAATGAATGAGTGGCACCCAGTCAAATAGCACTTTAGCATTCGATTCTGGATAAAGACTAAGCCTATACCAACATTCAACATAATTAAAAACAATCATATCTTCTATCATAACAGAGCATAGATATTTTATTCATAATAACCATTTAACTAAATATCAACAGGTTTACATAGGGTTACTATTTATCGCCAGATAGAGGCACTGTGCTTCTTGGGATTAACCGCAAACACTCTCCCCCGCCTCTATTCTATGGGAGGGGTGACATCTGTCCCATATTCTGAGTGAGAGCTTGGCCTTGAGGTCTACCTCTACCAGTTGGGCCTCTATTTACAGGTCTATCTATCTGCACAGTAGTCTGAGAAGCTGGGGGTGGAGCTGCTTGGTTCTCTGGCATTGGGTAGTTTTTCATGAAATGCCCTTGCTGTCCGCACCTATAACAACCTCTGGACCTGAGTCTACAAGGTCCTGGATGATTCTTTCCACAGACATTGCAAGCAGTTCTAACCTGTGACTGTGTTGTAGGTTGCTGTGATCTAGCCCTAGCTGGGTTCTGTACACCACCAGGTACTGAAAAGATTGATGCATCTGGATTTCTGCCCCTACCTTGACCCCCTCTCTGTAGTTCTAGAGGAGCAGACTGTATTGGTTGTTCTGATTGTCTCATCTGAGAGCTATCTCTTTCTCTGCGACCTCTACTGCTCTGGCCTTTACCTTTTCTTCTCGATTCTCTTTCTGCTCTCCCCTCCTTAAACTTTGCTTCTAATTGTCAGTCTTATCAATCAATCTCGACAAATTTGGGAAGTCAATAGCTGCAACAGCACTAAACAAGGAAGGTATAAGTCCCAACTTGTATCTTTCCATTTTTGCGGCTTCAGTAGGCACAATTGTTGTAGCAAATTTGCATAAGCGTAGAAATTCACTTGCATAATCATCCACGCTCATACCAAAGCTTTATCTAAGCCTTTCAAATTGCAGGGCTCGATTCTGTCTCTCATAAGGAGAAATGAACTCATCTATTAATGCCTGCTTAAAGAACTCCCAGGTTGGAGGGTTTTCACCATACAGTTGATCTTCAATATTCCTCTGGAACCACTCCCAGGCATTCTTTGTCAATTTAACCCCCACTAATTCTATGATCCGTGCATCAGAGTAAGTCAATCTCCGGACCATTTTCTCAGTATGACTCATAAACTCTTGGGGATCCTCATGTCTCTCACCACCAAACTCAGGGGTTTGTAATTTCAAGAAATCATTGATGCTTACCCCTTCATCATCTAAAGCTCGCCTAGGCAATGCTCCAGGCATCTGCACTGGTTGAGGTGGTGGTGCAGGAGCAACTTCTGGTACCCCCTGATTCCTTTCTCTCTCTCTCTTTGTCTAAGTATTCTTACTTCTTTTAATTCTAGAACCTCTTGCCTTTCTCTTAAGGCTCGGTTCTCTGCTTCTAAGGCTTCAATCCTTTATTGTAACGTTCTGACCTCTTCCTTTTGAGCAGCTGGGGGTTCAGGCTCATTTTCTATCTCTAATCTCCTCCTAACTCTGGGTGGAGACCTTTCTTCTTGTTGTTCTTGCTGTACAGACTCTACATTAGGTACAGCAGTTGAAATTTCCCCCCTTCTAGGACGACCTCGTCCTCGTCCTCGTTGAGGAGGTGTTCTTCCTCTAGGAGGCATACTAGAGAGAAAGTAAAATCATTTAGACACAATGATAACATGCTATAGACATGATGCAGATCCTATGCTCCATGGTGTCATGCTTATGCAAGATATCATATGCATATTCCATAACATAAACCTTTCTTTAATACTTTTTGTCCATCATGTAAATCACAAGATCCTTACTTTTATACAACCGGGCTCTGATACCATCTGAAACGACCTGCCTTTTTGGGCCGTGTTGGCACTAGGGAATGGGTAGGCTTAATGCCACCAAAACTCGTAGTAAGCCCAACTGTTCTGTCTTCTACTAAAAATCTGGCATGACCCATTCGTTTATCTGATAATCCTTTACCTGCTTGATAGGTTGTAAGAAGCAAGGATTCAAATCTACAATTCTCACATACAACATCTACTTATCATCAACCAACATCATTCTCAATACCATAACAAATCCATACAGGTTATATGTACATATGATTATGACAAACCATGGAGCGTCTAGAAGTATCTGCAAATTTTACTTCATGCAAAAAACATTACTTGATTGATTATCCAAGCGAGTCTCAAAAGGGTTGGATTTCTCTCTTATCCGCTCTGCTAATCTCCTAAAATGGTGATAGTAAGGTGTGAGTCTACAACGCGACTCAGTGAGATATAAATATACTACCATGCTTGTGAGGCTAGGTAATACAAGGCTAGCTTCACAAGAATGGCCTGTGGCATTCAAAGCAACAATATACAACATCAAAGGATACACAGGTAGTAATCTCAAATGCGGCAATAACATGAGTATCAATAATAAAGCTCAAAGCGAATTGTTCAAAGAAAACAAGAATCTGGTTTTTGAATTCTTTTCTGGGTTCTGGGTTTTGGGTTCTTTTCTTTCTAAGCTCTTTTCTTTTCTAGTTTCTTTTCTAGATTCTGAGTTCTTTCTCATTTCTGAGTTCTGATTCTTTCTGAAATTCTTAGGAAGAGACAGAGGCATGCTAGTACGGCATATCTCCCCTTTTCTGATTCTAGACAAGGTCGGCCTAACCTTGCCCTTGGAGGCCTACCCTCTCCAGGTAGGACCCGGATCTAACCCATCACCGGCGGGTTATCTATGTGCACATAGTCTGATAATAAACCCTATCAGCTGGTTATTCTGAGAACTCATCAATCTTGGTTAACATGGAAAACATGATTCATTAAAGAATCGCAATCAATAGGTTCAACACAATAAGAGAACCAGAAGATGCAAAGAATATGAAATCATCTGGTCAATCTGGCATACAACATGCTAGACTCAACTAAATGGAGTCATATGTCAAATAAGTCATATGGATTCAAGAACAATTCAACAAGCCGCAATATTAAAGAAAGGATTACTACACAAGTATAGTAGTATGCTTATACTCACCTCAACTATCTCAGAATTTCGGATTTCTTTCTACCTTTCTTGAACTTGAGATGTACTAGGCACGACGTCTAGTTCTACTCCTTTTCTGCTTTCACAAGCTACTGGATAACATGCATGAAAATACATATACCCTCATTAGTCATTCTCATACAAACCTCATTGCTTAACACATAACATTACAAAACTACATAAGTCCCATTCGCGATGGCATAACTCCTTATACCTAGGTCCAATGTTTTTCAAACTTTCCATTCCTCTAGTTAACACATAAATTCACATTTCTTCTTTTATGACCATGCTCTAATTCGCTCATTAAGGAGATCCAAATCTCCCATTTACAATCAGCTTTAACATGCAGTCATTAGTTGGACCTTTCTCGACTCACAACCTTATAACTCATTCATTTCTCATCCAATTAAGGTGATTCCAAGTTTCATTTTCAATAGACTCATATGGCTATCAGATATCCAAGGACAACTCAAAAATGACGCAAATTGGATTTATTGTGATTTTTACAAGCCTGACCTGTTTCTGCTCTCTTCTGTCACTCTAAGGTTAGTAACATGCTTCCCTTAATCGGCCATATCTAACACAATACTCATCCAATTAATAATCCCTTTCTACAGAACTTAGAGGACACATTTTGAAACATTTCGTAAGAAGAACTCGTCATCCAATTCTAACCCTAAGGTCTTCAAACAATTAACTTACAGTTCTCGTTTTAATCTCGCTGGTATTCTGAACCAGTACCAATTCGGGGCCTATTACTCTTATTCGGCTCACCCTAAAATCCTGGAAAACTTCATGGAGATAGTAGACATCTAGATCTACAACTTCTATGTTTTAAGTTTCTCCAGATTCACACGTTAAACAGCTCAAAAAAAATATACAAAGAGAGTCACGAATCTGTCTCCATGACAGCTCAACCTTCAAAACCCTAGGTTTTGGTTTAACCCCCCAAATCACCATACACACGAAATTTCTTTAAGAATAAGTGTCATTGGACATCAAAGAACATCGATCCATCATTCAACTCATGCATTCCCTCAAATGGGTTTCACAAAGAAGAGAAAATCAAGCTTTAAACCCATAGATCTAAGCATAGGAGTGGAGGCTTACCTCTTTATGTCACTCAAATGGCTTGAATCACCTTCTTCTTCTTGTTACAAAGCTTGAAAAAGCTTGGAGAGAGCTTCCATGGTGGCTGTCGTGAAAGAGGGAGGAGGAAGAAGACAAGTTTTGTCTTATTCTCCAACTTAGGTCCTTTTATATGTCTCTCAAGTCCACTTAATTACAAAAACGTCATTCTTGATCTGTTTTTTAAAAAAAAACGTCTGTCTGAACCACTTCCTGTGACCACCGAAAAATATCATACATCATTAATTTGATGTCACTAAAAATTATTATTCACTGCTCTGGTTTTAATGACATAAGTCTAAATATCAATTTTATTTCGGTGTACCGGTTAAATTAGATACCGGGTATTACAACATCCTATATTATTTCTTTTAGCAAATTATTTACACCTAGCCACTTGGGTTTATCTACTTATGAGATGAATTAACCTTTATTAAATCCATCAAATATTGGCATAATTACTTTAATGAGAGACATTTTGTAGTCAAGGTTGATCATAAATTAACTTGGTTACTTTTTGGGTATGATTTTGAAATACCTTACAGGAATGGAAGGAAAATGTGGTAATTGAATCTTTCTCTAGGTTCACTAATGCATAGCTCCTTATATTGACTATTTATTAAGTGTAGAACTTATTATTAGATGAATTCAAGGAGAGTTAGGCTAGAGATTCACCACTGTAGGTTCTCATTAATAAGCTTAAGGATAAGGGTGTATTGTTATATTTTAATACTTAATGAGTGGAAAGATGACTTGTTTAAGATGGAAGGAAAATTTGTTTATTAGTTTCAACCATACATTAAAAAATTCATAAGTAAAGGGCATGATAGAGCTTAAGGAGAGCGTTTTGATATTATTTACATTGCTAAAATGCTATAAAATTTGTTATATTGGAAAGGTTTGACTAATGATAAAATTATATAAAAAGTTGCATTCTTTTTTAAAGGGACAAATACAATCTAGAGACTTATCTTGGATTATTGAATCCTTGACCATTGCGCAGGGGTGTTAGATAAAAATAAACATGATTTTTGTAAAAGATTTGCTTAGCTCGAGGGAAATTTTAGTGATGCTTATTGTTATAGACTAATTGAGTAAGTATTTTCATTTTATAGCACTTAAAAATACTTATTTTGCACTAGAGGTGGCTCAATTTTTTATAAACAATATCTTTAGAATTCATGGGATATCATAAGTCATAATGAGTAACAAAAACCTGTATCCCTAATTTTTTCTTTTGTAAGAGAATCTTTCATACTTTAAGATGTGAGCTTACAAATGTCCACACTATATCGCCCTTAATCTATTAGATAAGCTGAGGTTGTAAACAAAAATTTATGGACTTATTTAATGTTACATATTAGGAATTGTTCTAAAAAATGGGTAGAAATGATACCTTTAATAGAGTGGCTGTACAATATCACTTATAATGTTGCCATTAATTCAATCCCATTATGAATACTATATGGTTACCCCTCCCATTTATATGCCTTATTGGTGATTACATATTTTTGGTAGTAAAGCAAACACTCATTGAGAGAGAATGAAACCACAAATTGATAATAGAAGAATAAAAATATAATAATTCATTATGGGAGATTAGGCATATACTAAATTCTAGCCTTAACATCAACAATAACTATACTATAAGAGGAATCACAATTTATGCCTTCTCCCAAAGGTAATAATCTTTAGAAATGGTAAATGATTTTTATCAATATAAAAAATAAAAGAAGTTATATTAAAAAAAAAGGGATTGATTTTGTACTCAAAGTGAATTGTTAAAATTTAGTCAAAATAAGTTTTGTTAGACTGAATCGACACAACAAAAATGTTAATTTTTAAACTAACTAAGCCAAAATGGACATAACATGCTAAAATACCTACAACTTGTAACCGATATTAGCTAGCTTTATTTAGGTTTAGTGTATTGGGTAAATGAAAATGATCTAATTGATTTTACTTGGGTAAACTTAAACTAACCTAAAGCCCCAAGCTTATCATAAGTACTACTTTTGAACCTGAGCCTATAAAGTAAATAAAAGGGTAAAAGACGTAATCATTCCGTCTAATTCAAGAAACATTAGAAAAAACCCCTAATATTTAACTTTTTTAAAAAACTTTTTACAGTTTTTAATTAAAAAAAAACCCCTTTCTCATAAACTTTAGCTAAACAAATAACGACAAATCAGTATATAATATAAACATTAGATATAGATTAATCAAATGTCGCAATATGGTAATCCAATTAAGTTCCTAAATATTATCGAAACCAATTAAATTTTATGTAAATTAATAATTTAAGATAATTATAACAAATTATTAGTTTGAGTCAAATTTTAATTAGTTTAATTTGATTTTTAAGAGTGGGTTATATCATAATGTAAACAATATTTGATTAGTACAAGTGTGATGCTCATGATATATGCATTTAATTGTTATTTTAACTAAAGTCTAAAGGAAGGAGTTTTAGGTTTTGCACAATTCATCTTTTAACAACTAATTTATTATAGTTATTATGGAATTTCTAATATCTATGCCATCATTCAGACCCTTAATGGGCCAAACAAATTCATAAAGGCATTTATAGGAAAAATATATATAGGCAATCAATTTTAATAATTATTAGGCTTAAGGCTTTAAATTCGGCCCTTAGTAACTTATATCCAAACCTTAGTTCTTTTATAAAAATGGTGTTGCTCCATATGATTTGTGTGAATATGTGTTAGTGCTACAAAGTCTTTTCTAGATATAAATCTGTAACTCATATATTAGGCAATTGCACTTGTCATTGATAAGCAATATAATGGTAAATAGGGTTAAACCAAAGAAGAAGCATTGTGGATTAGAAAGCTTAACACTATTGACTATTCTAAAGATAATAAATAAAGAAATAGATTTGATATTTTTAATAATGAATCATAAAGTAAATATAAATTTAAACCTATATAATATGTAAGGAACAAATATAAGAAAATTAATCAAAATGCTACACTTATATTTCTCGTAGTAGTACTTAAGACTTTATAATTTAATTAATCTAGAATGAATCTATTCTCTAGATCAATATGATTGTCCAAAAATTAAAATTGCACTCTTTAGATTATAGTCATCTATTCTTTGGTTGGTTAACCTGTATCTTTATCATTGTTAACACCTCTTTTAAAATGCATTACATTATGTGAAATTATGTGAAAAGTTTTAAACTAATGCTAGGAAAATCATGTGGGCCTCTGTTGAACATTCTATTTAACACCTCTACCTAAGTCATAATCTAATCATATGCATGATCTCTCGAGTTATGAATATATGAATTGAGATAAGACTTAAATGTTGACAAGAATAAATGATCACCAAAACCAATCAAAGATAACTCAAAAGATATATTTTATATCATAAATTAAACCAAATCAACCGATATAGAATTAACTTTTAGAAATTTTCCTACCTAAACATAGAAAATTATTTAGTAATTATGCTTAACAAAAATAGAGAAATTAGGGTATAAATGAATCAAGATGAAATCCTAATTTTTTTTGATAACTTGATATATTAAGATGACATCTAGATCTTGATTCTCTAGTAGAAAAAGTTTCAAATGCCTTTTTTTTTTTAGATTAGAGAAGCCTTAAAAAAACTAACCATAGCTTTTACAGAGAAAAAGATGTTTCTAATGTGTTTTTTTTTTAATTCGGATAGAGTCTCCTAAAAATTATAATTTTCATATTTAAATATGTTTTAGTCAATCTAAAGCCATGGCCCATAAGTAGGCCTAACTAATTCCTTCGGGTGAGATACACAACCTCTAGTACAATCACGTCTCTAAGCCATGTATATTTTTTTTCTTTAAGATCAATACACTACATCTGGCATAACCGTATCTCTTAACTATAAATCTGTTGGGCCCCGATTCTTTTTTTTTTCAAGTCAACAAGCTTGATTAAATTATTTTGAGGCATAATTAAACTATTTTGAGGTCTAGATTGATAATTGTAATTTGATTGGAATAAATTGAGGATTTTATTGCTTAAGTTATGATTATTTAATGAAAGGATTTAGTGAACTTTGATTTGTTGAGAAATTATTATTTTGTGATATATTGTTAATATTTAAAAGAATTATATAAATTGAGGTTGCTATGAATTTAGGTGATGGAGATTAAAATTGAATTAGAGCTTGTATGGATTTTAAAATTCAATGAATAAGAAGGTTATAGGATGATTGTTTTAATTGATGGAATTGAGAAGTCTAATTTGGAATTTGAGATTTTAGTGCTTAAGTAAGAATTATTAATTGAAGAAATTGAGTTAAATTAGAATTTGATCTTGGTGCTAGACTTGAAAAGAATTAAATGGTGTTAGGATAAATTTGGATGATGATATATGGTTATATATCTTTTAGCCCTTTAATGGTCTTTTAAATAAAGATGGAAGAAAGCCTTTGGGCTAGTGCCCAATTAGGAGGATAAGAAAGGGGATGAAATAAACTATGGGCTAGGATCCATTAGGTTGCATTTAAATGAAGAAGGAAGGAATTGGGCTTGAGTATTATTAGGTTAAAGAAATAGTTAGCCAAGTAAAATTAAAAGTAGGAGGCTTGAGAAGATTAAAAGAGGAAGCCCATTAGGAGCCCACAAAATTTCAAATGGGAAAGAGGGAAATGAAAATTTGGTGAAAGTTAGAAGGAGGGAAATTTTGGGCTTGAAACTTGGGCTAAGAGTAAGGGTTAGGTTTAAGTTAAAGAGAAGAGTTAGGTTTTAAAGAAAAGAAGAGGAGGCAAACGAAATTTTAAGGGAGGAAGCTTAAGGTGATGTCGTTTTTGACTAGGTAAGTAAGTGAGAAAAGAAGAAAAACCTAGGTTATTTTAGTGAGTCATCCGAAAGTTGCAAGGGAGGAAGCATGTGAGAAGTTTTCGAAAACTTCAAGGGAGAAAAGCAAGAAGGGTGGTTCGGCCATCAAGGAGAAGAAGAAAGAAGAAGAAAAAAACGTGAAGACCTTGGAGTTTCTTGGAGATTTTCGTGAAACCTAAGGGAAAAAGGAAGAGTTGTCTTCCATTTGAGCCAAAGGAAGAAGCTTGCGTGGGTGGTCTTGAATGGTAAGACTTTGAAAATTTCTTGACTTCTTGATAGGGTTCTTGCTTTCCTTGCTTAAGCATGGTGTTGGAGGTTTCTAGATGAAGAAAGAAGAAGGTTTGAATGGATGTTCAAAATTTCAGATTTGGGGATAGGGTTAGGATTACAAAATTGTCTCAACATGTGGTTAGATTTTTCCTTTTCCTTGGTTAATATGATGATTGATGATGATTGGGTTAGGAAAGAATGGGAAAAGAGAAGAGACTTGATGTTTGGAAATTTTCAGCTTTGTGTATGGTTTAGGTTTTGGAAATTTCGAAATTTTGGAATAGTTTTGAAGGGGGTTTTAGTTGAAATAGCTAAGGAAAGGTATAAGTGAGATTATAAGTGAGATTTTGTAAGGTTTAAGCCAAGTTTTTCATTCCTTTAAAAATTCCAGCAATGGGTAATTGTGTTAAAATGTGTTTATGAAAGTGGTCTGAATGAGTTTTGATGTTGTTAACGATTTAGATAGAATATAAGTGAGGTATATGAGGTTATGTAGATTGAAAGTCAAGTCATTCTTGAAAAATTGCAGCATGTTGATCTTATGTTAAGTAAGAGTTTTAAGCCTTGATTCAAGTCAAATAAAGTAATTGAAGGTATAAGGAAGTTAAGAAAGTTGAAATGGAAGTTTTTCCATGCATTGTTAAAATTCCAGCAATGTTCCCATTTGTTAATTCATAGATGTTTTTGGTGTTAAAGATGAGTTTTAATGTAAATTGTTGAGCTAAGTCATGGGTAAGATGATGTTGAAGAAATCTCATGTTTTCCTTGAATTAAAATTTCAGCATTGGTATTAGTTGGTTAATTCATGGTTTTTGTTGGTAGTTTGTTTAATGATGGTGGTTTGAAATGTATTGATGAAGGATTGATGAGGAAAGAAAGAAAAGAATTTAGTTTTCAAGAAAGAAGCAAAATCTGAAATTTTGGGTTTTCATATAGGTAAGGATTTTCAAAAGTTGATGGCTATTGAGCTTTGATGTTAAAGGTTAGGTTAAAGTATAGGTAATATGATGTTGCATGAATTTTAAGTTTTCCCATTCTTGGAAATTTCCAGCACTTGATTTGTTGTTAAATTGTGCATCTAAGATGGGATTTTGCTTAGTTTAGAGATATGTTTTGATGGTAATGATTTAGATAAAGGATGGCTAAGATGATGGCAAAGAAATTACATGTTTTCCTTGTCTTTGGAAAATTCCAGCATGTGTATTATTTGGTTAATTCATGATTTTGCTTAGAATTTGTTTTTCTTGGTTATCATGGTGATTTGAATGAATGATTGGTGAGGGGATAAGGAAAGAATATGAAAAGAATGAAAAAGGGAAAAAATTTCAGCATGTATGGATGGCCTAGAGTTGATGATTTTCAACAAAATATGGATTAAATTGATAAAGGTTATGATTGGTATAGCTTGGAAAAGGTGTTGGTAAAGTTAGTTAGTGTTTAAGTTAAGTTTTTATATGCTTGGGAAAATTCCAGCATTGAGGTATTTGGGTTATTGTGTTTAATATGTTTAGTGAAGATGGATTGAAGAGTTAGTGGAGGAAAGGATAAGGAAAGAAGAAGGATTATGGAAATGGAAAGAAGAAAATCAGCATTGGTGGATCTTTGTAGAGCATGAGATTGATGAAACTTTGGATTACGTTTGAGAAGGGATTTGATAGTTATAATTGAAGAATGGCATAGTTACAGTTGGATAGGTTTTAATTCATGTTTTGCATTCTTTAGAAAATTTCAGCATATGATTTTTTATTAATTAGGACTTTTTATGTTTTGAATAAGGCCATTAAAACAATTGGAGGTTGAGGAAGATCAATTTGACCAATTGCAAGCCAAAGGATAAGAGGTGGGTAATTATTTAATATTTGAGATGTGAGTTACGGAATTGTTGTGAAATAAATGCTAATACGTGTTTTCCGATGACTTGTAAAGTGTTGGGTTACATTATTAATTGCAAGATATGAACTTGTATTAAGTGCTTTATATTATTATGTGCAATGAAATGCATAATCAATTGTCAAAGAAATTGCCGAATGGAAAAAAAAAAGTGAATTATGAGATTTTGATGCCATGTTAGGCAAGTATGTGTGAATAATGTGCAAATACATGAATATGTGGGTTTGTAGTGATCCCCTCTGATTAGCAAGTGCGCACTTGTCATAGGCTTCGCCCGCCTGCCCGCTAGTGGCATAGGAGCTCCGAATCGGACTCCCCTCTGTTCACGGCTACACATGGTCGCTTGTCGAACATGTGTAGTACGTTCTGTTAGGATCACTCAAACCATTTGATATGTGATTTTGTGCTATTACGTGATATTTGTTGACTTTGTCAATATTCCATTTTGTTATGTGCTTTGTAGACGTTGTAAATCCATTGGTTTTGTGAATATGTGTTTTTGTGTTATAAGTGTTAACTTTGTAACTGGTGTGTTTTATCGGAAAGATGATAATTGTAATTATTATCTTGAAAATGATTTATTCGAAATGTTTTGTCTTATTGGAAAATGATTTTGACAAAAATAGTTTTGAAACTAATTGTTTAAGACAATTTCGGCGTGCTTATTTCTCTTTTGTTAAATTTTTACCCACGGAGCCGTCGTGCTCACCCCCCCTTATCTCCCTCCTCAGGTTTTGAACAAGAAATCGAGTTCCGCATCGAGATTGAAACAAATTTGATGCATCTTGCTTTTGAAGTTATGTTGTAAAAGAAAGGCATTAGTTTATTCTCTATTCGTTTGTTTTTGTTAAATTAGTTGTAATCGGGCTAAATGCCCTTTGATGAGTTGTATTAGTTTATTGTCATGTAAATCATAAGGTTTTGAGGTTCCAAATGTACTTTATATATCTATATATCCTTTAATATTTGAAGTTCAAATGTAATGTATAAGATAATGTATGATTGTAAGATTGGAAAAGCAGAAAAAAAAAAAAAGATGAGTTGGTATTGTTGTATGGATTGAAATGGTTAGAATTCTTAAGATTGCAATGTGGCCCTTTGAGTTGGAGATAGGCTGTGCTATTGAGTTGGAAGATAGAAGTGGTTTTATGCAGGTTTGGAGCTTGGATGGATAGATTAGGATTTTTGGCTAGATCAATTTTAGGGGAGGTGCTGTCCAATTTTTCTTAAAAATGGACAGAAACTTCACTTAGGTTTTAGACTATGTTAGAGCTTGAATTTGAAATGGGTAGATTTCTTGAAGTTTGTAGATAGTGTCAAGATCTTGAAAACGAGATAAAATGGGTCATGATTGGACTTAAGATGAAAAAGTTATGAACGTTTGAAAATTTTGATTTACTATTCTTTTGGTAAGATTTCACTATTCATATGGTCATTAGCTTAAACAAGGTTTTAATTCTTTCAATGATTGAAGTGAGTTATGAAATTGTTTTGCTTAAGATTGAGGTTTATAGAATAAAGTGAAAAGGAATGAGAACAAATTAGTATGAAAATGAATTTTAAGATGAATAAGATGAAAAAAAAAATTATTGGGATTTTTCGGATTAGTCGAGGTTTTCTAAGGAATCATGTATGCGTACGAAGAAATCTGTATGATTAGTTGGGTTCCAGAAATGGGATCCAACAAAATCTTCCTGTTGCTTCAATATTTTCATGTGATCTTTTATACAATTATAGCTCAAATCGTTTCATTGGCTACACTTGATTTTTTTTAGGGCATAGATTGACATATATGTTTAGGCCAAATTATGTTCCTCAAAAGAATTATGAATTTCTTTGTATTTTTTATTGGAATGGCCTCAAATTCTTGAATAATATCATTCCAAGGTCCAATTTTATGCAATGACCTTAAAAGATAAAAAACATAAGTAAAACAAGTTAATTAGCATTAAAATCAAGTAAACTACTTAATAAAGTATGCGTATTTTTTATGCAAATCAAATATCCCTACACTTAAACAAATCAATTTAATCAATCTTAACTTAAAACAGTAGCAATTCTAGTACATAATTAATAAATCAGTCAAATTAATTAAGATTATCCATCATTCATTCAATTGCATTGTTTATCACTTAGTTAGACATTTAGGTTCTTGGATTAAGTCATAAATTAATTCAACTCAACTTAACAATCCTTTAAATATCAACTTAATATACAAAACTTAACCTAATGCATAAGGCAAACATACACAAGCAAAATGCCTAAACTTTCAAACATTTTAATAATCCAGATTAAAGTAAAGATAAGACAAAACTTTGAATTTACAAAGCAACATTTAGAGGTTTCTTTGGACGATTACCTAAAGTTTTAACACGAAAGCAAACATCTTTTCATAAAGACTCCTAGTTACTCAATTATGTCACTATTTCAAATGACTATAAGTACCACTCTTTAATTTTAACCTATTCACTTAGCTTAAGCCATTGGAATGAATTTATTTATGCTCACTTATTCACATTTTTTTTTGTAAAATTTTAAAAGACTTTTTCTAACTTGATGATATGCCTAAAATATGTAAAAATAACATAATACAAATTAATATCCATTTTATGATTATTGGAGCAAACTATAAGTAAGTTATCAATGCTCATAATTATTGGTCTAAACTAATTAAGTCACAACATAACTAAATTTATAATTTCATCTTAATCAATCTTCTTTATAAAAAATTCTCCAAAATTATTCCATTTTATATAATGATAATAAAATTGATAAGCAAAACAAGGCCTATAAATAATTGATTTCTTGTTTGTACTTAAGTTATACATTATACTCAATGTACAAAATATAAAGAAATAAAGCAAACATTAAGGATAAGAACAAAAAGGGTGGAAAATAAAAAGGGATTATAAACTTCTCATCCTGTTTATCATTTGTTGCCTATATACATCTAAATTTTATTTATACCTTGAGAACAATACAACTAAAGAAAACACAAAAATTAAAATGCAAACATAATTGAAAACCAATATATAGAAACAAACTATAATTACCAAACTATGTAATAATAGAAAACAAGATGGAAAATAAGACAATATATTTATATTAGTCTACAATAAGAAAACATAATCAAAAATTGAATATATAAAAACCCCAAAATTCTAACTACAGTATATCAAGAAATAGAATCATCAAGATTATTAGCAAGTCAACATCAACGGGTACCATGGAAAGTTAATTGGGTAGAGGATATGGTAAATTTTTGGAAGTCCTATTATTGATAATAGACTAAGAAACTCGATGCTCCAACTGGTCTAAACGTACAAACATTCTTATAGTTTCCTCAATATGAGACCATTTTCAGTATGTCCGTCGAACTTGTTCTATATAAATTGGATTCTTGTTAGGATTGTGGGTTCATCTTCATCCCAGGTGGCCTCTTACACTTTGATCATTCACTATTGATTTGTTCTCAACATATTCATTTCCATCATCTTAAAGTTAGTAGTGAGTGTAAAAGAACCAAATGTCAAAATGGGCAGACTTTTATATACATCTAACTTTATCAACAAATATCCTCCAACAATACCCTTTATCTATTGCTTTTCCATATCACCCAAGTATATTACGAAGCATGATATGAGGTTTCATAATGCTTGTCACAACATACTCCCTAGATAAAATAGATCATAAAGTGTAACCATGCCACTATTTTTTCACTTTTCTTACAATAGAATGTGTGAAGACACAATGCAAGTAATGGATAATAGTTTATATGACTTCCCTATTTATAGACTTAGTGAGAGAATAAATGGATTAAATGTTGTAAATAATTTTTATAATATTTTGGCAATTACATTAGGGAGAACAATCAATATTGGTTGATACATGGATGAGTCTATTTTGATTTAGTATAAGGATTAAGACCCATACTTCATCAAAAATTCATTGAAAAACATATTTTAGTTTTTATTTTATAGTAAAACTTTAACACCAATCCTATTATTGATACTAAAATTTATACTGACTCTTATAGACAATAAGATTTCTAGAGTTATTTCCTTAAAGTACAATTCATCCACTTTAAAGAATTTGGTCCATCTTGTGTAATCAATATATCCTCTATTATGACTATCATTTTCAAAGCATTCTAATTCGTAATCCTACCATCTATAAAGGTAAAGATTTTAAATAGCTATATCTTAGACATCTTAGATACGAGAAAGGATAAGACGGGTTTTTAGTGGTGTTGCTTCTCTTTCTTGTACATTCTCTTATGATGACTCTCCTTTTCCCTTGATTAATTTCATGCCTTACATTGTTCTTGGATGCTATATGTGTGGGAGAGGATGTTTGTGTGCTAAAATTGATTATACATGTGATAATTTGAGAGAAATGAAGAAGAATGATATTAGAACATAAAGAATGAAGTAAAAAGGTGATTCCTAGCAAAGATGATTGTTTAATCCTATAACATATAGTCTATAATATAGTGATGATACAAACTACGGTGATTCTAGGTTTGTATATGTTTTTAGGAAATAAATGTAGTCTAAACTATGGGATCTTCTGGGAAAAGGTTTTTAAATACATAACTAGGCCATATGTGTGTCCCAAACTGTGGATCTTAATGTCTTCACCAACTTAATTACATGACCAAGGACACAACCATATCCCTAGGCCATGGATCCTCTTGTTTCTCTTAATGAGTATATCCGAGGTCATGTTCAATACTTAAAGCCATTACATACCTGAATTTTAAGCTTTCGATATCTTATTCTTTAGATCTTTCATCTTAATTTTTTTTAAAGCTTCTCACCTATATGCTTGTTCATTTTTGCTTACTACTTATAAAATTTGAACTATATAAACAAAGAAAAATGCAAAGAAATGAGATAAATTTATTGTAATATTAATAAAAATAACCATAAGCACACAAATTTAAATTACATCTAAATAAAATTAAAAGATGGTTGCATTACCTCCTAATAATGATTTCTTGAAAACTCTTATTTTCAGACTTCTTTCATCAACTTGATGAATAGGGGAATACCTCTATAATGGTAAATAGGCCAAACCACCTTGATTTGAGCTTCTGTAAAAATAATCTTAGGCAAGAATTATATATGAGCGCTTGATCACCATTTGCAAACTCCTTAAACAAAAGGTGTTG
Organism: Erythroxylum novogranatense; assembly: GCA_029891385.1. NCBI lineage: Eukaryota > Viridiplantae > Streptophyta > Magnoliopsida > Malpighiales > Erythroxylaceae > Erythroxylum > Erythroxylum novogranatense. The sequence continues at coordinate 54,595,053 of CM057232.1, forward strand.
ATCTGTTCATCGCTTTGTTCACTTCTTGTATATTCTTGCATTTTTATGTTCGTAATTTCTCTAGTTCATTCAATTTTAACATTCTTTTATGACTTGTATTTTTCAATTAGTGGCTTAGTATGCTTTATACTATAACTCAATAGGAATATGAAGTCCTTTTTTAAAGAACAACCCATATGATGTCATTCTAATAGGTTTTTATAAGTTGTCATTTATGCCTAAAAAGTAACATCTAACTTTAATGACCAATCCTCTTAGAGTTGTCTACTGTTTTTTTTCTAGAATCCTCTTCAATTCCTTATTACATAGTTATACCTGTTCGCTAGTTTAAGAGTGATAGGGTTGTAATTTTGTGCATGACACTATATTTGCGTAGTAATATATCAAATTTTACATTGTAAAAGTGTATTCCTCTATCTCAAATTATCGCTCTAAGTATGCCAAATCTAGTAAATGTCTTCTTGAAAATTTTTGTAATGAATTTAGAATAATTGGATGGTATAGCTATAACTTTTACTCATTTTGATATGTAATCCACTGCCACTAAAATGTATTTATTCCTATACAAACTTGGGAATGAACTTAAGAAATCAATCCCTCACACATTCAATAGTTCATAAATTAAAATGTTTGTAAGAGGCATTTCACGTTTTCAAGAAATATTACTTTATCTTTGAAATTTATTTTCAGTATTCACATGCCTATGAGCTATTGACACACTTGACAAATAAACCTACTTGTAAGATTGTTGTTGCAATTCTATTAACCCTAAATGACCTCCTGCTTCCTTTAAATGACAATGTCACATTATATAGTCCATCTCTTCCTCTAATATACATCTATTTATAACTAAACATGAACATATTTCAAACAGAAACAAGTCTTCCCACATGTAATATTTCAAATTAGAAAAAAAAATTCTTCTTTTACTAATATAACTTTTTTGCTAAATTGTTATCACAATTTGCAAACCAAGAAAAGGAATTAAATTTTTGTGTAAAGTATAATTGCTCATTAGGGAATTTGCCATCTATATCTTCTTCATCCAACTCCTCCAGATTTGATTTTCTAAACATAGGTTTACTGCTAGGGCTTTTACCTTATTTTTATCTCTAATATCCAAATTAAACTCTTGTAATAACAAAATTCATCTAATTAATATAGGCTTAGCATCACAAATACAAAGAAGGAAAGTTAAGTTGATTGATCTATGAAAATAATGAATTTAAACAACATAAGGTATGATTTGAACTTTTTAAATGTGAATGCTATAGCTAACAACTCCTTCTCAATGATATTGTAATGTGTACGAGCATCAATTAGAGTTTTAAAATGCTTCTTTTTCTATTTTCCAATCACAAATACACTATAGTCACTTACATCACATAAAAGTCCAAAAGGGATATTCCAATCTAGTGCTACCATGATGGATGCACTATTTAGCTTTTGCTTTAAGATCATGAATGGCTTCAAACAAGTTATAGAAAAAAGTAAAGGGGAAATCCTTATGAAGTAAGTCAGTAAAGTGTTGAGTTACTTTAGAGAAGTCCTTTATAAAGCATCGATAAAACTCAGCATGTCCCAAAAAGTTTATTATTGCTTTTACTAACACAGGTGTTAGTAGCTTCTCATTCGCTTTGTGTTTTGTCTTATCTACCTTAATTTCTTGATATGTAATTTTTTATCCCACCATTATGCCTTCTTGCACTATAAAGTAACATTTTTCTTAATTTAGTACTAGATTAGTCTCCTCACATCTTTGCAGTACCTTTTTTATATTATAGATGAATCGATCATAAGAATCACCAAAGAGTGAAAATCATCTATAAAAACCTTCACTACCTCTTAAATCATACCCTAAAAAATTATCTTTATGCACCTTTAAAGTATTGATGGTGCATTGTATACTCTAAAACATTTTAAGATAAGTAAATGTTCTATATGTGTAAGTACATGTGGTTTTACCTTGATTATAGTTGCAATTTGGATTTGAAAATAACCCGAATAGTATTTAAAAATAATTTGAATGCCTATCTAAGAAACAATAATACATATGCCTTAAGATATGTGATAATATTTGGTCAATAAATAGCTGAGGGAAATGGTCTTTGTGTGTTGCAACATTTATTTTTTTATAGTTGATACAAACTCTCCACCCAGTAAATAAATGAAAGGGGGAAATGGTCATCATTATGATCAACTCATTCTTCTCATTTGGAGTAACCATCATCTCTACTTTCTCTATTATTATTTGTATAAAGCTTCCAATAAACTATTACATATAATGTTTATTATACTTAAGTTTAGTAGTTTTACAACCTCAACTTTTATGATATCTTTCAATTTAAGCTTCTCTAGGGTTGCATTATAAGTTTGTGCCCTTTTTCTATTAATTTTTTTTGGATGCAATATGAAGAGTTGTTTCCCTTTATGTCATAAAGTTTATATGCCAAAACTTGTATATGCTCATGTGACATTATAGTAACTTATCATTTTGTTCATTCGATAACCTAGCTCCAATTATCATTAATAATATTGAGTTCTCCTCCAAAAATGCAAGTTAAATTGCTTCAATTCTAAATTTGGTGGTTCCTTTATAAACGTTCCATTTTCTGTCAAATTATTCACATTATATTCTTAGTCTTTCCTTGTTAAAAGGTCTTTTCTTGCTTCTAAATAGGCTACTTGCTCCTACAACTCTTCACCTTTCATGTCAATTTCCTATCCTTTATTGATAATAATGTTTTCAAATGTCTTTTTGTATAACTCCCTCCAAAGAGTTTGGTATTTCATTGTTTAATATATTAAGGGAGTTATAATAATCATCATCTCTAATGGAGTGTTTTAATGCATTCAAATTTTTAAAGTTTACATTTTTGTTCTCCAACCCTAAGGGTTAATTTTCCTTTATGTATATCTGTTATAGATTTTGTTGTAACTAGAAATGGTCTATTTAAGATTAGACATACTTCAATATCTTCTTTCAAATATAAAATAAAAAATCAATTCATAAAATGAATTTACAACATTGACAAACACTTCTTCAATTATTCTCCTAAGATACTTAATTGATCTTTTAGCTAGTTGTAAGCAAATCTTAGGTTCATATAGCCCTAATTTCTCAAAATAAAGTAAGACATCAAATTAATAATAGTACCTAAATCAGCTAGGCATTTATTAACAGATAAATTGCTAACTATAAAAGAGATAGTAAAACTTCCTAGACTTTTCATCTTTTTATAATAGGTTGTTCTAAAGAGTAGCTAATCATTCTTCATTTTATTATGGTTGATAACTCCTTTAGCTTATTTTTATTGTTAGAATCTCCTTAAGAAACTTAGCATATTAAGGACTTTGCAAAAGAGTTTTATCAAAAGGAGCGTTAATATGAAGTTGCTTACAAAGTTAAAAGAATCTATTGAACTATCCATCTCTTTTTTCTTTTCTTAGCATTACTGGGTAAGAAATTCTTGTTTTATATTCTTTTATTAATTCCTTTAGTTTACTCTTATCTTCTTATCTTCTTGTTCAAGATCAAGATCTCTTTTATTGAACTCTCTCTTTGTTTCATTGGTCAATTTTTTCCACTCCTTAAGGTGACCACTTGAGCATGTTCCTTAGGTTTAAAAACAACTTCATTTTGTGGTTTTCTTGATGCCCTTTATTGGCTCCTTTTGCTACTTGGCCTATTTGAATTTTCCAAGTTTTATTTGAGCCTCGTAATTTTTCATCTAAGAAGATATTCCTACCATAACTTGTCTCAATATCACTTCTAGGTCTTATTCTCCCTTTGATGTACTTATAAACTTGTTGTTTGTTTTAAGAAAAACCCAGATAATTTCTTAATCCTAAATTATGTTTATATTATACAGATTGCTTTGCTACTAAAAATTTCTTAAAAAATCAGCGTGCTCCACTGATTCAACCATAGGATTCCAACTAGGCATTTCATTTTTTGATGTTCTTCCCCATAGAATTTATAACTTGTAGCATAAGTTGTCATACATGGTGAGCTTAGGTTATCAAATTTCTTTGCTAGTGCTTCTATTTAAGCTGCTAATGTAGTTACAACATTTATATTTTAAATTTCAACTATTATGTTGCTTCTTACTCTAGTCACTTGCTGGTATTATTTATTCATAGTCGTGTTCTATATTTTCTCAAGGACTACCTCTAACATTTCACTCACTAGAATATCAATCATCTGCTTTATAAAATCATCCAAAATCATTATAGAATGTTTGGACTTGCATTTATAATATAGGCACTTCTTTAGTAAATCCTTCTACCTCTGAAGTCTCATATAAAACTTTATTATCAAGTTGCTATAAAGAAGATATATCATCCATTAACTTTGTTATCTTAATGGTGAAAAGGATTTAATAAAGAACTTGTTCGCAAGACTCTCCCAATTGATAATTGATGTAACTATTAATATTTTTAACCATTATTTAAGTTGATCCTCAATGCAAATAGAAATAAATTTAGCTTAATGATATCTTTAAACGCTTAATTGATTTTAAATGTCATTAACCTCTAAAAAGTTAGTGATATATACATTGAGATCATCATCAACTAATCTATCATATTGTACTTTTTTGTGCAGAGATGACAACTGCTTGTATTATGTCTCTATTTTTAGAGTTAATGAAAATTTTAATTTTCTAAAAAGATGGTAAATCGGAATAGAATCCTATAAAGGAGTGATATGGATGACAAATCCTAATACGATTAACTAGTCTAAAGATAATAAATAAAGGGATAATTTTATGGGGTTTTAATGACAAAATAAAACTAAAACTAAAACTACTACTAAACTTACACATTAGCCAAGGAAATAAATGATAAGACAATTAATCAAAAGAAAATTCAGTCAAATATTTATGTTTAAATGAGTATTTTGTCTAATAGTAGTTTAAACTATACGATTTAGTTAATCTAAATTGAATATATTCTCTAGACTGAAAATATTTTCTAAAACTAAAATTGCACTCTCTCAAATTATAGTCATCTATTCTTCAAGTAGATAGCTCATATTGTTTACCATTACTGACACTCCTAAGCAAACTCTCTCGAGATATCTGCAAGTGAATTTAGATTAAATTTAAATGTTGACATAAATAAATTAGCATTAAAACCAATAAAAATAAATTACATAAAATATCTCAAATTATAAATTGAATTAAATCAATTCACAAAAATAACTAGATTTATCCTTATTTAAAAATGTTTAGACATAAAGTATATTGAAAAAACAAAATTAAAAGGCAAAATATAAAAAATCATTATATAAATAAATTTAGATGAACTCTATATTTTGCCAACATCATGATCTACTAAGATAACATTCGAATCTTTACTCTCTAGTGAAAATATCTTACAATTCACACCGTAAAAGGTTAGAGAAGCCTCCCAATACCTAATCCTATCTTTTGAGAGAAAAATATTCTTAATGTGTGATTTTTAAAATCTAAAAATCAAAGTTTCTGCAGTTAAAATATATTTTAGTCTACCTATGACATCTTAGATTTCAATTCGTACAATTACTTGAAAGATATTAAAATGAATAAAATAAAGTAATATAGTATTAAAATCAAACAAAACACCAAGAGTGTGCTTGTTTGGGGATAATAGCAAAAAATGTATGGGTATAGAATGAAATCTCATGTTTGGTATCAACAGAGATAACACTTTCATTCCCCCATTTTCACCAATATCTCATTCCTATGGATTACCAGAGGAATGGAATTTATTATTAGCTATACTCCATTTTTATTTCTTATTATATTCATTCCTATTCTCATTTCTATTATCATTACTATATGTAAACTACACGTCCCCTAAATAAAATATATACATTCTTCATGTAAATCAAAAACTTTAGGTTTACGTTACGGTTTTTGTTTTCTAACCTGAGACTTATACCTATTTTTATTAAGGAGTTTTCTTTTAAAGAATTATAAACCCTAAGCCTAGACGTAAACCCAAGCTTTGTGAAGAAAAACATGACTGATCAAAGCTGAAAGAACGATCAAAATTCTTAGAAAAAAAAAGCTGTCAATAATCAACCTATAAAGTTTGACTCAAATTTTCAAGTCAACCATAGATTACTAATGACTATATTGTTTGTCTACTCAACAGTAAACGCAAATCCTAACATTCTCAACGCCATCTTAGGAACCTGTAGATTAATTGATATATGTTGCAGAATCATAACGGAGCATATATGCAAAACCAATAGAAGACAATATTACATAATCAGAACCGGGGGTGGATGGCTTTTGGTTGAGAGAAGGGAGAGCCATAGTGAGGTATTCGTCCTAGTTTCCTGAAAAAGTTTTGTGAAATGTGAAACAATGTAGCGTTGAATAAAGCTTTTTAGGTCTGTTGGCATCCAATTAGTGTAAAAGGAAAAGGCACAGAAAGAACAAAACCTCATTCATATGTCATCAACATTTAAGATCGATTTAACAAGCAGGTGGCTCTAGGTTTTGCTTGGTTCATTTAATGGTAACCCATTTAGTAAAAATATCTAGAAAAACTTCTCTTTGTATCTTGATGCGCTTTAACCATATGCTAAAATCAATCACAACATGATGCATTGAGATTCCACCCATTAAATAATATACATTCTGACCATCAGCTTCATGGATGAACTCAACTCAGTTACCAAGGCAAACTAGCGAAGCAGGAATGGGTTTTGTTGAACTCATAAGCCATTCACGAAGTAGACAAGGTCTCTTCCTCTTCTATCTTGCCTCTCCAAATTATAATCTGCTCATCTTTAAATAGAATTGGAACACAGGGTACCAGATCCTGCCGTTGTGGAGAAGGGGGAAGTTATCATAAGCCATTCATGAAATTTGTTAATTCCTCACAAAATACCCACAATCATAAACTAAAATTGTGAGAGGAGTACCCTTAGCTTTACACCAATCCTTTTGCAGTCGCTGGTGCCCACATAGCTGCAGTCAAGCTTGAGAACCTCTTCAGTCTTGAAGGCTTCCCTTACTCTCTCCACTACATTCACGTAAACACCATTCCTGGCTGAACATCCACAACCAACACCATGGATTTGATTTCATTTTTCAACAGCCTTCCAATTTCACAATGGAATAACAAGAACTTGCCAATCAAGCCTCAAGTATTCACTTACTAAGTTTCATCAAGGCAAGAGATTTCAGTCCTCTGTCCCTCATTTCTTTGGTTTCTTCAAATGTCAGCCCGTCAGCTATGTTCTTTACGAGCTTCGGAAAAATTGGGGCATAAGGCTTCCACAACATCAGAGGAATAACAGGTCGGTTCTTGGGATCATAGTTCCGACCTCTATATAAAAGAAGTACATTTTTGTGCCGATATATAACCTTGCCACCAGATTTGTCCTACCAGAACAACTATAATCATATCAGATGATATCATCCTTAAAACACTTCACAGCAACAGTAAACTCCAGAACAAAAAGTTTAGTACCAACCTCAAGGTGGAAGCAGACGTTGTCCATATCAAGAGTTGGCACTCCCGTGCACTTGATCCTCACCGCTTCAGCTCGTTTCCAATGATTATGAATATCATCTAACATGTTGTGAGTTACTCCTCCCTTCCCTAGCATAATATGAAACTATCACTGAAGCCAATTTTTTTGCCAACCACAATCAAAATAATGTAACAGAATAAATGATAAACAAAGTCAACCTATGAAAAGAGTCCTTAAAAGGCTGTTTCTTCATACTGATACCTCTGCTTAACCACAGAGCAATCTTTACTGTAAACAACAAGAAAAAGATGCAACCTTCGCCATAAACCAACAGAAAAGATGCAATCTTTATTAATTAGATAGCTGGACTAAGTTCATTTTAGAAACAACTTACCCAGATTGATTTGTCTTGAACAATCGCTATGCCGATATCGTTCCACAAGCTCCTCCACTTCACAATCTGTAAGTGGATCACCAAGAATCCGATTCCTCTCCACTCTTACCTTCTCCTCATCTACCTCCTGCGGAGCCAGAGCAGCTGTGCCCGTCCATTTTCTGTCGAGCCGACCCGGCCCGAACGGAGAGAACCGTTTCGGCTCACGGTACCCAATTGGATCGACCGCTGGATTGGACTCCGAATACGTGTATCTGAAGTGAAAAGGGAGGTCAGAGTTCAATGGTGGTTTCCTGCTAACTCCTAATTCTTGTTGAGTAGACCTTGTTACCGTGACAATAGAGTTCTTGTTTTTGTCGAGAGGCTTATGGGTGGTTTTTGTGGGTTTGGAGAGGGGAGTAAATGGAGGGTCATATGGATCATGTGAGACTGTGTGGTTAGTGATGCGAGAGAGGTAGAGGAATTGAGATATGGGGATTCTTGTTAGGGTTTTGGGAGGCCATTGGAATCGTTGTACAAACATTTGAAACCGTGTACTTCGGTCACCGTTGGTAAGCGAATACTCAACTGAGTCAATTACTACTACGAGACACGGTGAAAAAGGATGAGTATTCTCGAAATTGAGGAGCAAGAAGAAGAAAAAAAAGTTCCCATTTTAGATTTTGTATGAATATTAGAACATTCAATCAATTCTACTAATTTAATCATAAAAATTTTAAGTTATCTATTTTTTAGTTTAATTTTATTTTAATAATATTTATTAATAAAACATATCAGTTTATTAATTAAGTAATTAATTTTCATAAATTATTAAGTACTTCTAAAATAAATAACTTAATTTTTATTTAGCAATCTTTTCATTTAAACTTTGAATTATTTAATCGATAAGAACATTATCATATTTCAAATTTTTAATTTTATGTCATATTTTATAAAAATTACTCACATTGATAACTCCAACTTCTTACCCCAATACCGTCAAATGTTAGAAATTCAATTTTGTTGACTCTCATTAGTATTATATAGTGATCTTCATCTCATGTAATGCAGTCTAATACCGATTAAATTTTTAAACTTTAACGTATTATATCTTAGTTTTAAAACATTACTTTCTAGAAAATTTTAATATAATATAATTAAAGAATTTAGAGATTTGATAAACCATCTCATCTTAATACTATTGAACTAAGTCTAGAAGCTTAGAGTTTATTTATTTGAAGATTTTATGAACTTTATAAATGCTATTAGTATGAAATTTAAACCCTATCTTTACAAATAGATCTTGCAGAAACCAAAACTTTCAAAACTACATTGTATAGTAATTAAATGCAATATAGTGAATAAACGATATAATCTCGAAGTAGACACAAAATGTCATAAATTGATTTTAGAAAAAATAATCAACTAGAACATACCAAATATACAACAAATTGGAACATAATACTCGTATAAAACATAAAATGTTGCACAAACATAAAATGTCATGAGTATTTTGTGCAGGTAACCTTCATTTTTGTAGCTGCAGTTGTTGTGAAACATGTTCCAACTGCTTCCACTCTTATCCTCTTTTATTGTCTCTTGATATTTCAATGTATCTCTATTAGATTTCCCAAAATTAAGTAGAAGAAGAGCTAGAGTTACTTCAAAGATCTCCATATTGATGGACAAAGGCCCTTTTCTACCTTCCTTAAGTCCTTTCACTCTCAATAAACCTACTTCCTTCTTTTCAACCTTGAGTCTTAGCTACTTACCACGTCTTTAAGTTTAAGAGATGATGAATACAATAGATTTTTAGAAAGTAGATATTGCTTCTCTCATTTCAAAGTTGTCCTCTAAAGAATTTACAAACAAACTTACCATAAACGATAAAAGCAACAAATGGAGGATTCTTTTACGATGTTCCTAACTCACGGTATGTTGAATCTATGAGAGGTTCAACTTGATTCCACTGATTCAAATGTCTTTGCTCAATCAACAATGAAAGATTGTGATTATCCAATAAGCTACCACTCAGTCACTTTGTAGACTTTGTATTTTAGTTAGTCACTCAATAGTTTTTTTAAGTACGCTTTATACGTACTTATAGAATAAAAACTGATCAGGCAGTTAAGGAGATAAGAATGATTGGGATAAAATGTTTTATCCTATGATAACTAACAATAATTACCTTATTATATTTGACTTTGAATATTGTTTATTGTGATGGGAGATAGCCATCAATCGTATATGTCAACATCTCCCACTCCCACATGACAAGGAAGACATTGCATATTTCATCCCTTAACATTGTTATTGAACTTAATCATACAGACAAATGAATGGTGCGACCGCTGAGTCTATCGAAATTCAGGAGCACTATACTAGAAACTAATTAAGGCTAGCATAGAGACATGAACCTTTAAGTATAGAGAAAATTAATTAAAGACTCAGTAAAACCTAGAACTATTTGATTATGTCAGGTAAAGTATCTCTAATCCCTTTGCAGAGCATACTTATACCTCCACACTTTGAGTATTATACTTATAATTATGTTAATTTTCTAAAAGCACCATAACCCATCGATGAATAAGTATTATACATGATCATAATTCAAATATAATTATTAATTTTCTAAAAGCGCCATAACCCGTCGATGAATAAGTATTATACATGATCATAATTCAAATATTCTTCCTTTTCCCTAATGTCAATTGGTTTCCAAATTAATAACTTTCCCAATAATTCTCTATAAGGTTGAATCTCTCATGACTGTCAACATGCCAAAGTAGCTTACATTAACCATCATCCTCTTGACACAGTCTAAAGTCATAAGGGCATATATTACAAGACCAATTATATGTCTTTAAGGACTCACACAGTGATGAAGCAGGGATTCATTCACTAACTTCCTTTTATGATCGCAAAACACAAACGTTTGAATGCATGCTATTATATATCAAACAAGTATCATACAAATCTTAGTCAAGTTGTTATTTAAATGCCTTACTCGAGATCTTTCATTGTTCTCTAATTTAATCAAATATACTAAAGATTCTTTCATTGTTCTCTAATTTAATCAAATATACTAAAGATCTCACATCTGGCTTTAAAAAAACAAGCACATATGGATTGTGGGTGCTCCATATGTGATCTAACTATTAGATCTCATATTGACGTCCAGCTAAGGCGATAATATAAGTGTCTCATCTTTTGCTCGCCCTCAACAGTCCCTAAAAAGATGATTACTCGTGTGAGAGAGTCAACCAACTTGTTTTTATAAAAAAAAAACATATATTCATATGCTAACTATCACCAATGTATGCAAATACATAAGATGATAAAATCAAGATATTATTCAATAATTTAAATGATGAAGTGGTGTTTACATTGTACATCATAAGCTTAAATCTTATGTAACCCTAATGTCTTAACATAACCCAAAAATATATCTCTCGATATAGGTTTAGTCAAAGGGTTAGCAACCATTTGGTTCGTAGAAATGTGCTATAAAACCACATCTCATTATGCCACTGCTTGTCGAATAGAATTATTCCTTAGATCAATGTACTTGGTTCTTTCATGATACTTGTAATCTTTGATGAAATCTAAAGCAGCCATATTGACACAATAGACAGTTAAGCACATCAAGATCCTTAAGAAACCTTTTAAGCCACATTGCTTCTTGCATAACTGATGTATAAGCCACAAACTATGCTTCCATTATGGATAAAGATATATATGTTTGTTTCTTACTCATCCAAGAAATAGCACCATTGTTGACTAATAAAGCATATCAAGAGGTTAATTTATGCTTATCTAGATCTTTGCCCTAATCAAAGTCAAAATATATAGTAAGCTGTAAATTTAAACCATGATAGCGCAATATATAATCCAGAGTCCTTATATGTAGTGAAGAATCCTTATTAATAACTTTCCAATTATCTAAACCAGGGTTTGCTTGGAAACGACTTACTAAATCTACTGCAAAAATATGTCAAGTCGAGTGCACATTGTGGCATACATCAATTTACCCACAACACGCGCATATGGAAAACGACTCACTTTTCTTCAGGAGTTTTAGGGCAGTTATTAAAACTTAAGGATTCACCTTTAGTCATAGGACTATCAAAGGGTTTGTAATTATGCATTTGAAATTGTTTAGGCACTTGTCTCAAGTAAGCCTCTTATGACAAACCAAGAAGTCTCTTAGAGCGATTGTGAAAGATTTTCACTCTAAGTACATAACTTGCTTCACCCATGTCCTTCATTTCAAAATTTGAGGACAACCACCGTTTAATGATAACTATCAATTCCTAGTCATTTTCGACTAATATAATATCATCCACATATAATGAGATAATTACGAAACTTCTCTTAGAATGCCTAAAATACACACAATGGTCTTCCTCAACCATCGAACCCACCATTTAGCATGGCTCGATGAAATTTAAGATACCATTGTCTAGATGATTTCTTTAAGCCATAAATAGACCAATTGAGCTTGCAAACTTTATGCTTTTGGCCTTCTACGACAAAACTAACTAGTTGTTACATATATATTTCTTCATCCATTTCTCCATTCAGAGATACAGTCTTAAAGTCCATTTGGTAAAGTTTTAAATCAAAATAATGGACAAGTGCCAGAATTAGACGAACTGAGGCAAACCTAACAATCGGTGAAAAAGTTTCCTCATAATCTATACCCTCTTGTTAAGTATAGCCCTTGGCCACAAGCTAAGCCTTGTACCTTTCAATGAAACCATCTGCCTGGTATTCAATATTGAGAACCCATTTGTTCCCAATAACATTTCGCTTAGAAGGAAGACTAACCAAGTCTCAAACTTTGTTGGTCTTTATAGATTCCATTTCGTCCTTCATAGCATTAATCCATTCCTTACTAGCTTTTGATGAGATAGCCTCGTGGTAATTTCTAGGCTCATCTTCATAATTAACAATAGCTATGAAAGATTCCCCCTCAATACCAAAATGACGATGGGAATTTTTTCCACTTTTGCTTTTCAAAGATGAAAATCTTTAGAACTCTCATTAGGTTGTACTAAACTAGAAGAGATGTTGCTCCCACTATCCCCAAGTTGTTGAGGAACTAATTCTTCAGTTTTAATGAGGTTAAGAGATGCGTCAATATTAGTGTCTTCTAGTTCAAAGAGTTTTAGATTTTCATTCACCTTGCATCTACTAGGGAACTCTTCTTCTGAAAATTCCACATCTCTTGACTCAATTTCAGTTACATTTCCATCTTGCTGTTCATCGATGAACACATAACCTTTTGAGTGCTTAGAATATCTTAAAAAGATAAATTTCTTACCTCTAACTCCTAACTTTCCATGTCGATGAAAAGTGTTGTGTATGTAAGCATCAAAACCTCGTGACCACAAATTATCCAAACTTAGCCTTTTGTTGGTCCAAAGTTCATAAGGGGTAGAAGAAACTAATTTAAAGGGCACACGATTAAGTATATAAGTTGCAGTCAACAATGCATCTCCCCAATAGGAAATAGGCAAATTTGCTTGCGCCATCATTGACCTAACCATGTCAAGTAAAGTGTGATTCCTTCTTTCCATTACACATTTTATTGTGGAGTTCTTAGAATCACTAATTGCCTAATAATTCCTTTTCTTTCACATAATTCTTTAAATTGATCAGATAGATACTCGTGGCCTCAGTCAGTTCTTAAACTTTTAATTTTTTTGTCTAATTGATTCTCAACCTCATCAATATATTTTCTAAAGCAATCCAATGCTTCAAATTTGTGGGAGATCAAATAGACATGACCAAAGCGCATATAATCATCTATAAATGTGATAAAATAAGAATTACCATGCCTTGCCCTCACATTTAATGGTCCATAGATGTTACAATGGATTAATTGTAAAGGAAAATTTGCCCTTTAAGCCTTTGTAAAAGGTTTTATGGTTAAATTTCTTGCTAAGCAATGTTCACTCTAGGCAGATCTATTTTAGTGAGTGGACCTAAAAGACCTTCTCTAGCTAGCCTTTTCATTTTACCTTGCCCGGTATGGCCCAATCTATCATGCCATATAAGTGAATCATTATTTCTATTATCTATAAAAGTGAGCAGCGAAAATGAACTATTGTGAATATTGGAACTATTAATAATATCCAAAGCTATAAAACGATTCATAACATAACCAGGGCCACAATAAATTGTTCCAAAGAAAATATCCAAACGATTATTCTCAAGTATCATATGAAAACTAAGCTTAAGCAAAGTAAGAACATAAAGTAAAATTTGTCAAATATTCGGAGCACAAAGTACGTTATGGAGATACAATTGGAGACCATTTTGCATATCCAGTTTATAAGAGCCAATGTCATGCACATCAATGCTAGAACCATTCCCCATCTATACTTTAATGTTACTAACTGGAATTCGACAATAATCAAGGAATCCTACGCAGGCCTTTATGATGTAGTCGGTTACACCTGAGTCTGCAATCCACGCATGGAGAGATTTAGCATAACAAGTAACATGAGGAATATGGTCAAACTTCATCTCTTGTACATTTTTCACCTCAGTGCATTCACGAGCAAAATGTCCCATTTGACCACAATTGTAGCAATTCATCTTGCTTTCGTCCTTTTTGCCAACTCGTTTTCCCCTCTTATTTTTGACTTTCTTATTAGGCCTACACACATCATTTCCTTTATAAGCACCTCTAGTCCTTTTTCTCTTAGGCTTGAATGCCTTACGAGAACTAGACTTGGCAACCAACACATTTGGAGGTTTGGCTGCTCTAAATGCTCTTCCTCTAACTCTAAATGACATGCAATAGCCTCAAAAGTTTTTATGGTGTCATTATGTGTCAGATTGACCCTCATGTGCTCACAATTATCAAGAATTGATTGAATCACCGCCTGGATTTGCCGCTCATTAGAAAGATTACTTCAGCTGCTTTCAACTCATGTTTCATGCTAGACATGACTCTTAAATGCTTTTTCATTGAATGATCAGGATGTTTTTTTGTAGCTATCAAATTTGAGATTAAAACCACGCATCTGAGTTATGGAAGTTTTTCCATAGATTCAAAGCCATCCACAAGGCATTTGCAGTGGGTCACTGCTTATACTCGTGCATGAGATCATTCTCCATGATGCTTAGTAATGTGATGCAAGTGGTATTTTTTCTAACTATCATAAGCTTCACAATCTCGGTGATGTTTAGTAGTAATACCCTCTTCGGCTTGAGCCATCATAGATGTCAAGGCCTTTAGGACCTCTTGCTCCTTAAGCACATACTCAATTTTGCGGTGCCATATATCAAAATTATCACTGTTAAACTTTTCACCTTTGTTAAGATAGGATATGATTTGTTTGGAAGCCATCTAATATAAAAGTAGTGCAACATTTGAATAAATCTCGATTAGCACCATATATACATCAATTTTGTAGCAACAATCATATTAAATAATTATAATGAAACATAAATGAGTAAAAGAGATTTTGATACTTGCGAATTACGTTACATCATAAAGTTTCCAACATATAATTATTTAAATAATTTTAACTAACAAAAAGATCATATATTGAGAATAAATTTTACTCACCTTAATATAATCCCACTTATATATAAATCATATTTGGCAGCCTAGCATGTTTTACAATTTTGTAACATTCAATTATAAACATGCCTTAAACAAAATTGGCTAAATCAAGTAATTTGAAAAATGCCAAAATAATCACATATAACTAATACCAGAAAAATAATCTTAAGAAAATATTAAAAATAACAAGAGTGTTTTTTCAATTCTGAAGAATTTTCATATATATATATATATGGACATTTATTTCAATTTTCAATTTTGGAATTTTCATATATATGTGGACATTTATTTCAATTTTCATACAATTTCATAAAATAGGAAATAAAGAAATAATTCAACAATTAAAATTTGACATATGCAGAATATGACATTAAAAACTCCCGCTGACGTCTTACTGGATTGTTATGTTCAAAAATATTATTTATGTAGCAACATAATAACAAACAAAATTTAAGCATGATACAGTAATAAAACTTGTCAATTTCTTTCTTAAGAAATATGTGAGATCCGCTCTTTATCAAGCATTCAATACGTAGAACATTTGACTCCTGTAGCATATATATTATCATACATCTTCGTGGGATTTAGTGGTAATTATGAGTTTTACCCAAAACTTTTTAAACATTCAAAAGTCATATGTTTTCAATAAAATCTTTGATTTGTGCACATGATATACTATTGGAATTCTCTCAAAATCTAGTTTCCAATGACATCCATATGATTAGGTTAATTCACATCATATTGTGCCAATAATGTCAAAAACTGGTATGTTACATATTTATATGGTATACTGATTTGTTGGTCATGCATTTATTTATGAATAGAAACATAGTACATAGTTACCATCTATATCTTAAATTGGAGGAATTGTTACTCCTTTATACATATGATTGGATATTTACAAAGTAGGATATTCATTAGTAAGCAAAAGAAACAACTGTAAAAGCATTAAGCTTTGCCAACAATTTTGTTATTTTCAGGATAATAAATGTCCAGTTAATGCTAATTATAGAAGTTTTTTTCCCTTTATTACTGGTAAGCACACTTCATTATAGGATTTTAATGGTTAGTAAATGATTAAGTGGACTATCTAGATTTGTATTTTTAAAATAATGATAAAAGGAAAAAATTTGAACATACACAGATGCACTCAACTTGGTCTAGACAATTGTACAATCTCGTAAATTTTGGTTTTCTCCATACATATAGTACCAATCTTGAATTGGCAACTACACATCAAGAAATCGGGAAGAAGAAAGTTTACTTATCTTTTGCATAAACACATTTAAATACAAGTTTCTGAGTAGAATTCACATGAAATAATTATAAAATATTATCTTTATAATATAAATTAAAATTAATATTATAACTTTAGGATCTTGAATAAACAATTGTCATAAATCATAAAAATGTAATATTGTGTACTTAATGTGGAAGATATCATTATTGAAAAGAGATTAAGAAACTTCATTGTATTCTTTATTAAAATTAGTTTCTGTTTCTTCACTCTCTTGTGATTACAAAACTTAATGGAAAACAATATTACCTTAATTAGTAGAGAGAGGAATAATTTATATATCTATAACTTTTAAGTTGGGATATACCTATTTAATAGTGGAATAAATCTCAACCATTTATTGATGGACATCCCAAATTAAAAGTTATGGATATATAAATTATATATATATATATATATGGCCATTAATCGGGCCGTATTCTAACGTTCTCTCACTTAGCTTAATACTTCAAACTTTATTTTAATAGTGTAAACATTAGGCGCAAGTAAATAAATCTCTTAATATCTTCATAATTTATCTCAACACAATAAACCACGTAATGCGGTCATAACGATCATACACTTCAACATCACATATTTCGTTATATATATCATAACAGTAGTAATTTATTAAGCCATATAACATAACATATATATAAATATCATAACGATATACATTAAGGTCTTATAGATAATTTTATGTTTTATTTAAAAGCAGTTACATGTAAACATTCATAATAAATAGGAAAATTGTCAATCAAAAATTATATTGAACTCAAGAGTGTCAAAAAGTTATAAAAAATAATCATCAATATAACCAAGTCCTATTGTTTGAACATGTTCCTTAAATATCTTTGGTGGAAGGCATCTAGTTAAAGGATCTACAATCATAAGATTTGTCTTAATATGTTTAATACACACACTTTATTTCTAAACTTCCTCTTTTATGATAAAATATTTCAACTCCATATGCTTAGTAGCTCTAAAGTACTTGTCATTTTTGGAGAAGAAAACTGCTACAAAATTATCATAATAAATTTTTAGCAGCTTACTAATAGTGTCAACAACTCCAAACCTTAAAATATATTTTCACAATCATAAGGTATGAATTGTAGCCTCAAAACAGATTGCAAATTATGCTTTCATAAGGGATAAAACAATAATAGATTCTTTAGCACTTTTTCATGAAATTGCTCCTTATGCCAGTAGAAAAAATAACCAAACGTTGACTTTATATCGTCAACGCATTTAATAAAATCTGAAACTAAATATCCAATTACTTCTAATGAATTTGATCTTCTATATATGAGCATATAGTCCTTTGTTCCTTAAAGATATCTTAAGACTTTCTTTATAAGTTTCTAATGGTCTATACCCAGATTACTTTGCTATTTGTCTAATATTTTAACCGCAAAGCTGATATCGAATCTTATGCATGTTTGCAAATACATCATACTGCTAACAATAGAAGCACATAGCATAGATTCCATTTGTTTATGTTCCACATCATTCTTTGGATATTACCTGAGATTAAATAGATCCCCTTTTATATCGAGACAATCTATGTTGAATATTTGTTCATATTAAATCTCTTAAGAATTCATTTGATATAGTCTTTTTGGGACAATCCTTCCAATCTTTGTGACTTATCTCAAAATATTGAAATTCCTATCACATAGGATGCCCCTCTCATGTCTTTCATTTCAAAATTCTTAGAGAGAAAATCTGACTCTTATAAAATATGTCCAAATCATTAGCAATAAGTAAATTCTCATCCATATATGAAACTAGAAATATAAACTTATTCTCATTGATCTTCTGGTAAATACAACAATCAACAATATTTTCTTAAAAACCAAAAGATGTTATGGCATCAATAAACTTAATATACCCTTATCAAGAAGCTTGTTTAAGTCCATATATTGATTTCTTAAGTTTACACTCCATGTGACCCCTTTCCTTCTATGAAAAGATCTTCTAGTTGATCCATATAAACTTCCTTCTCAAGATCACCATTTAAAAGGGCAATTTTTGCATCCATTTAATATAAATCTAAATCAAACAAAGCTATTAATGCCATGATTATTCTCATTAAATATTTTTTGAGATTGTTGAAAAAGTCCTTTAAAAATCAATGTCATTCTTTTGAATGCAACAACTAGCGACACATCTAGCTTTATAATGTTCAATATTTCCATTCGAGTCACTTTGGTCTTAAAGACCCATTTTTATCTGACTTAATTAGATCCTTTTGACAATCTGACTTATTTAGATCCTTTTGGAAAATCAACAAGGTCTTAGACATTGTTTTGTGTCATTGAATTTAACTCATCTTTTATAAAATCAATCCATTTATAAGACTTATCACTTTCTATGGCTTGTGAAAATAAAACATAGCATTATTAATTCCATAACCAAATTCTGACCCTTGCACCACATAATCATCAAAAATAACTAATCTCCTGATTCTTACAAGTTTATTCAAAGTTATTCTACATGGTTTATTTAAATTAACTAATTGTAAGTTAGTTTCTTCATGAGGTGTTGTTTAATCTAAATCTTGTCCAAAATTATTTTGTTCTTCCAACACTAGGATAATATTTGACATAGATGTGGAAAGACATCAACCTTTATTTCACTAATATCCATAACACATTTTTCAGCACTCCCACTAATTAGACATATTATATTGATTTGTTGTTCTTTTACCTCTTCTTGAACTATTGGTCGTAAATAAAAAAAAGTTTTGTTAATCTCAATTTTTTTAGGTCCTAGTTAATTAAGAAGAGCTCGTTAATTAACTCTAGCTATCGAATTACCTAAGAGACGCTCACTAGGTTTAATCAGATAGTTGTCTTACGAGTGAGAAAACATACCAATCTAATCAATAATCACACAAGCTCGGATTATTTAACCTAGGTTATATTATCCTTGATGATTACGAACCATTAGTCTCTATAAATGAATATGAAAAACAACGATTATGTATTGTATTCAATTCTAACAATGGGATCTCACATAAAAATAACCAAATAGAGCATTCAATTATTCTTACATAACACTCAAACATTAAACATAGGATAACATAAGAAATTTTTATAGAGATAAAGAAATAACAAATATAAGGAGAAATACATTTAATCGAGTCGTTGGCATTGATATCGCCTCTAAACTGGTGTCGAAACGTTACCTCTCTATGGGTCTCTCAAGGTTAAGAGCTTGCTCCTAAAAATAATGCTTTAGCCCCTAAAGAATGTCCCAGTCGAAGACCCATTGCTCCTTTTCTCTCCTTGGATTTTCTCCCAAATATAGAAAGAATGGAGCCCTCTATCAGGGTTTCATTCTTTTCTTTTTATAATTCATTCCAATTATGGTAAAAACTAGGTGTTACCTATCCCAAAATGTATGAAATAAGCCTCAATAAGTTGAGTTCGGGAGTAGTCCCCGAGCTGTCGTTGCATAGTTCACGATTGTGGCTTGCATGACAAACTTCTGTCACAATCGTGGCCTTTATGACAAACTTCTGTCACAATCGTGGCCTTTATGACAAACTTCTGTCACGATGCATTGGGTTCTTCCTCCAACCTTCTCCAAATCTTCTCTTTTTTGCTCTAATTCTTCTTCTTCTTATTCCACGAGGACAAGTGAGTGTCAACATTGAGAAAATGACTTAACGCATATGCTTTCGGGTCACTTTAACTTCTTTGCTTCTAAATTGTGCCTAAAATCATATATGAGTTAAAGTGAGTATGTTAAGCATTTTCATAGCAATAATCACTACGTGTTAGGGAATAAATTCATAATCAATTAAATACATATCAATTTCTCCCACATTTAGCTCTTGGTTATCCTCGGGCAAAACATCAAAAGTAAGCTCAAAGACCTAACAATAATTACTCAATTCCCATATTTTCTAAGACTACATAATCATAAGCAAAGATGAATGACTTTCAAAAACTATAACAAGAACTTAACATTCTATGCTTTTACTCATGATCAATCAATCAACATCATCCTTAGAAATTGGGCAATCTAATAGTAGACTTGGAAAATGTGTTTAAATAAGATATATTCATAGGTACACTCAACACTATTCATAATCATGACATTTCTCAACTTTCTATATGATTTCATTTCTCCACCACTAAGGCTCAAATGCAAAATCATGGATTCAAGGACTTTTCAAGGTTGTAATGTAGGAAAAGGTAAGATGAGATGTATTGAGTCAAGTAGTTTGAAAGTCATTAAAGCTAGTGAAACAAAAGTAACACTCAATATAATATCAAATGCAAAAACTAACACGCACTTACAGTGTACGTGCATGTTTGGATGGGCTTATATTAGTAGAGCTTTTGTCAATAGAACTTTTATTAGTAGAACTTTTTTGAAAATGGCTTTTTTAATAAACCAGTTAATTGTTTGATTGTTAATTAAAAAAAATAGCTTTTTGGAAAGAGTTTCATACAGTAAACTATTTGACAACATAAAATAAAAGATACTTTTATTAATTTTAATTATATATTATTTTGTAATAACAATTATTTATGCATATAAATAATATTTAAAGTATATTAAACAATATACATTTGATTTGAAAGAATTCAACTACTATTAGGTCTTTCATGAATAGAATGGGTTTATATTTACTTTACAATTGTTTGACAAATTCACTTCCATTTAAATCGTGTAGGAAATTTTAGATAACCATATTGTAGGAAATTATTTAAAGAGATGTCTCATTTTCTTGTAGAAAATAAAACTAATTTGAAAAATAAATATTAAAACATATAAAAACTAAATAATATTATAATCCCAAAATATTCAAATATAAACCCAATCTTAGTCAAACATATTTCAACTAATTGACTTTGAATTATTAATTAATTCAATTTTAAATTATTGATTAAGTCTAAAGGAATTTATCATATTGAATCAAATTTGGAAACTAAAATATTCAAATTTTAATTTCAATTTGATAAAATTCTTTGTTGACTTCATATAATGCCCAAAATTCTTGTCACCTTTAAATTGCTAATACGTGGACAAACAAGGGAAAGGACAACGAATAGAGTTCAACAAATGCTCCACAGAATTAGTTAGTTTCATAAGAGCTCAGTTTCTTTCATATACATCAGATAATCCCATTCCAATGTTTACACTTTTCTTTGTAGAATACAATTATGAAAATAAAATGCAATAGGGAAACTAACTACTAAATCTGTCTATACAACATGAAAAATGATTTGCATTCAATGTCTTCCTTGCAACTTTATTGAACACAAAGTGGCTTATTCGGTTCAAGGGGAATCATGGTTGCATAAATTGTAACTAGATAAAAGGGAGCTAACTGCAAAAGCTATACAAGCCAAGAAGGCCATTGTAACAGAGTTAGTTGCCATTTCTGTGAATTGGTCTTTTCCCTTATTCGACTGCCAGTCATTAACCCGTATGGTTGTTGATGGCGAGGTTGATATCAGTAGGTATGCCAATATCTATAGTTGAACCAAAATGAGGAGTTGTCATTCAGATAAAGTTGTGAATGCAAGTTAACTTGTTTGTTTTCCATCACAAGAAATGTTAAATTTTCAACAGTTTCTAGAGTTTGAAAAACGAAAGAGTTAGTTCCAACTTAGGTTGCATAGTAGAAATGCACAACTGGAACCCCAAAGGGGAAAGATAGATTGATTATCGCAAAAACTACAATGTCTGGGACCTTGATAATATCTTTCAACTGAATTCCAATTCCTAGTTGCCCTAAACCCCACTTGATGAAAAAGTAAAACAATGAAGATGCAGCTGCCTACAACATAGTGCATGTTCTCAACAACTACTAAAAAGCAATAGCTAAATTTCAGAGAGCTAGTTAATATAGCAAATGTGAGCTGATATATATTGATCAAATTATCATTATCAACTATAGCTTACACAGGCATACCACATCAAGATACACATTATTTGATAATAATACTACATATGCAGCAGATCATATCACTTGTACCAAAAAAAAGTGAAGGAATTATTTCCATATTAATCACACTTTTTTGAAAAGAAAAAGAAATAATAAATAATTGTCAAATAATATCGAGAAGTAACAACCAACAAACAGTGAAAGAAGAGAAATTATTGGCAGATGAATACTTTTGTAGACGAATTATTAGCAAGCACTTCACATGAAGTTTCCAGAATTTGATAGAGATAATTTTAGTAGTTGGAGCTACTTCAATGTAGAATTTGCCTTATCCAGAAAAATAGTCAAGAAAGTGTACCCCATTTGAGAGGCAAAGCATTGCATTGGCATGCTGGTCATATTAAGATGAAGGGAGAACATGCGTATGTTGATTGGGAAGAATATATCTATAACATGAGAAAAAGAAAAGGGACCAACACAAGGAATGATGCACACACTGCTCATTTGTCATAAACCATCCAAAAAAGTCAACAAAAGTAAAGCCTTCCCGTAACCTATTACTCCTACAGCAACAAGAAATCACTACTATTCAAATTAAAGATTACGCACAACAAAAAGATAACAAAAAAGGGTATCCAAGTTCAAGATTCTCAACAACTACATCTCCCTTTCTCGCTCCAATAATCTTGCCACAACTAAAGATAACTTCAATGCATAACTAAAAATGAACTTGGTATTCTCTTAAACAAAAAAAGAAACAATCTTTCTTTCCAGTTGCTGCTTAGCTCCTGGTAGTGTTCAAACAACCAGATGGATAACGGTTAAAGCAAAAGCTATCTCAAGATAATTGACAAAGAAAAGAAATTTTTTTACAACTTTGTGTATAGAGATCGAGAGAAAGATCGATCAGAAGGCACAAAGTAGGAAGAGAGAGAGACAGAGCAACGCACGAATCCTATTCTATTTTATCTACTTCATGCTTTGTTCTTCCCACAATGAGACAGAGTAACCCACGAAGCCTCAAGAAGCTTGTTTAAGTCCATATATTGATTTCTTAAGTTTACACTCCATGTGACCCCTTTCCTTCTATGAAAAGATCTTCTAGTTGATCCATATAAACTTCCTTCTCAAGATCACCATTTAAAAGGGCAATTTTTGCATCCATTTAATATAAATCTAAATCAAACAAAGCTATTAATGCCATGATTATTCTCATTAAATATTTTTTGAGATTGTTGAAAAAGTCCTTTAAAAATCAATGTCATTCTTTTGAATACAACAACTAGCGACACATCTAGCTTTATAATGTTCAATATTTCCATTCGAGTCACTTTGGTCTTAAAGACCCATTTTCATCTGACTTAATTAGATCCTTTTGACAATCTGACTTATTTAGATCCTTTTGGAAAATCAACAAGGTCTTAGACATTGTTTTGTGTCATTGAATTTAACTCATCTTTTATAAAATCAATCCATTTATAAGACTTATCACTTTCTATGGCTTGTGAAAATAAAACATAGCTTTATTAATTCCATAACCAAATTCTGACCCTTGCACCACATAATCATCAAAAATAACTAATCTCCTGATTCTTACAAGTTTATTCAAAGTTATTCTACATGGTTTATTTAGATTAACTAATTGTAAGTTAGTTTCTTCATGAGGTGTTGTTTCATCTAAATCTTGTCCAAAATTATTTTGTTCTTCCAACACTAGGATAATATTTGACATAGATGTGGAAAGACATCAACCTTTATTTCACTAATATCCATAACACATTTTTCAGCACTCCCACTAATTAGACATATTATATTGATTTGTTGTTCTTTTACCTCTTCTTGAACTATTGGTCGTAAATAAAAAAAAGTTTTGTTAATCTCAATTTTTTTAGGTCCTAGTTAATTAAGAAGAGCTCGTTAATTAACTCTAGCTATCGAATTACCTAAGAGACGCTCACTAGGTTTAATCAGATAGTTGTCTTACGAGTGAGAAAACATACCAATCTAATCAATAATCACACAAGCTCGGATTATTTAACCTTGGTTATATTATCCTTGATGATTACGAACCATTAGTCTCTATAAATGAATATGAAAAACAACGATTATGTATTGTATTCAATTCTAACAATGGGATCTCACATAAAAATAACCAAATAGAGCATTCAATTATTCTTACATAACACTCAAACATTAAACATAGGATAACATAAGAAATTTTTATAAAGAAAGAAATAAAAAATATAAGGAGAAATACATTTAATCGAGTCGTTGGCATTGATATCGCCTCTAAACTGGTGTCAAAACGTTACCTCTCTATGGGTCTCTCAAGGTTAAGAGCTTGTTCCTAAAAATAATGCTTTAGCCCCTAAAGAATGTCCCAGTCGAAGACCCATTGCTCCTTTTCTCTCCTTGGATTTTCTCCCAAATATAGCAAGAATGGGGCCCTCTATCAGGGTTTCATTCTTTTCTTTTTATAATTCATTCCAATTATGGTAAAAACTAGGTGTTACCTATCCCAAAATGTATGAAATAAGCCTCAATAAGTTGAGTTCGGGAGTAGTCCCCGAGTTGTCGTTGCATAGGTCACGATTGTGGCTTGCATGACAAACTTCTGTCACAATCGTGGCCTTTATGACAAACTTCTGTCACGATGCATTGGGTTCTTCCTCCAACCTTCTCCAAATCTTCTCTTCTTTGCTCTAATTCTTCTTCTTCTTATTCCACGAGGACAAGTGAGTGTCAACATCGAGAAAATGACTTAACGCATATGCTTTCGGGTCACTTTAACTTCTTTGCTTCTAAATTGTGCCTAAAATCATATATGAGTTAAAGTGAGTATGTTAAGCATTTTCATAGCAATAATCACTACGTGTTAGGGAATAAATTCATAATCAATTAAATGCATATCAATTTCTCCCACATTTAGCTCTTGGTCATCCTCGGGCAAAACATCAAAAGTAAGCTCAAAGACCTAACAACAATTACTCAATTCCCATATTTTCTAAGACTACATAATCATAAGCAAAGATGAATGACTTTCAAAAACTATAACAAGAACTTAACATTCTATGCTTTTACTCATGATCAATCAATCAACATCATCCTTAGAAATTGGGCAATCTAATAGTAGACTTGGAAAATGTGTTTAAATAAGATATATTCATAGGTACACTCAACACTATTCATAATCATGACATTTCTCAACTTTCTATATGATTTCATTTCTCCACCACTAAGGCTCAAATGCAAAATCATGGATTCAAGGACTTTTCAAGGTTGTAATGTAGGAAAAGGTAAGATGAGATGTATTGAGTCAAGTAGTTTGAAAGTCATTAAAGCTAGTGAAACAAAAGTAACACTCAATATAATATCAAATGCAAAAACTAACACGCACTTACAGTGTACGTGCATGTTTGGATGGGCTTATATTAGTAGAGCTTTTTGTTAGAGTAGTGCCCTAAAGGCAATCCCCTTTAGCGCATTTTGTTCATAGTCATGTACAGACTTTATGAATAAATAAAGCAAGACATATTTCATTTATTTGATATTCATTTTATTATGAATTAATAAAGATCTTTAATCAAATTAATGAAGTCCCTGATACATGACATAGCATGAAGGAAATTATGATGTGATCATACTATTGAGATTCCTATCATGTGCAATTATGTCAGTATCTAAATTATCCCTAGTCATAGGATTAATGAGACTGGACATCGTTAATCCGGATAGATTAGCACATATCAAACTCTTTGATTGGATCAAGCAGTGGATCTCAGAAAACTGTAAATATTGAGATATTTGGATTTGACATGTGGATGCTTACTAGTGGTAGTAAGTACATTGGATGACCGCTATGAGATCATCACATGGATGTCCTATACAAATGTCGGTGATAATCTCATCATAGCAATGGTGCAAGTATCCTTAGACTTGAGGTACTCGAGGATATCTTGAATCTTGATTACATACTTTGACTCCATTCCTTGTTGCCTTTCGAGTTCGCTCATAGGGTGGTGATTGGAGTGCAACTTGAGGTATTCAAGGTAATTGAGTAGCCAATAGAGGATTCACCACTACATTATAGCGAGAAGAGATACCCATGGCCTCTTATCGGGATCATTACTTTGAAGTCTCGACGCCGGAGCATACATATGTCATGAAGATGGTCTTCATGGACATATAAAGTAATGAGTCCTAGGGCGAGAACCGATTACACTTGGACTAGATTTGATCGATCGGTCTAGTAAGAGTTGACACATTGCCCATACTCAAACCAAGTGGGGTATAGCATGGTGAAAGGACGAATTGCGGTAATTGTCTATGGAAGGGTTCGTGATATGGTTTCATTAGTCAAACCAATTACTTTCCGGTCAATTGGGGTCATGATGTGTTGCTAGATACCGCTCATGACTTGCTCAGATTAAGTGTTAATCTAAGTGGCCAACATGCAAGGGAACCTAATGGGTCACACGATAAGAGTGACTCGGAGGATCGTAAAATAGTTTGAGACGAGATCGATATCCGGAGAGCAATAGGATTAAATAGATCCCGATGAGATTGGGATATGTCCCGATGAGATCGCGACATCGACATTCTTGAATACTGGTTTCGGTGATTTTTCACGGGGGGCTGAAGAAGCGTAGGACCGACCTAGTTTGGTGGACCTCTTGACAAATATATATATATTAATTAATTAATTAAGTAATTAATTATATATATATATATATATGCATTTCGGTGGAGCCATTAAATGGTGGAGATGAAATGGTTTGAAAAAGTCAAACCTAATAATTATTTAGCATTTCAATGTATATTAAGCTACCAACGTGGATAGCCATTCTACCATGCCTTCTTATGTCTTTAAATGGTTAAATATACATATAAGAAGGGATTGAAAGGAGCTTGCACGGTGATGAATGGTGAAGGTCGAAAGCTTAAGAGTTAAGCTTTGAAAAATTGGTTTTTCATCTTCTTCCTCTCTTCCATTCAACTTGGCTTCTACCTTTCCAAGGCTCCACCAAGATCATCTCACTTGCTCTCCAAGGCTAAGGTAAGAGCTAGCACTCTTTTCTTTAATCTAGCTATTCCCGGGTCAAAAGAGTTTGTCCGGTTAGGTTTTCCGACCTCTGCGTGGATCTGAATTAGAGGCGGTCTCCTTTAGTCGTTATGGTTTGATTGTTTGTACTTACATGGATCACGGCTTTCGGGAATGTCCCGGGACTCAAAATTTTAAATTCCGCACTGTGGGCATGTGATGCCTACCCCGGGATTTTCCTACAGTGGTATCAGAGCAACGATAGAGAGAAAACTTACCTCTAGATCTTTCAAGAGGGTATAATGAGATGTGGTTCAGCCGGATTCTGGCCGAACGGAACGCTGCCGTTTGGATCCATTGATTGGCAACTTTCTGTGATGAACTTCACGTAGAAAACACCTGCAAAACAAAGGAAGGCACGTCGGGGGTGAGATCCCGATTAGCCCCTCCGACGCTCAAGTAAGTTTCTGGTCAAGGTGAGATCGTAGAATGCAGAGAAAAAACTAGGTTATCACCGCATACCTGAATTATGGGAGAATTATACCTTATATACGGTTTTGCAGCTAGGTTTAGGCAAATACGTGTTTGCATGGGAATTTCCTTATGCTAATGGGCCATGAATGTGTGAATCAAGCCCGGGTTAAACGATGAGTATGGGACTGACCGATTGGCCTTCGTGATTGGGCTCGGGCCCAAATATAGCCGACCCGACCATAAGCCCCCTACTCCTCGAGTCTGAGCGAAGAGAAGGGTCGAGGAAGTATGTTGGGACGTTGCTCACCTGTGGCTTCATAGCTCGTAAGCAGGGTAGCTCGTCATGTGGTCAATCGGTCGGTCATTGGCCTTGTAGCTCGTTCATGGGACAGCTCGGGCAGTTTCAACCGGTCGGATGATTCAACCGATCGGATGCTGACCTGTTGCGCATGACTGCTAGGATGCTGACCGGTTGGGTGTAATTGCTCGGATACCGACCTGTTGGGTATAACTGTTCGTTCGGGAATAGGTCGACTGATGGCCCCCAACTGATCGGTCTTTGGCACTCATTACGTGATAGCTTGTGCGGAGACGGATCGGTTGGTTATCATTGGTGAGCGTGTGAGGCATTTATTGTAGACGGCGCGTGCTGTTTGAGAGCTTTCAGAATCTGAAGCGTATCGTCTTTGTAACCGTTACCTAGTTGTCCCGTACGTCCTTTCGACTGGTCGTGTCGTTTCGATCTTGAATATCCCTGATTCTCCTCAGATCCTACCGCGTGTCCGAGACTGCTCAGATTTTCGCCACGCGTCGTAGTCTGATTTGGTCACTTTCTAGGGTTCCTACCGCCTCCCCTATAAATACTCATAGATGACGAGTGTGTGCGGTTTTACCTTTTGCTTTCAGATCGCAATTAGCATTTTGCTTTCTCTTGCTCTCAAATCATTCGCGGTTCTCGAAACTTCTTTTATTTCGCCGTCCGATTTACCTACTTCTTCTTTCTAAATAGGTGCGTTCTTTTGTTCTTCATTCCTCTCCATTCTTTTAGTGCTTTTCTTGATAATCATGTCCACGGGTAGTTACGGGAGCATGGTCGGAGGTATGGAGGAAGTGTCGATGAGAGAGGAAGGACGACTTAGTTGTGGAGTTGCCGCTTAAGATCGCATCGTCGATATTTGTTGGGGAGTTGAGCAGATTGTGCATCAAGTATAATATCCCACCGGCTTGGGGGCCCGATTGGCCTTGAAACATGGCGGATCCGGCAACTTTAGTGGATACCGCCGTCTCAGGAGCTTTTTCTCGATGGGCGGCCTGAGGCTCCGTGACATACGATTGTGGGCGAGATATGCGCCTGTTCGGGTTATTGCCGAGTCAGATTCCTCCGAACAGTTGGAGGTTTATAAATGGGTTGGCGCTACTGTGCCATCAGTTCGGCCATCTGCCTACCGTCGGCGTTCTGCGCCATTTCCTGAGGATGAGCCACAGTCCGAGCTCAGGGGCTGGAATCCCCTTTCTTCAATATCGAGATGCTCGGTATCGCGGCCAGACACCTCAAAATTTCTTCTGGCGGACGAAGTATTTCTTCGTGAAGTCCCAGGATCTTCCTCCGAAGTCTTGGCCGTGGAGGTATCCTTTGGCCGAAAGCGAAGAAAGCGATTCGTCGACCTTGTCCTCGCCAGGAGGAGTGGGAGGTGGTCCGTCGATCAAGGAGCTCGGCAGATCTGATTTTGCCGAGGCTCATTGGGGGTATCCTGGGGGCCTCGGCGATTCGTTCCTCGTCGATCCCCTCCACGTATTAAGCGGGGTGAGGAGGAAACCGCCCGTTCGGTTGACTCCTCGTGATTGTATTAATTTTGAACTTATATCAATTTTGTTTTCTAACTCAATTTAACATTGTGCAGCCATGGTGAGGATGCTACCCAAACTTCCACGTCAAGGAAGCGGGCCTCGGGAAGAAGGGGAGTGAGGGAGACCGGTGAGGCGTCGCTTTGTCCATGGGTTGGTCTCCTCGTCACGCCGGTGGGTGCTCCCCTGCGGGGACCTTCTGTGGCGTCGGGCCATTAACAATTGTTCGGTGGTAGGAGGAGGAGGGCGTGGGCCTCCTCTTAAAAGGAAGAGGTTGGTTCGATTGGGTGACCTTCCACCCCGCCAGCCAGTGAAACGGGGTGAGTAATCGAGAAAAAGGGGAAGGAGAAGGCATAGGCCGTGAGCCTTGGCGATAGGAGCTTGCCATCAAGTTGGGCAGGGCGTAGCGCTCGGGGACCTTGAGGTGTCCCATTACCTTCTTTGAGAGGTTCGCCCCGTGGACGAGGGGTTTATGGAGAAGAAGGGAACACAGGTTGGGTTCCCACGTGCGTATATTAGTATCGCGGCTGCAACAATGTCTTTTGTCGTCTTTGCGGTGCTTGGAGACTCTGGACGGGAGGTTCGGGATCTCCATAATCAGATGAAGGGTTTGAAGGGCGAGCTGGCAGAGGTGAAGGAGGGTAGGGACCTCCTTCAGGCTAAAAACGCATCTCTTGAGGAGGAGAAAGCGGCCCAGGAGAAGGAGGTGGGAGCTTTGACGGCTCGACTGACCGAGGTAGAGGGGAAGAGGGAGAAAAAGAACGAGGAGTGGAGGAAAACGGTGAGGGCGGAGAGGGAGATCAACAGAAAGTACCGCTAGGACTGCCATTCCGCTGTGACGGAGAGAGACAGAGCGGAGAAAACCTTGCGAGAGGTGCGATGCTCCGTGCGGGAGCAGCGGATCGAGGCCATTAAGCGATGGAAGAGGCGGTTCTTGTACGAAGAAAGTTTAGAGCTCGCCTGCGAGGTGGCCCTTTCGATTTTGAAGAGGGCCTGAGCTCTATACTCTGAGGGGTGGCATGCCCTCTTTCAAGACTATGCCGAACCGCTTATTCCTGAAGCTTTCGGGCTTTCTTTGGAGGGGATCACAAAGAAAGTCGAGGGGGAACCGGTCGATGTTCCGGATGGGAGGCTAGATCTCAGCTCCCTCATGATGTTCCTTCGGTCGTTCCCCCGGGTCCTGCGACCCCCGTTGTGACGATCTTCGGGGAGGAAGGGCTTTATGAAGATGTTTCTCCTGCTGCTCCCTTAGTTCCCGCTTCTACCTCGTCTTTTCCGCCCGCTCCCGAGGTTTCCCCCGGGTATTCCCCTGGGTATTCTCCTTCTCCTTCTCCTTCGGCTGTTCATAGCCCCCCTTCTTCCCAGTTGTAGTGCTCACCTGGTCGGGCTTGTGACCAGGGCTAATTAAAATCAATGAACTTTACGTTTGCTTCATTTGTTGTCTTTTCCTGTATTTATGCTCTTTACCTTAAATATATGTTGAGTTTTGAAGTTGCTCGTAGTCGGCCGACTCGGGTCGGTCGCCATGATCGATCTATGGAATCTAGAGCAATGGCGATGGCGAGGGTCCCGAGGATTTTGTCTCGACGACCCGACCGACCGTAGTCAATCTATGGAGAATACCGAGTGATGGCATATCGAGCAATGGCGAGGGTCCCAAGGATCTTGTCTCGGCGACCCGACCGACCGTAGTCGATCTATGGAGAATGCCGAGCGATGGCATACCAAGCAATGGCGAGGGTCCCGAGGATCTTGTCTCGGCGACCCGACCGACCGTAGTCGATCTATGGAGAATGCCGAGCGATGGCATACCGAGCAATGGCGAGGGTCCCGAGGATCTTATCTCGGCGACCCGACCGACCGTAGTCGATCTATGGAGAATGCCGAGTGATGGCATACCGAGCAATGGCGAGGGTCCCGAGGATCTTGTCTCGGTGACCCGACCGACCGTAGTCGATCTATGGAGAATGCCGAGCGATGGCATACCAAGCAATGGCGAGAGTCCCGAGGATCTTGTTTCGACGACCCGACCGACCGTAGTCGATCTATGGAGAATGCCGAGCGATGGCATACCGAGCAATGGCGAGGGTCCCGAGGATCTTGTCTCAGCGACCCGACAGACCGTAGTCGATCTATGGAGAATGTCGGGCGATGATTGATTGGACTTTCTACTTTTGGCCTCGTGCAATCTAACTTTTAATTGCCAAGAAATTTGTAACCCCTTTATTAATGATAACGAGGGCGTGGGCCATTAAAAAACCTGTCTGGCAGGGACAGGAAAAAGGTACCCACATGTATACAAAAATGATAATAAGGAAAGATTAACTAAAATAAAACTTATCTATTGGTAGAAAGCCTTCAGATTCTGTGAGTTCCAAGGCCTCGGTAAAATCTTCCCTTTCTCATCGCTAAGGATGTAAGAACCATGCCCGACTTGCTTAACCACTCGATAGGGTCCTTCCCACATCTGTCCGAGCTTTCCTGGATGCTTTCCAGCCGCCTCGGCTTTTCGCAGGACGTACCCACCTACCTTTACATCGCTCGGCCTGACCCTTCTGTTATAGAACTTAGTTGCCTTTTGCCTGATGGTTTCTGAGCGAACGGCTGCCCTTTCTCTGTCCTCGCTAAGAAGAACGAGCTCTGCTCTGCGGGCTTCATCATTCCGCTCTTCTTCGTAGCCCGAAACCCTCTGATTGTGCAATGCTGCTTCTACTGGAACCAGGGCTTCTGCTCCGAAGGTCATCCTGAATGGAGTTTCCCTCGTGGCTCCGTTCGGTGTGGTTCTATATGCCCACAAAACTTCGTCTACTTCTTCCACCCAGGTCTTTCGGCCATCCAGGAGCTTCTTCAGGGCGTTCATTATCTTTTTATTAGTGTTCTCCGCAAGACCGTTGCTTTGCGGATGGGCTACTGAAGTCAGTTGTAGCTTGATCTTCAGTCGATCACAGAAGTCTCTGAACTTGTCGTTGTCAAACTGCCGACCATTATCTGTAACCAATATCATGGGCATCCCTAAGCGACAAAGTATATTTTTCTTTACAAAGCTTTCAACCTTCCCTCGGTGATTGTGGGCATGATTACGCTTCCACCCACTTAGTGAAATATTCTACGCCACTATCAAAATTTCTTTTGTCCGGGACCGAGAGGAAAGGCCCGATATATCCATTCCCCATTGGCGAAAGGATAGGGTGACTTACAATTTTCATCCTCTCGGTCGGTTGGTGAGACAGTTCTTTGTTTCTTTGGCGAGCTTCACATGGTCGACCTTCTCTTGTGATCTCTTCTCATTGTCGGCCAAGATAGTAGCCTTGTCGATCAACCGGTGAGCCAAAGATTCGCCTCCTACGTGATTTCCGCACATCCTTCGTGGACTTCGCCATTGCTCGCTTTCGGCTTCTTCTTCATTCAGCATCGAAGGCGGCGGTCGTAAGACCGCTTATATAGGCGCCATTGACAACCGTGTATTCGCCGCCTTTATCCTTAACTTCTTGGCTGGCGATCGTCTTCGGTTGTCTTCCTTCCAAAAGGTACCGCATGATCGGTTCTGTCCAGCCCGGTCGATCGGTATTTACATTGAGAACTTCCTCGGCCTTCTGAATGCTAGGCCGATCTAGTCGTTCAACCATAATATTGTTTATGGCATCACGGTCGGAAGCCATTTTGGAGAGCGCATCCGCCTTGGCATTCTGAGCTCGTTCTATTCTATTGATTGAATAATGTAAAATTGCTCGACTCGCTGACTAACTCGGTATTTGATCATGTTGTTCCCTTGGCCTCGTCTTCGCCCGTAACTTGGCCGACTACCACCGCTATCCTTTGTATATCTTTAGGTGCTTCACTTCCATCTCCTTGGCGAATGGAGGCGGCTATCAAGGCCTCATATTCTGCCTCGTTATTGGAGGCTTTGAATTCTAGTCGGAGGGCGTACTCTACCTTTTCTTTCATGTGCGGGCTGATCAGTACAATTCCTGTTCCGCATCCCTCGGCATTGGACGACCCATCGACAAACAGGCTCGAGGTGGAAGCGCTCGTCCTCCGAGCTTGATTGGCTCATCTCGCGATAAAGTCTCGCGAAGATTCATGCCTTAATAGTTGTGCGGGGCTTGTATTGTATGTCAAATTCACCCGTTCTCGCCCACTTAATTAGCCAACCCGAGGTTTGGGCTTTTGAAAACCTTTTGAGGGGTGGTCGGTCCATACCTCGATGGTGTGACTTTGGAAGTAAGGCCTTAGCTTCCGCTTCTTTGTTATCAAGGAGAGGGCCAGCTTCTCTATAGGCGTGTATCGTGTTTCCGGTCCGGTTAACACTTTGTTAACGTAGTAGATAGGGTGTTGTTCATTCCCCTCCGACCGAATTAGTACCGCGCTGATCGACCCCTCGGTAACCGCCAAGTATAACACCAGATTCTCTCCGTCTACCGGGCTTTGTAGGATAGGCGGGCTAGACAAATCTTCGCCAAGTCTTTGGAAAGCTTGTTCTTTTCGTCGGCCATCGAATTGAGTCACATTCGCTTTCCTCAGTACTTTGAAAAATGGGAGGCACTTATCCCCCAATCTGGAAATGAACCTGCTCAGTGAGACTATCCGACCGGTCAATATCTGAACATCCTTCAAACATTGTGGCGAAGGCATCTGTATGATGGCCTCAATCTTTTCTGGATTAGCTTCGATTCCCCGCTGAGTGATCATAAACCCCAGGAATTTTTCGGATGTCACCCCGAACACACATTTTTCCGGGTTTAGCTTCCT
Organism: Erythroxylum novogranatense; assembly: GCA_029891385.1. NCBI lineage: Eukaryota > Viridiplantae > Streptophyta > Magnoliopsida > Malpighiales > Erythroxylaceae > Erythroxylum > Erythroxylum novogranatense. The sequence continues at coordinate 54,629,775 of CM057232.1, forward strand.
CTAAAATTTATTCAGGGTCTGGAAGACTTCCTTGAGATCTTCCACATGCTCCGCGGCCGTCTTACTTTTGACCACCATATCATCTATGTATGCTTCGACCGACCGACCGATCTGTTTTTTAAAGACCTCTATGACGAGCCGTTGGTAGGTCGCCCCCGCGTTCTTCAAGCCGAAGGGCATTACCTGGTAGCAGTATGTGCCTTGGTCGGTTATGAAGGCGGTTTTTTCTTCGTCTTCTAGACTCATCTGGATCTGATGATAGCCCGAGAAGGCGTCCAGGAAGCTGAGCAGTTCATGCCCTGAGGTAGAATCTACTAACTGGTCGATCTTCGACAATGGGAAGCTGTCTTTTGGACATGCTTTGTTCAGATCGGTGAAGTCTATACACATCCTCCATTTCCAGTTTTTCTTTTTCACTAAGACCACGTTAGCGAGCCACTCGGGGTATTTCACCTCTCGTATGAACCCCGCTTCAAGCAACTTCCATACTTCTTTCTCGATCACCGGCGCGCTCCTTCGTGCTATCGCTTCTTACGTCGATCGAACTTGCGGTCATGCGAATGCCGAGGAGTGACATGCAACTGATCGAGAAATGCCGGGCATGTCGCTCGGTACCCAAGCGAAAACCGATTTGTTTTCCACCAAGCAGTCGGTGATTTCTTTAGCTAGGTTCTTCTGTAGCTCGGAACCTAGATTTGTGAACTTGGAGGGGTTAGTTTCATCCAGTACAACCCGTTGCGTTTCTTCCACTGGATTCATCATGTCCGTCTCTTCGTCGGCTCTTACGTCAAGAGAGCTCGTCAGCACTACCACCCCTTCTAGGATTTTGGTTTCTGCCAAGTAACATTCCCTGGCGATTTTCTGCTGACCCCTGAAGACACCAATTCCATGGGGCGTCGGGAACTTCATAACCTGGTAGTATGTGGAGACGACCGCTTGAGAGCATTTTGGGTAGCTCACCCAATTATTGCATTGTACGCCCCCTGGAACTTTACGACTAGGAACTCCGTCCCTTTCTATGGCGCATGGCTTCGCCTAAACTTCACTTTCAGATAGACCCGGGCGAACGGGTATGCTGACGCCCCGGTTATTCCTTTGATGGGGCCGTCTGAAGGTGTAGTCGTTCTTCGGGTACCTTCATCTGCTTGAAGGCTTCATAGTACAGCAGGTCGACCGAGCTACCCGTGTCAATCATCACCCGCTTCACCTCGTAACCGTCCATATTGAGATTCATGACGAGGGCGTCATCGTGAGGGCAATTTACTCCATTTAGGTCCGACTCATCGAAAGAGATCATTCCGTCATTCTCCTTCGGTTTTTTGATGGACGTGTCTTCGCCGACCTGTTTGGCGTATCTTTTCCTGCCTTTAACGGTAGATCCCCCTGCTGCATTTCCACCGAATATCGTGTTAATGACCCCGGTCGATCGGTCATCTTGCTGTTCGACATTTCCATCGTTTTTTTCCCTTGACCGCCCTCTGTTTTCTCGTCGGCTATCTGTATTCGTACTCGCCTACCCCATCATTCTGTCGTTACGCCTCGGGGTGACCTTTGTTGTCGACCGCCTACATCCTGCGATCGGTGTTTCGTTCGTGTTTCACGAATCGGCCTAACCTCCCCTTTTGAATGAGGAGCTCGATCTCTTTTTTCAACCGCCAGCAATTTTCCGTATCGTGACCGACCTCTCTGTGGAAGCGGCAATACAAGTTGGGGTTCCTGTCCTTGTAAGGGGTCTTCATTTTTTCGGGCTCTCGGATAGTTTCCCCGTCCGCTCTAACGGCCGCCAGTACTTCAGCATATGACCTGTTTAGCGGGGTGAACTCTTGGCGATATCCCTGTCGATCGGTAGGCCTTCTCCAGTTCGACTGGCTCTTTTGCCGCTTGTGCGGGTTGCCCGCCCTATCGTTCGGCGAGCGATCTTCCGTCCGACGTCTCGTGTTTTTCAGCACTTCTTCAAGCTGAATATACCTATCCGCCCGGTTTCTTATTTCCTGAACCGAGCGAGGCTGATCGAGGGCTAACGACTTCTTGAACTCCTCATCCCTCGTATTATTCATGAGTGCGGCCAGCATGGACGAGCAGGTGAGGTCGGGCACCTCGACTGCCTCGCTATCAAGCTGGGTAATAAATTCCAAGCTCGTTCCTTCCTTGGGTAAGTTGCATCACTTCAGAGTGGTCTTTGCGATTCGTTTACTAGTGGCGAATGGTTCGGGAAAAGCGACTGAAATCTTGAGCATGCGATACAACTCGGGGGTAAGCTGTTGAACTATCGCCGAGCTCCCTCCTGAAAGGCCGTGCAGAAAGCCTTGCATTGGATAGCGTCCGGAACGCAATGTAGGCTCATCATGGACTGAAAGTGCTGCAGGTAGTCCAGGGGGTCGGTCTTCCCATTGTACTTCTCGGGGTTGGTATTTTTGTGCGGGTGCCGGAGACTATCGATATCTCCGGTGAAAGGAGAATTGTCTCGCGCCATCAGGCGGTCGGTCGATAACTTCATAGCGTGAATCCGATCACCGCGATTTGTTCTAGAGCTTCGGATGGGCGATGATCGTTTATCACGTTGATTTGTCGGCGGTGGCCGTCTTGTGGCACGCTTCTGCGGTGGTTGTTGCGGTGGTTGAGATTGCAAGATTTGGCAGATCAATAGGTCGTGGCTTCCTCGACCTTTTGAGTCAAGGTAATGTGCACAGCCGGAGGAGGATCCGCTTCTGATCGGTGCTGGGGGTTTGGATGCGTATTGAACGCAACATTATCCTCCGAAGCTGCACTCTGTTCCTCTTGCTCCAAGGTTCGAGGTGCTGGCGATCATTCGGATGTGAGGATTCGGTCGTGAGGCGTGTAGTGCGGCGGCCGTGTCGCGGTAGGCTATGAAACCAGGCGTTGCAACGCCAGAGCTGCGACTGCTGCTACATCAGGATTAGTTGCCGCCGCCTGATTGATCTGCGTAGTTCTGGACGTGGTGCCCGAAAGTCGGGCCCCACGGTGGCTTAATTGGTTCATTAGATTACGTCGAGCGGGCGCTGCCGTTTGGATCCATTGATTGGCAACTTCGTGATGAACTTCACGAGAAAACACCGCAAAACAAAGGAAGGCACGTCGGGGGTGAGATCCCGATTAGCCCCTCCGACGCTCAAGTAAGTTTCTGGTCAAGGTGAGATCGTAGAATGTAGAGAAAAAACTAAGTTATCACCGCATACATGAATTATGAGAGAATTATACCTTATATACGGTTTTGCAGCTAGGTTTAAGCAAATACGTGTTTGCATGGGAATTTCCTTCTGCTAATGGGCCATGAATGTGTGAATCAAGCCCGGGTTAAACGATGAGTATGGGACTGACCGATTGGCCTTCGTGATTAGGCTCGGGCCCAAATATAGCCGACCCGACCAAGATGTAAAGAAGAGCAAAGAGGTATTAAAAAGATTGAACCAGATTGCAGAACACAAACAGAGAGAAGACAGGAATTTTGGTTTGGCTTTCCAAACGTCGGAGAGATCGAGACATGTTTCGGTATACTGTTATAAACGTAAACAACGCAAATTATAAACGCAAAGTCTACTCAAAAAAGCTAAAATAAGTTAATTTGAGCTTCTTAAAAAGATGTATTTTAATTTTTTAAAAAGTCATTTCTATTAAAAAAAGTTCTATTGAATTTTACGATCAAACACTCATTTTTCTTAAAAAATAACTTTTGTGGTGAAAAAAATTGATTCTTTACCCTTTAAAAGCTAAAACAAATAGGCACCACATCAACTATGATGAATGCAAAAACGATGTTCCACAACTCAAATTCAAGCTCTTATATACAAACCACATGAAGTATATACCAATCCGAAAGGATCATTCATATAGTTGATGACAATACTGATTTATTGGCAGAAACAGGGAAGATTAGTGTAAACCAGTCTTGACCCCAATAGATCCAAATCATAAGTTAGGGAAAGCTAAAGAGGAACTAGTTGTTTATAAAAGAATGTACCAGAGACTGGTTGGTAGACTCATATACCTTGCTCGCACTCGACCAAACATAGGATACTCGATAAGCGTGATCAATCAATTTATGCATGATCCAAGAGAACCTCATCTTCAAGTTGTTTATAGAATGCTACGTTGCTTGAAAGGCAATTTGGGGAAGGGAATTTTGTTTAAGAAAATCAATACTCTTTCTCTAAAAACTTACACCGATGCTAACTATGCAGGTTCGTCACTGGATAGATGATCAACTACAGGATATTGTACTTTTCTTAGAGCTAATTTGGTAACACAGATGAGCAAGAAGTAGAATGTGGTGACAATGTCATCTGCACAATTTGAATTTAGGGCTATTGCTTAAGAATTGGGTGAACTAGTTTAACTGAAGATTATTCTAGATGATTTGAGAGTCAAATAGGACAGTCCTATGAAGCTCTATTGTGATAAGTCAGCCATCAATATTATTCATAATCCTATAAAGCATGATAGGACAAAGCATATTGATAATGATAAACATTTTATTCTAGAAAAATTGAAAGAAGGGTTAATGCGTATGTCTTATGTTCCATCGAAACATCAAGTAGTTGACGTTTTAACAAAAGAGTTGTTCGAGTTTTCACGATCTTATATTCAAGCTAGAAATAAAAGACCTCAATTCTTCGGCTTGAGGAGGAGCGTTAAGATATAGATTAGTTGCATATAGATTGAAAAAATTAGTTTGAAATCTCTTAAATAGAGGGATTCGGTTAGAGAGACTTCTACATTAAATTTTCTATTTTTTTTCTGTTGTAATCTACTATATAATACTGTATATACTGTATTCAAGATACGAGAAGATATTTAGAAAATATTTTAGAATTCTCTTTGAATCTTAGCCGTATGGTCTTTCCGAGGAGGGTTAAACCTCAGTTTAAATCAGTTGTTAAAACAACAAATTTACGTGCTGTTATTCAAATTCTAATGCTCATCTTATTTATCATTAGAGATTCATCTTGCATCATACACCATCCTACCTCAATCCTCTATATTCTTCAAGACTTAGACATATCGCTTCCTTTTCTCCGTAATATTGAGTTTTGGCAATTTTCTTATGAGACCTGAAATTCTTGAAAAATGTTTTTCTTTTTTTTAGTTATATATGAAAAGATAGTTATTTTGACTTTAAATCCAGCTCAATCTCTCTTGAGGTATTCAAAACATGCTCTAAAATGGGTAATGAAAGGTATCGCGTTCTTTGAATCGGGAAAAAAGAAGAAGAAGAAGACTATATTATGTATATATGCATTTTTATGAAAGAAACTCCTAACTGCAACCAACAACGAAGCTGAGTATGCGAGTCTGAACCTCTGACAACTTAAGAACCTTACCCTGGAACATTATAAGACTGCCCAGGCTTAGTCTCCAGATCTTTTATTTCCGATCTGGAAGAATGGTAAGTAAAGCTTCTATTCCAACAGAAAAACACAACTAACAGCTGTTGCTTTTGTTTCATTGTTGAAGGCAACTCAACCCCTCTATTGGGATACATAAGTTAAAAGAGGACCTGATATCATGTGAGCTGAAAGAATTTCCTACAACAGAAAAAAAACAACAAAGGATAGTATCCACTATTCAGGTCATACAGAAGACAATTTGTGTAGTCTCTCGTCTTTACATCGCCTTTGATCAGCAACCATAGACCCAAAAACATCCAAGAGATTATCCAATCCCTCTGAATTGTCCCCAAGTGCTTTCAATGCATTCACTATGCTCTCTATGGTAGACAAATAACCAGCTTTTGGCTGCTGCCTAACTTCACTGTACAAGCTGTGTTTCTCCAAATCCAACCTCAAATGAGGCAACAGCCTCAACCATGGATTCTCTTCATACATTCTCCTAGCCTTTGCCCATGTTCCATCCAGAACAATCAAGTTGTTCACTTCAATGTTCATATCTTTCAACTCACCAAACCCAACCGCTTTCTCACTAGGAAACAGAAGAACTGACCCTGGAGGAACCACAACTTCAAACTCATTGCACTCTTCCAATTCCAAACCTACGTTTCCTCCCAACATCCCTCTTTTCTGCATCTTTTTCACAATAAACCCCTTGCCCAAATCATCAATAGCCATTTGGGAGGACAAAATCTTATCAAACTTTTCAAGCGTGAACCGCTGAGTTGGAAGACTCCATATACTGTTAAGGTCTTTTATCACCCCATGCTTCCCAACCGTAACACTCATCACTGCTTCTTCAATACCTTGCATTGCATTTTGTACATCAATTTTGTCAACCCATACTGCTTCGTCTGATACTGTAGGCTTATCCTTAGGAAACAAATAATTTCCACTCCACCTCTCAATATTGGTTACCAACCCATTTCCCCCCTCCAATTCTGAGCCATAAATCACCAATTCATCTGCATTTTCCACGACAACACCTCCCTTAGACTCGTCCAGGCTGCTGCTTTCACCTTTTGAAACCCTCGAATGTCCTTCAAATTGACTCAAACCCATATCCTCCGCGTCAGAACTCAATCCGCCAACATCCTCAATTTTTTGCTTCTGAGTTTCCCCAACTCCACAACCACAACCAGCTCCACCCCAATCCGAATCAAGAACAGGCTCGAGCAACCAGAAAAGATACTGGGCATCAACGTTAACGTCAGTTACCGTAGTTACAGAAACGTATCGAAGTCCTAGTTTCGCTATCCTGGAAGAATTGAGAGGGTGTTTGCTCTCAAGAATGTGTTGAAGAATGGTAACACTGACCTTGTTTTCAAGAGCAGGGCTTCGAATCCGAGTGCAGAGGCAGAGGCGTGAGGGTTTGGAGCAAGATGGGCACATGGGTCGCTTGGAATTGGGACGGGGAGCCTCCATTTTCAGGGTTTTCGGAGGGCTGCGCCAGTGTTGATGGGTGAAGAAGCCATTGGAGATTGAGTGTAATGAGTTGATTCGGGTCGGGGTGGGTATTCGGATCAGCATCCTCCTGCATGTTTGGACTTTGGAAGTAGGAGCAATAATAAAATTATCATAGAAAGTTTTTTTTTCCTTTTTTGAGAAAAGTTTTAGAAATTATCAAATGCAATTGTTAAATTTTAATTTAGCTAACAATTTAACAATTGTAATATAAAATAGGTGAAATATTTAATTTTTTATACATCTTAAAGTTTTACTATTAATATAAAGAAACAAATATTACGAGATCCTAACAACTGTTTGCACTTTGCAGCAGATAAACGACGACTCGTGATTATAATTAAATAGTATCTTCCCCATAATTTTCATGTCTGTTTAGATTATGCTTGCCACACCACATTTATCAACTCTACATTTATACGTCATCGTTTAGAGCAAAATTTACATGATTTTATTAACCTAGCGGGCCAAATATGAAAATACTAATAAAATAAAAGTTTAAGTTTAAGTTTAAGTTTAAGATTTAATTAATTTTAAATTAGCTGAAAATTAAATAAAATTAAAGAATTTAAAATATAATTAAAAAATATTTTTACATATTGAAGAACTTTAAATTTAATTAAAAATTATTAAAAATAAAAGGGTTACTTTTATATAATGAACAAATTTATCCTTAACATTTTGGAGAGAACAATTATAATTTTAACATTTAGAAAACATTAAACTTGTATCACATTATAATGAAAATTTTACTATTTGACAAATATAAATATTTTTGTAGACTCCCACTATCACGTTACCAATAACAACAATTCTTAGTAAAAATTTGTTGGCATGCGATATTTGAGGAAGTTTAGGGAGCGCTTGGTTCATAAAAAGTAATAAGAATGAGAATATGAATGAATATAGTGAGGAATGAGAATGGATATAATCATTATAATTATGATGGTTGGTTAAGATGAATGAATGATTCTTAATTCTGAATTACCATCGATAGTGGTTGGTTTGTTAAAAATGTTAAAAATAAAAACTTGTTAAAATTTTGTTTTATAGAAAATTTTAAATATATTTTAAATAATTATTTTAATTTATGCACCCTAATTTTAATGACAAAATAATTAAAATCAAGTATATTGCGATTTTTCCTTTTCGATAGCTCTTGAAGAAAAAAACTCTAATATTTTATTGCATCAACATATCATTAGTTACATAATATCCTCAAAATATAGATTAATCGTCCAAAATATTGTATAATTTATCGACACAACCATAATATCTACCATTTCATTGTTACAGTAAAATTAAGTAACATAGTTTAATATAATTTGCTTTTATATGATAATACAAAAATGTTATATTTTAAGTAATTAATGAATAATATTTTAATTAATTAAATTTTAATTAACTAATTAATTATATTTAATTACATCTTAATTATATTTTAATTAACATTTTAATTAATTAATTTTATTTAATTATATTTTAATTAATTAGATTTTAATTAATCATTTAATTAATTATATTTTAATTAACTAATTAAACTTTAATTAATTAATTATTTTAATTAATTAATTATATTTTATGTTGATTAATTATTTTAATTAATTAATTAGATTTTATCTTAATTAATTTAATTTGTTGTAATTAATTATAATATATTTAATTAATTATAATATCTTAATTAATTTAATTTATTGTAATTAACTAATTAATTAATTAGATTTTAATTAATCATGTAATTAATTATAGTTTAATTAACTAATTAGATTTTAATTATACTTTAATTAATTAATTATATTTTAATTAATTATTTAGATTTTATATTGATTAATTATTTTAATTAATTAATTAGGGAAGTTGGCAAAATACACAAGTAATGACTCTCATTCCTCTCAATTATGAGGGGAATGGAGTAATACCCTAAAATGGATAATCAAATCCATATCTCTCCAATCATACTTCCCTACCAAGCTCTAACTTTCATTCCATTCTCATTCTTTATTTCTCATACCTACAAAACAAGCACCCCCTTAATAATATGTAAACTTACTTCTAATTAATAAAGAGATTATTTAAGAGAATATAAAGAAAGAGAAACTAAAATAAAACAAAATAAAATAATAAAATAGTAATAATAATAAACAAATTAATTAATATTATACTAATAATAATGATAATGGATTTTTATAAAAATAAAAATTTAATTTATTTATAATTATAATCAGGATACCATTCATATAAGACAAGTAACAGTAACAGTGTGTATGCATATAGATTATAGTGCGGAGGAGTTGTTACGTCTTGACTCTGAGCCTGTTGTTCAACAAATTGTGGGGATGAGAACCTGCAACGGCATTGTACCAGCCAAACCTATCAGGCTATCACCAATCAGAGGCAATCCTCTTCTTCCAGGCGGCAGTTTACGCTTTCTAACCCTCTCCTTACTTGTCCTCTTGCCCCACAAATATGGTGCCAAAAAGATGACGAACAACAGCATCACTACAGTTGCCCGTTAAGGGATACAATGGACCTTTTGTAATCAGCTTAAGAACAAAACGCTCTTATCCAATAGATTTTAAAGCGGTGTTCGATATCCTCCCTTTTTCAAATCGTTGATCCAAAACTCTTAATTTCATCACTCGAAACATTCATCAGTTGTTTATTAAGAACTAAATTATTATTCATCGACATGTTTATCTAGTAAGCAATAATTGTATCAACTAGCTTGTAAATTATGCCGATCAGTTAGACAATCAAAATTACTTACTTTGATACCATATTTATAAAATATTACATGATCTGATAGATGATTTATCGAGAATTTGTTTTCTCGTACATGTTATGTAGTTAGTTATAATAGTCTCTCTTTAATTTAAAAAAAAAAACGCTATTATCAGAAAAGTTGACTTAACACTTACTAGGAATTAGACCTGAGCAAAGCCTAGCCTGAGGTGACCCATTGTGGGCTTTTGTTGGATGAGTTGATTGGCCTTTATGGGTCATTCCCACTTATGCTTAATGCTTTATGTAACGAATGAAGAAAAGTGTTTTTAAACAGTTTTTCTCAGTATATCTGAATGATTGGGAAGGGATGGATCAGATCAAGTATTAATGTCATCATTCAGTGAATAACTTTTCGAATCTTGATAGATAAAGTAATTTGAACTTTATAAAAAAGTTTTAACTCAGAGATTTAGAAACGTATGTAAATTTCAATATTCAAAATATTTAGTTTAAATCATAAATTATCATAATTCTAATTTTAAATTAAATTTTCTTTAATTTGAAAATTATGTGAATATTTTTATTTCTTGCGACCTTTCTACTCTTCTTAGTAAATTGCTATTTAACTTCTTTTTTATTGGTAATGATATGCAGGGCAAAATTCTAAATCCTGAATTTTTCAAACATTTTACCGTAAAATTTATTATGAGTAACAACAATTTATTGCAGAGGCCAGTTATAGTTACAGGCATTAATTTTCTTACTTATATTCTAAAAACTAAGTAGTAGCTGGAGCAGTATGACCATTAGGTTGAAAGAACCGAGCAAATACTTTCGAGCTTGACAAAATAGAAAAAAGATATAACTTTGATATTATGTAAGCTTGAACTAGTATTCCTCTGTCGTTTTTTGATGTTATAGTGCATTTCGTAATTCACTTATCATATGAAGCAAAACTTTATGGACCGGTTCAATTTTGATGGATATAGCCCATTGAAAGGTAATTTATATTTATTAACTTCTACTTTTTAAAATTTATTATTTAGTAACGATTGTTAATGTTTTATACTTTATCTAAGTTTTTATACTCTCTTTAGGAGTTATGTTCGTAATAGAGCTTAACTTGATGGGTCTATTGCAAAGCCTTATATAGCGAATGAATACTTGGCATTTTGTTTAATGTACTTAAATGACGTCGACACAAGATTTAATAGATCATAACATAACTTTGATTTTGATCAAGATAGTAGCTTGTCAATTTTCTCTCAAAAAGTTAGGTCACTTGGTATCAAAAAAACGTCGAATTAAATAAAGATGAATTCAAAATTGCCCATTGTATATTTTGAAAATTGTGAGGAAGTTGATATATATATATATAGTATGTATATTACTTTCGAATCAAAATTTCATAATTCAATATTATCATTCAATCTATATTTCCTAATCTCAATTTACTCTTTTAAATAAAGAACACAAAGAGTCAATTCGAAGCAAAGAGATTGTTAATATTGAAGAAAGACATAAGCTTAAGTTCCTATCATGGTTTAGGACTCGACTACGTCATATATTAATGGAATATTATGAACTTATGACAATTTGTATGTTATATGAACTTCTAATTTCATTTTATCGTATAGATGATATGGTTACATAACCGTGGCATATATACAAGAGGCGACAACAACATTATATTCTTTGTCATTTAGGCCTCATGTGTGGGAAAAATATACAAGTTGCATTGTTAATGGCATTAGATTTCACAAAGAAGATCAAGACAGTTGACTTAAAAGTCAAATTTGTGAGGTTATTGAGGGATGTCATGACGACGATTTTATTGACTTCTACGATGTCATCTATGAAATAATAAAGTTGCATTATATCAAGAATAAAAAAGGTTATTCTATTTAAGTGAGTTTAATGTTGCTAACATGAAGGTGAATGGGAATGTTACTAACATCAATGTTAGTAACACATGGTATGATAATAACCTTTTTGTCCTTACAATCAAATGAAGTAAGTTTTTCACCTCAATAATACTGTATTGGGCATAAATTGGAAGTTAGTTCAAAAGTTTTAATACTGAAATCTCTTTGATTTTTGTGAAAGGGATAATGGTCTAATCAATGAGGATGGTAATGAAGTATATCAAGAGATTGAATCGAAGTTCAATAATGAAGCCATTTGAATAAAAGATCCAGATATATCATCATTCTATAAGAGAGATGTTAATCCCAATATAATATAAATGGATGAAGTACAAGACAATCTTATCGTAGAAAGAGTTGAAGACTATATTGAGGATGAATTTTATGACAATAATGATACCTTGGTTGAATGTAATATTGATGAAGAGTCGAATCATAATGTAATTAATGATGATAATTTTCAAGATATTGATCATGATGATTGAAGGTAAAAAATTGTTGTTTTATTGCTTAAAACTAACAAACCACTATTTTAATTAACTTATGATTAGCCATTTTGTAAAAACAATGTATTTCATTATGCTTCATTTTGTAAAAGTAATGTATTTCATTATGCTTCATTTTGTAAAAGTAATGTATTTTATTATGCTTCTTTTGTATTTCATTATGCTTTATTTTGTAAAATTAATGTATTTAATAATGTTTTCTTTTGTATTTCATTATGCTTCATTTTGTAAAAGTAATGTATTTTATTATGCTTCATTTTATAAAGGCGGTGTATTTCATTATGCTTAATTCATTTATCTTTCAAATGGTGTGAAAATTGTACAATTGTGTTCATAAGCTAAGATCATTGGAGCACTTTTATTACTATGTTAGTTTAAACACTTCTTATTACTATGTTGATTGAAGCAAAAATGCCTCTCTTGTATAAAATGCACGTCACTAAATAATTGAAAGCTTACTTCCTTGTTAACTTTCATTCTATAAGTATGTAGTAAAATTTTTAAAGAGTTGGTAACAATAGTACCAATACATGTAACAAATTCTTTATTGAAAGAAAATACAACCATATTAATGCTAATTTCTGAAATATGATTCAATTTTTTATATTAGTTAGGCGTGTTATTTATAGACAAAGAAAAGTCAAGACTTGTAAAGTTTAGAAGTTATACATTGTTTCTTTTAACAATTAATGAACTTTGTAATAAACGGAACACTAAAAAAATGTTTATCATATGATTGAAATTATGGGGCCAAAGATCCAATCATCTTCTCTCTTTTTTTTGAAAATTGAATAATATATTTCTATAGTAAGAATTAATACAAACTAGTAACAAACTTGCAACCTAGAAGTCTTTAGAGGTCATTAAGAAAGATTAGTACAAGACGAAATAAGTAATGGGAACAAAGAGCAACTAAAAGAAAAAAAAATGCTTAAGGTTGTCATCAATTCCAATCATCTTTGATTATGATTTGTTAATGTTTTATCAAATGCTCCAAAATGATTTAAGGAAAAATATGCTGCTATTCTAATTAGTTTTATTTTATATTGGAAAATAATAAAGAAATAATTTAATAATTTTTTATATTGAAAAATCATTAAGAATTCATTATAGATATTCAATATAATAGCACCTAGACGAAACAAGGGAAAGAAGAAGACAACTAGTGAAGATGTTCCTCCCTATAATAACTAGATCAATCTGACCCTATCCAACAACAACAACAATAACAGACTTTGTCCACCAATGAAGTCTTTTATCTACCTCAACTAATGCTGAGGGATCTTCAGGCTTATGAATCTTTACCACCTATAATTACACTTATCCTCAAATATATCTTTACATGTTTAATGGTTTTTTTTATAATTATTATTTTTGGTCAAATTCCATTACTAGCATCAAAATAAGAGGTAGAGGCATCACTAAAGGTTTTGAGTTGCAACACATGAATGTTGCAATGAACAAAAAGTTGTCCGTTCATATTGACACCTCGCAAGATAGTCCTGCTAACAAGGCCAAATCAGCAAAATTGTCTAGTGAGTTAGGAGTCGTTATCAGGACTAAATTGCTTTACCTTCAACATGCCAAACAGTTAAAGGAAGATAACTTGCTACAGGATGTTCTGGACAAAGTTTTGGTAATTTTTCAATTTATTTGATTGTATGCATTTTTTAAACTTATTTAAAGACTAATTTCATTATTACTTGTTGTTCATAGATGAAGCTCAATATCATCGATATCGAGAACTTTGAAGTGTTAAGTTGTGTCAGTTCACTGTTGAAACAAAGGTTCAAGGATTATCGTTATTGACTACATAAATACTACAAATCTTTTTATTCGGATGAGGAGGCATGGAAACATGTTTCTGAGTTGGTGACTCTAGAAAATTGGAGTAAAATGTGTGATTATTGGTCCTCTTCCAACATTAAGCTTTGTCTTTTTTTTTGTTAACGTTTGCTTCAAATAATCTTGTTTCACAATTTAATGACTTTCTTTTCTTTATTTAGGAAAAGTGTGAGAAAATCAAGGTTAATAAAATAAAAAGAAAACTCCTCACAACTAAGGTTTCAAATCATTTGTTGTTGTACGAGTTCTTTGTTTAGAAGTTATAATTATTTCAGTAAATACAATATTATTTATTATCTTTTAATCCTTTTTTTTCTTTCGTAAAATAAAGTTAGAAGGAACTATATAGAGAAGAGGGTGATAGGATCACACTCTACAAAGTCACACATTACAAGGAAGGTGAAGGTTGGACTTCTGAAAAAGCGCAGAACAATTAGGTAAGTATAAAAATATGTTTAATTTTTATACTTATTTATTTATGTAATACTAAGTAATAATATTTGAATGAAATATTTATTTTGTTAATCATGAGTTGTTGCAAAGATCATTGTCTAACAAAAATGAGTTAAACTTAAATGAGATTTGCAACAATGTCCTTGGTACAAGATTATGGTACATCAAAGATCTTGGATATGACCATAAACCAATTGGCTCATCATCGTCATGACCAGCATATGAGAGGAGAATCAGTCGCCTAAGGGTCAATTACAATGTAATAAAGAAAAGTTTAAACATAATGAGCAAAAGTTAAACCGTACTGAACGAAATTTGGCCAAGCTTGAAATTTGTAAATGACATCCACTAACATTTTATTTTTATATAAAAATGCTTCTAATTTTAAATATTTTATTTTATTTTTGTTTAATAAATTATAAAATTATAAACATTGCAAACAATAAAATGGATTAAAATTTTACCATTTATTATAATTAAATGAAAAATTAATAATAGGATTATTTAGTCAAAATAAAAAACATCACCAAAACTTTTTAGCTACATTCCTAAAAACTTCTTATGGATTGAAACAAGCTCCCCGATAATGGTATCTTAAGTTTAATGATATCATTACTTCTTATGGTTTTGTAGAAAATACCGTTGATCGATGTATATATATGAAAGTTAGTGAGAGCAAGTTCATTACATTAGTCATATATATTGATGATATCCTTTTTGCTGCTAATAATATGGTTTTGTTACATCATGTAATGAATTTTCTCTCTAATAATTTCGAAATGAAAGATATGGATGAGGCATCCTATATGAAAGGAATTGGATTATTTCGTGATAGATCATAAGGATTGTTAGGATTGTTTCAGAAAGGTTATATCAAGAAAGTATTAGAAAGATTCCACAGGGATATAACTCCAATTCAGAAAGGGGACAAATTTAGTCAAATGCAATGTCTACAAAACAATTTGGAACATAAGGAAATGGAGTCCATTCCTTATGCGTCAGAAATTGGGAGCTTAATGTATGTTCAAACATGCACTTGGTCAGATATCAGTTTTGCTATCAGAATGCTAGGTCGATATCAAAACAATCCTAGAATGGACCACTAGAAAGCTGCAAAGAAAGTTCTTAGATATTTACAAGGCGCAAAGGACTATATGCTCACATATAGAAAATCAACCCATCTCGAAATGATAGATTACTCGGATTCAGACTATGCCAGTTGTGTAGACTCACAGAAATCTACATTCGGTTATATGTTCCTATTACCTGAAGGAGTACTTTTGTGAAAAAGTGGAAAGTAGTCCGTCATTGCTTCTTTTACTATAGAGACTGAATATGTGGTGTGCTTTGAGGCCACGATTTATGGATTATGGTTGTGGAATTTTATCTTAGGTCTTAACATTGTCGACAGTATTAATAGACCGTTAAGAATTTATAGTGATAATTTCACATTCGTTTTCTTCTCTAAGAATGATAAGTATTCAAAAGTGTGAACCAAATGGATTTAAAGTGCTTGCCTGTGAAAGAAGAAGTGCAAAAACATAAAGTATCAATTGAACATATTGGTACCGATTTAATGATAGCGGATCTGTTAACTAAAGGCTTATCGCCCAAAACATTTATTGGCCACGTTGAACGAATAGGCATTGTAGATAAATCCTTGTTAGCATAGCGTTCTGACATGTATATATACATATAATTGTTTGCTTAAATTGTTATGACATTTATGAATTCAATTATAGTCATATTTTTGCTCACTTACTTGTTATCTATATTATGTTGTATACAATAATTATTTCTGTGAGATAACAATTACAGCATTACCTACTTAAAGTTTTATAAGTTGAGTTGATTATGTGATGCATGGAAGGAATCATATTGTATAACTTGTGACCGCTATGATCACATCATCTTAATTCAATTAAGGATGACTTGATCGATTCCATGTATTATATGCACTTAAAGTTTTATTGCTGAATCACCAAGTCGTAACATGGGCCAAATGAGAAATTATTAGATTACTTAGTAGCCCATGTCACTTATAAATTTAAGTCTAATAAAAAGAGCCTAAGATAATGATTATTGGGTATTAAGGGGTTGATCTCAAATGGTTCAAGACCTTTTTCCTCTCTCCTTTAAAAATAAAATGCAACAACAGACATGTTGGTTTGGTTATTCATATGTTTTAGAAAACTATCAAAAGAGGTTTTTGAACCATTGAGGAAACTAATCAAAGAAGATAAGCCAGAGAGGAAATCAATATTTACAAACACTATCATAGATTCAGGTATAATGTAATAGATCGATCCATAAATGTCTCACTTGTGATATGAGTATTCATGTACACGGGAAATAACAAAGCGAAATTGATACAAAATATACTTATTTTTCAAAATATTTAATTAAATATATAAGGGTTATATAAAAAGGAAAGAAAAAACCTACCTTGTCTCATCCATATTAATTAGGTTACAAATCATTTATTTATATATGATATTAAGAATGGGCACGATGAATATTTTTGTAACAAAGTATTATTATAAGTATGGTTCATGTCAGAAAGACTTTAGTGAGAATTCTAAGTTGGTAATAAAATAAAGCAAAGTCTTCACACAATAATTGAACTTGCAAATTTCAATTTAGTCTTCATCTAATGGGCCACTAATTCATAACCACTGCTTTGCTTCCCATCATTGATGTATTCTGGCTGCGAAGTTAGGAAGAAATTATGGTTGCTTGCTGGTCTAGCTTCCTTCCAGACGTTAGTTTTGTTTTTTTTAGAATAGAAGTTAGCTTTGTTGCCTACCATTCAGAGGCGACAATAAGTTTGTTAGGGATTCTCCTCTTGAATTTTCAAAGTTGAACTAAGTAGTCAAGCATCCTAACCTAGCCTTGAAAGCAACCCAATACCATCAGGAGTCACGAAACTAGAACCAAGACTTGAACCTAGTCTTACATCTTTTAGTGAAATCAATGATAAAGGAATCACAATAAAAAGAATGAAAAGTAAAAATCAAAATATTTGGTATTAAATATTAAAAATAATGTTGAGAAATTTTTTCCCTTATTTAGTTACTACATGATTTTGGTTTGTAAATAATTAATTAAAATATTTATATTTTATAAATAATTATTCAAAATTTTTAATGATTTGTAAAATTATTATTTTAAAATAATTATAAATAATTTTAATATAAGAATAAAAGTATAGTGACACAAAATAAAATAATTGTTAAAATTAATATAAAAGATAATGATAATATTATATAAGAATCATTATTTTAATAATATCTTGATAATAATTGATAATATTTTAATGTTATCTTTTGTCTTTTATTTTTAATATTTAATTCTAAGTTATATCTCCACTCCTAATAGAAATAAAAGTTTAAGATTAATTAAAATTAAAATTAATTGTCATTTCTTATATTATTTTATCGGTAATGAAATAACTAAACGATAAAAAATGAAGGTTACATTTTCATTCCATTGAATCGGAACTATGCCTTGAGCGTAACGTAACATCCTCAGTGTTACTGATTCAGAATCCAGTCTCGAATCCCACCTACGAGTTGTAAAATGTGCAAAAAGCAAAAACTTGGATGGTCTCTTGGGGACATTAAAAAATTGGAGGTTGATCAAGGAAAGAAGCAAATGTGCTAGAATTTGAGCCCACTGAGCCAGGTGAGATGAGCTTGCCATATAGGCTTCAATTTTTTAAAAAGGAAAGCTACTGAAATATATTATGTAATTAGTCTAGAGAAAACCATTCCTAACATATCCTCGATAAGGAGGGAGTAGCACCCAATAGGTGGAGTACATTGACCCCAATATCAAAATGGCCTGCATAGTTGGCTAACCAATCGACACATCTATTGCTCTCTCAGTATATATGTCGATGAACAACAATCCAGTTTTGGGTGAACAACTCGTTGATCCCCATGATTATGGGATTGAGAGTCTTTGCTCGGTTGGCTGTAGAGGATAATATAGTGAATACTGCGGTGGAGTCCACTTCAAATTTGATCCTGCAATAACCCAGCTTCCACGCTAATGTGAGCCTGGTAAAACTCCCCAGAGTTCCGCGTGCACCGGTGAGCACCATCCTAGATTTTATGAGAAACCACCAAGCCAACTGCCTACACTATCCCTGATAAGTCCTCCCACTATGGTTGAAGACGAGGATCGTTTGCTAGCTTCATTTGTGTTTAGTTTGACCCATCCAGTAGAAGGTTTGCGCCATCCAATAAGTTTCTTTTATCAAGGGCAAGGATCGAAATTAGCTCGACTGTGCCATTTGGTTGCTTTGTGGATCAGACCTATATAAGACAAAATGAGATAATTTGGTGAGGAGGGCTAAGTAAAATGTTCATCAAAGAGGGTCATATTTTTCCATTTTCAAAGGAAACAGCAAGTCGTGCCAAAAAGGATCGATCAATCATGCCCTAGAACTCGTCGATAGTGTTGGAGATTTTCACTAAGCCACTCCCAAATCGGCATAGTCAAATTTTAGTAGAAACTATGTGTGAGGGAAATGTGTTCCACACTTGGCAGGCTTTGACGCAATCTCGTACAGCGTGTAACGAGGATTCATCTAGACAACAAAGGTAACAAGCACCATCTGTAGTGAAGTGCTTGCGGCTCAGTGTTGGTTAGTGAGTAACCGATCGTGGGCTAGGAGCCATAGAAAGGAGTGAATTCGTTGGGGGCCCTTCCATTGCCATATTTCCTTTCAAACCCCTTGAGGCAGTGCATCTTCATCGCCCATAAGCATGGAATAAATGGAAGCTACAAAGAATTCTTCGGTGTCAAAAGATCCCCAGATCAATTTATCCTGCCCTAGGTAGGACATCAGGGGAAACGTGCCTGCTATTAATCAGCAAATCGACGTCGAAAGATAAGATTGAATTGCTTCCCATTGCCAATTATTGTCAATGTCTACAAATTGATGGATGCTAAGGTTGAGAGTGGAATCAGGGACTGGGGATCTAACATGGGTAATCAGGAGTCCTATTCCTGCAATCCAAGAGTCGAGCTAGAAGTGAGTTTTATGGTCATTTCCGATCATCCATTTCATTCCTTATAGAACTATATGCCAAATTGCCTTTAAGCTCTTCCAGATCATTGAACCACCATTGGTGTTTAAGGATGTGGGGAGATTGTTGGCATCAAAATTATATTTTACAGAGAGGAATTGAACCCATAATGCCTAAGGTTTGGTAATCAGAGCCCATCCTAATTTTGCTAAGAAGGCATCATTGGTTTTGTGAATTTTACGAATGCCAAGATGGAGTGATGGTTTAATGGTGAAGGTAGAAAACACTAGTAACGTTTATGTTTCGTTTGCATTAAAGTCTATAACAAATATAGATGCAGATCATAAGATAAAAATTCTTAAAATATTTAAAATTTTGAGATTAAAAAAATACAAGTAAGAAATTTATTGGGGAAGAAGGAGTATAATTAAGAGTTAGAGATGTGAGTCCGTCTTATAAGATAAAATATCCGGTTGATAAAAAGATTTATAAAAATAATAAAATATGTAATTTTAAATTAATGTCGATAGAGTTTGCTATATTTTAAAATATTGAAAATTTAAATACTCTTAAACATTTTAAGTATACATTAATTTAATTCAAATATTATAGTTCAAATTATTTATTTTACTAATCTTTACATTATATAACTTAACATAGTAACATTAGTTACTTTTTATTTTAACCTATTAGCTTTGCTTGACTTCGAAATATTTATAAAAAATTATGACACGACATTGATGTGGATGAGAAAAATGTATTGCTCTTATACACTTTGAACTTCTAAAAGATGATTGGTTTAGCTACCTTATTAGTAAAGCATAGTTCTGGGAGAAAATTGGTGTAGTGATTGTAACATCCCACCCCCTCCTGGAAGGGTAAAATAGTAAAGTTGGCATATGATGAGATTAATTAGGAATAATTATTACTGTTCATGCATAACAGGATTGATACACAGTATCAATTGTGTATATGGAATTATGGTATATGCATGCATGACATTCCCGGTAATTGGGCCTAACGGTATTTTATTGTGATTAACGTGGTTATGGGCTTTGAAAAATTATTCCGAGTGCGCTATTAAGCGTTTTCGATTTTAAGGGATTTTTAGGAATTTTTCTGGAATTTTCCGGAGAAAGTTCCCGGACCGGCAAAATCGCCGGTAACTAGCCTAAACTTGTTTTGGAGTAGAAAAGGTGATTTTCGTGACTGAAAAATTATTTGGAGTGCACTGTTACCTGTTTTATAATTTTAGGGAATTTCATTAATTCTCAGAAAAATAATTCGGGGAAATCCTCGGACCGGATAAAGCGCCAATTGGCGAACAAATTCGATTCTCATTAAAAAATCGCTACCCATGAATACTGTAATATTGGGTATATTATTTTGGGACTGAAATTAGGGTCATTGGAGTTAATTGGGGTAAATTTTTGATCTGAATTAGAATAATAATATTTTGACTTTTCCTATAAAAGTGGACCAATGAGAAGTTGCCACTAAAAAGTTACATTAAATGCATTTCCTCTCTATTCTCTCGGTTTTGCTTGCTTTAAAAGAATGAAAAGATGAAATTAATACCTTTGTTCTTGTTCATCCGAAACCCAAACTTCTCCTACACAAACTCCATCAACTTTTGCTCTCTTCTCATCTTTCTCCATAGCTTCAAGCTCCTCTCTTTGATTCCCTCAAAGCTAGAAGATGAGTCTTGAGCATACTTGAGAAGGAAAGGTGGTTGGTACCTTGGTGTAGGAGTTAGAAGTTGGTTGTTGAAGGTTTGAAGGAGGGTTTGAATTAGGTAAGTTGTTATTTAAGGTTTGAGTTTTAAATGTTGTTTTTACATGGAATTAAATGTCATGATAGTATGGGGTAGTTAATAAAAGGATTTAAAGCATGTATAAGGTTCATGTAGACATTAAAGTGTTGATTATATGATTTAAAGTAAGGGGCATAAAGCTAAGTGATGACTGAATTGAAAGTAATGATATGGTTTGATTTTGAATTGATTATGGATAATTAATTGAGTATCTGAATTGAGGAATTTAATGCTGTAAATTTTTCAGTATTAACCCTAGTATCTGTGTGACTGGAGTAAGATTTAATTTGTATTTATTGTGATGTTTAATGATGTGAAAAAGGTATTGGAAGTGGTTGAACTAAGGTTAACCTTAAATCTGGAAAGTTGGAATTATAATTGATGTTACTGTTTTATTCATAATTTAATGTGTAGAAATGCAAATGAGGTAAGGTTAGTGGTCACTGAAACTTTGGACTGTTGGCTCCAATTTAGTGTGAAATAAGTGTTGTTGAATTCCATTGATAGAAGGGTGAAATTTTGAATGGGAAAGTTACTGTTCCATTGTCTGTGAACAGTAACCGCAACCATGACATCTGAGTTTGATGATTTTTATGAATTAATTGAGATGGAATTTGGGAGAATGATCTTCATGGAAGTTGTAGCATATTGAATTATCTTTCCATTGCTACTGATCTTGCTATTTTTAGAATTGTGTATTGGGAGATATGAATTGATTACTAATGACTGGTTTTGAGCATTTTGGATGAAACCTAGCTTAAGTGTGATTTTGTGAGTTTACTGATTGGAGGCAATTTTAACATTTTAAGTGGACTGAATTGGTGTGAGTGAGCTTCTGAAAAGTTGTAGAGGAAAAGATTACCTTGAAAATGACATATGGTTTGTAATTTTAGAAGTCAGAATTGGGAGATATGATTTTCAAAACTGATCCTACATTAGGTTATGAATGGCTGATGATAACAGAAACTTCCATAACAGTTTTTAAATTGTTAGAGATCGAATTGGATGTTGAGTGCTTCATGAAAATTGAAGTTTGAGATGTTATCTTTACAAGGATATAAAGTTCTGATTTTATTGACTTATATACTGGAAGTTATGCTTCTTGTAAGATTACTGCCCAAAGTGAAGGATTTCAGGGACAGTGACATTGAATGAATTAATGGACTGGTTTAGAAATAGAATTTGATTTTGGATTGTTCATGAAAGTTGTAGAGGACATTGTGAACTTATTGACCATATTTTTGTGGTAATTTATTTCTGAAGAATAAGTGAGTTATGAAATTGTAAATGTACTGCTCTGTGTTGATGGAAATTGAGTAGGCAGAAGGTTTGATGGATTATTTGACACCCTTAGGGTTGGAATTGATTTTATGGTCTTCTAGAGAATTGTAGAGCTTTTCATAAGCTTTCCAATGAGGTATAGTGGGCATTTTCTGATTTGTGTGTTAAAAGTTAGAGTAATTGGAAATTGGAATTTCAATCTGGAAAGAAGGAGGGCAAGGAAAGGGCCGTCTCATGAGGCGAGATCAAAGGGCTGGTCATGGAGGCGAGATCAAAGGGCTGGTCGCGAGGCGACGCCTCGCCTGACAAGCGAGGTGCATCTGCCTCATGAGGCGACCTCGCCTCGCGACAAAGCAGATGATTCCGCCTCATGCGGCGTCTCGCCCATGAGGCGAGTTCAATATATATATATATATATATTTATTTTATTTTGATTATTATTTTGATATTAAATGGTACAATGGTTCTTTTGTCAATTTCTTTCCGTCCGACGTCCGATTGACCTGATTCGAGGCATCGGATTCGTTGAATATTTAATTTCATATTATGAGAAAGCGAGAATTTTAGGCGGAATTTGACGTAGCCCTATCGATGGAACATGTAAACACTGTTTTATTTAATTGAGGACCTATAGAGGTCCGAATTGCTGCCGTCGGCTTTATGGATTTCTAATTTTCATAGAATTTTATTATGGGAAAATATTGAATTAGGACCGGAATTCATGAACATGCATATCTCATCATCATGAGCATGATTTCATATTTAGTGACTCGTAATTTTTCCGATTCATATAGAGGTCCAATTGGGCGTCGATTGACCGACGTCACAGAGGCTTTCGGCATTAGCTCGGAAGTAATAGGTGAGTAACCTAGTTGGTTTCTCAAATTTCGGTTGTGTACATGCTTAACGTGAATTACGTGCAAAGGTGAATTGTATGATTTACGCATGTATAAAGTGGATGCTTGTATTATATGATTTTCTTGTCTTGAATGATACCGATATTGATAGATGGGCTTTATAGCCATTATTATGAACCATGCTATTATGGGCTTTATAGCCATATCGTGGATTCACTGATACACTGGGCTTTATAGCCAAACACTGTACATTTACTGCATACTGTACTGCATGCATAATTGCATGATCAGATAATGGACGTGCCCCAAGTTGCTATTATTATTGATAAGACTTCGAGCTCTCATCTTTGTCTTGGCAGACGCCACGAGCCCGGGGAGAAAATCCACAGCGTCCCCATCGAACAACGATGAGCACTGGGGCAATCTTGAATAACTGGAAAGAGTCACATATGCATTGCATTCGCATAAGTAACTGTTATGTGATAAGTTCTACTTTCGTGATGGGATGAATTACTGTGAATGGTTTCTTTATTCATGGATATGGTTATTGACCGCTTATTGGTAATTGATGATTCTTGATTGTCATCAGACGCCATGGGCGTAATGCATGATTTGAGTGAACCATCGATGATGGTTTCTCTTGAGTTCATAAAACTCACCCAAAATTTGCATCTATTTTTCAGTCTGAAGAATACTCCGGTTGATACGGAGTATGTCTCATGTAGCGAGTAAAGGTTAGAGGTCGGGATCGGTTAGTATGCGCATTAGTGTTTTAGTAAATTGTATTCCGCAATCAACGTATAACAAGGCATTGTATATTTTCTTGCATTGATGATTATAATTATTCTTGGATAAGCGTAATAACTGGCTGGTTTTATTGAACACGGATTTTCATTACTTACTGTGTTTGCCGTGTGAGCGTGGAGTTAAGGGCTCCAAAGAAAAAAAATGTATACTGAATTTTAAATCGACTGATGTAGTACGCCACTCTCGTGGGACACGGACTCGGATATCACCAACGATATCGGGTTCGGGTCTTACGGGTGTGGGGTGTTACATTTAGGTGGTATCAGAGCCCAGTAGTACGTAATGTATCTGGGCACAGTTTGGAACATAGGTTTCATGCATTTGAGTCGTGTCGTTGCAGACCGTGGTAACTGATCCCTAGTCAGAGTCGCTCAAGGATAAATCCTACGGGTGCATAAGTGTTAAGTGATTAAGTGAGAGAAGAGTGATACTGGATTAGAGTGTAAATCCCAAAGGGGATAATCAATTAGGAAAGGATAAAGGAAAAAAATGGATAAGAAGATTGAAATTGTACTGGGTTAAAACCCTCATAAGTGATAGCAGAATGACTGTGTGGGCTTCGACTGAATTAAATTGACAATATTATGATGACAAGAAAAATGAAGATGTTGAGAACTTGAGAGGTCCACTAGAGATATGGGAAGCATACTGGTTATAGTAGGCCTAAGTGAGATTAAAAGTCCGGGATGATTAGGTAATTACAGCTCTGACTGTATATGTCATGAAATGGGAAATATTGGCCCGGAGTAGAGTATAGATGATCCGATCAGGCATAAATTGGTTCACTGCATTCGTGTTAGATATCAGTAGATAGTATAGGCAAATAATGATAGCGAGATTGTACCAAGAATAGGGTTATACTGTAACGGTCTACTTCGGACTGAAAGAACTGAAAGAGCAAGGTGCCTAGTGCCTAGTGCCTAGTAGAGTGAGAAAAAGTAGACATAGTGAGATAAAAGTGTACAGATAAACTGAAAAGAACTCGTGAAACAGGAATGGTCTTGAACGTATAAGTGTGAGACTGAAATGGTTATGCGAATTTTGGTGCTAAGAGTTTGAAAATCAGTATAATAAGATCATAAGGGAAAATGAAAGACTGACACTTTTCTACTGATTGTGTATCGGGAAATTCTGAACTGGTTGAAAAGATTTATATGGACACAGAAATGGTAAATGGATGGGTAAATAGATAGAGACACAATGGAGTTGCATCAACGATTTTGTCATGTTTGGGGATGTGAATACCTATCATAGATTGTTTGAGGATAATAAAGAGATACGTAACAATAAGAAGATGATATTGTATAAGCCAAATGGTTATGACCTTAAAGAGGTCAAGCTGACACATAAATGATATGAAAACAGTTGAGAAGAGAAAATGAAAAAGAGAAACTGAATAGAGACAAGAGGGTCAAAAAGGGAAACTGACAATGAGGTGATGTAGTGACACCTTCATAAAGAAATTGCAGATACACTAAGTGTGGACTCAATGAAAAAGATAAAAGATGTATGGTAAAGTCAATAGAACCCTAATAGGGATTTATGCGAGGTAAACAAATGGTAGTAATTGTGATTAGAGACAGAATGTGTTGAGAAGTGTTGAACAGTGAAAAGTGAAAAGGACGATAGAACTAATTGAGGAATCTGATACTGATGATATTCATACACTGGAAAAGTGGGCAGTGAGTATTGAACTGCGACAATATGTTGAGCAGTATGAAATAAATTGAGGCGACCGTGATAAATGGTACTGGTGTCATGCTCGCGATTGAAAGCCTTGGACACTGTAGATTCCTATAAGGATACACTGGGTTAATTTGAGGAAAGAGACCGGTGTAAATACGATAATGCTGCAATGAACAGATCAATTACAGATATTGGGATTGTCAAGTGAGGTGTTTCTGGAAAAATGAAGTTGTAAGAATAGTGATAAGGTGAATAGTGCAGAAAGTAAAGTGATAAATTTTATGATGAGTTTGAATATACAAGTGAAATTGGAAAACTATAGTGAAAAATTCAAAGAAGAAGTAAGTGTACCCGATAAAAAGGTATTAGAACAAGAAAGTGAACAGTCAAAGTTAGACACTCTAGTCAGCATACTTAAAAAGTGAAATTGAGTAATTGTAGGTATAGAATGAAGTGATTATTGGCTCAAGTGATTATAGGTTGAATGTCCAATGGGAAAAAGGTTTGATTATGGTCGTGTTATAGAGCTTTGATTCATTGGAAAATATATCTTGCTACTTCGCGATTGCCCTCTTGGGAGTTAAAGACCATAATGGAATTGTGAGAAAAGGAAAGTGATTTAGGAAGGCGCATGGTTAGCTAAAGTGGAAATTGGATCGGACAAATGAGGCGAGTAAAATGTATATCCGAATAAAGTGTGTGAACACTATAGAACGATGAAGTGTCTTACGAGAATCGAATTTGAACATAAAGTGAATGGTATATAATAAATGACTGCATTAGGTACATTATTCTTGGTTATAGTGAAGTGGAATTAAATGTTCTTGTATTGGTACCAAGGAATGTAAATCGTCCCGGCGTGATTAAGGGAGGTACCAAAGACATGGAGATGTCCTCGATGGAATCTGAATTGGACTATATGGCCTTTCAGAGGAAAAAGGTATTAGAAGGATAAAATGTGATCAGCGAATAGATTTGAAAATACTGAACTGAGTCAATATCGGAACCAAAGGTAGTGCCTATTCTAGAATGGCAAGTGAGATAGCTAAGAACATGAGATCGCTAACTGATAGTTTGTCAAATCCGTTTACTGTACTAAGTGATAATGAGTTAGCCATAGTAACTGAACCACGAACTGAGAGTGGTTACTGTGATCACTTGAAAAGTGAATCATTAAGTAGAAAAGTGTATAGGATATATAGAATCATATGATTACTGTCATAGGGAATCGTTGACTGAGAATTTCGAGGACGAAATTCTTATAAGGAGGGGAGAATTGTAACATCCCACCCCCTCCTGGAAGGGTAAAATAGTAAAGTTGGCATATGATGAGATTAATTAGGAATAATTATTACTGTTCATGCATAACAGGATTGATACACAGTATCAATTGTGTATATGGAATTATGGTATATGCATGCATGACATTCCCGGTAATTGGGCCTAACGGTATTTTATTGTGATTAACGTGGTTATGGGCTTTGAAAAATTATTCCGAGTGCGCTATTAAGCGTTTTCGATTTTAAGGGATTTTTAGGAATTTTTCTGGAATTTTCCGGAGAAAGTTCCCGGACCGGCAAAATCGCCGATAACTAGCCTAAACTTGTTTTGGAGTAGAAAAGGTGATTTTCGTGAATGAAAAATTATTTGGAGTGCACTGTTACCTGTTTTATAATTTTAGGGAATTTCATTAATTCTCAGAAAAATAATTCGGGGAAATCCTCGGACCGGATAAAGCGCCAATTGGCGAACCGGTCGATTCTCGATAGCAAAAATCGCTACCCACTGGTACTGTAATATTGGGTATATTATTTTGGGACTGAAATTAGGGTCATTGGAGTTAATTGGGGTAAATTTTTGATCTGAATTAGAATAATAATATTTTGACTTTTCCTATAAAAGTGGACCAATGAGAAGTTGCCACTAAAAAGTTACATTAAATGCATTTTCTCTCTATTCTCTCGGTTTTGCTTGCTTTAAAAGAATGAAAAGATGAAATTAATACCTTTGTTCTTGTTCATCCGAAACCCAAACTTCTCCTACACAAACTCCATCAACTTTTGCTCTCTTCTCATCTTTCTCCATAGCTTCAAGCTCCTCTCTTTGATTCCCTCAAAGCTAGAAGATGAGTCTTGAGCATACTTGAGAAGGAAAGGTGGTTGGTACCTTGGTGTAGGAGTTAGAAGTTGGTTGTTGAAGGTTTGAAGGAGGTTTGAATTAGGTAAGTTGTTATTTAAGGTTTGAGTTTTAAATGTTGTTTTTACATGGAATTAAATGTCATGATAGTATGGGGTAGTTAATAAAAGGATTTAAAGCATGTATAAGGTTCATGTAGACATTAAAGTGTTGATTATATGATTTAAAGTAAGGGGCATAAAGCTAAGTGATGACTGAATTGAAAGTAATGATATGGTTTGATTTTGAATTGATTATGGATAATTAATTGAGTATCTGAATTGAGGAATTTAATGCTGTAAATTTTTCAGTATTAACCCTAGTATCTGTGTGACTGGAGTAAGATTTAATTTGTATTTATTGTGATGTTTAATGATGTGAAAAAGGTATTGGAAGTGGTTGAACTAAGGTTAACCTTAAATCTGGAAAGTTGGAATTATAATTGATGTTACTGTTTTATTCATAATTTAATGTGTAGAAATGCAAATGAGGTAAGGTTAGTGGTCACTGAAACTTTGGACTGTTGGCTCCAATTTAGTGTGAAATAAGTGTTGTTGAATTCCATTGATAGAAGGGTGAAATTTTGAATGGGAAAGTTACTGTTCCATTGTCTGTGAACAGTAACCGCAACCATGACATCTGAGTTTGATGATTTTTATGAATTAATTGAGATGGAATTTGGGAGAATGATCTTCATGGAAGTTGTAGCATATTGAATTATCTTTCCATTGCTACTGATCTTGCTATTTTTAGAATTGTGTATTGGGAGATATGAATTGATTACTAATGACTGGTTTTGAGCATTTTGGATGAAACCTAGCTTAAGTGTGATTTTGTGAGTTTACTGATTGGAGGCAATTTTAACATTTTAAGTGGACTGAATTGGTGTGAGTGAGCTTCTGAAAAGTTGTAGAGGAAAAGATTACCTTGAAAATGACATATGGTTTGTAATTTTTAGAAGTCAGAATTGGGAGATATGATTTTTCAAAAACTGATCCTACATTAGGTTATGAATGGCTGATGATAACAGAAACTTCCATAACAGTTTTTAAATTGTTAGAGATCGAATTGGATGTTTAGTGCTTCATGAAAATTGAAGTTTGAGATGTTATCTTTACAAGGATATAAAGTTCTGATTTTATTGACTTATATACTGGAAGTTATGCTTCTTGTAAGATTACTGCCCAAAGTGAAGGATTTTAGGGACAGTGACATTGAATGAATTAATGGACTGGTTTAGAAATAGAATTTTATTTTGGATTGTTCATGAAAGTTGTAGAGGACATTGTGAACTTATTGACCATATTTTTGTGGTAATTTATTTCTGAAGAATAAGTGAGTTATGAAATTGTAAATGTACTGCTCTGTGTTGATGGAAATTGAGTAGGCAGAAGGTTTGATGGATTATTTGACACCCTTAGGGTTGGAATTGATTTTTATGGTCTTCTAGAGAATTGTAGAGCTTTTCATAAGCTTTCCAATGAGGTATAGTGGGCATTTTTCTGATTTGTGTGTTAAAAGTTAGAGTAATTGGAAATTGGAATTTCAATCTGGAAAGAAGGAGGGCAAGGAAAAGGGCCGTCTCGCGAGGGCGAGATCAAAGGGGCTGGTCGCGAGGGCGAGATCAAAGGGGCTGGTCGCGAGGGCGACGCCTCGCCTCATGACGAAGCGAGTGCATCTGCCTCATGAGGCGACGCCTCGCCCTCGCGACAAGCAGATGATTCCGCCTCGAGGGCGACGTCTCGCCCATGAAGCGAGTTTCGTATATATATATATATATATTTATTTTATTTTGATTATTATTTTGATATTAAATGGTACAATGGTTCTTTTGTCAATTTCTTTCCGTCCGACGTCCGATTGACTGATTCAGAGGCATCGGATTCGTTGAATATTTAATTTCATATTATGAGAAAGCGGGAATTTTAGGCGAGAATTTGGCGTAGCCCTATCGACGGAACATGTAAACACTGTTTTATTTAATTGAGGACCTATAGAGGTCCGAATTGCGCCGTCGGCGCCTATGGATTTCTAATTTTCATAGAATTTTATTATGGGAAAATATTGAATTAGGACCGGAATTCATGAACATGCATATCTCATCATCATGAGCCTGATTTCATATTTAGTGATTTCGTAATTTTTCGATTCATATAGAGGTCCAATTGGGCGTCGATTGACCGACGTCACAGAGGCTTTCGGCATTAGCTCGGAAGTAATAGGTGAGTAACCTAGTTGGTTTCTCAAATTTCTGGTTGTGTACATGCTTAACGTGAATTACGTGCAAAGGTGAATTGTATGATTTGGCATGTATAAAGTGGATGCTTGTATTATATGATTTTCTTGTCTTGAATGATACCGATATTGATAGATCGGGCTTTATAGCCATTATCTTTGAACAACTTGCTATCTTTGGGCTTTATAGCCATATCGTGGATTCAACGATACTTTGGGCTTTATAGCCAAACACCGTACATTCTTGCATCTCGCATCGCATGCATAATTGCATGATCGATAATGGGCGTGCCCAGTTGCTATTATTCTTGATAAGAGCTTGAGCTCTCATCTTGTCTTGGCCAGCCACGAGCGAGGAGAAAATCACACGCGTCCCCCACTGAACACCGGTGAGCACTTGGGCTGTCTTGAATAAGCGGAAAGAGTCACATATGCATTGCATTCGCATAAGTAATGTTATGTGATAAGTTCTACTTTCGTGATGGGATGAATTATCGTGAATGGTTTATTATTATGGATATGGTTATTGATCGCTTATTGGTAATTGATGATTCTTGTCTTTGTCTTATCACGCCATGGGCGTAATGCATGATTTGAGTGAACCATCGATGATGGTTTCTCACTTGAGTTATAAAACTCACCCAAAATTTGCATCTATTTTTCAGTCTGAAGAATACTCCGGTTGATACGGAGTATGTCTCTGTAGACGAGTAAAGGTTAGAGGTCGGGATCGGTTAGGTTCGCATTAGTGTTTTAGTAAATTGTATTCGCAATCAACGTATAACAAGGCATTGTATATTTTTGCATTGGTGATTATAATTATTCTTGGATAAGCGTAATAAGCGGCGGTTTTTATTGAACACGGATTTTCATTACTTATTGTGTTTGCCGTGTGAAAGTGGAGTTAAGGGCTCAAAGAGAAAAAAATGTATCTGAATTTTAAATCGACTGATGTAGTACGCCACTCTCGTGGGACACGGACTCGGATATCACCAACGATATCGGGTTCGGGTCTTACGGGTGTGGGGTGTTACAGTGAGACTCTCTTTTCAATATTCGATTGGTATGCATTTTTCATAACTTCTGCAAATATGATGGTAACATGTTTTAGTAAGAACTTGGTACAAACAAGTTGTCAATAAAATTGGCTAAGCCACTAAAATGATACAAAAGGGCCTAAGTCATCAAATCCTCCCACACTTAGTGTAGACTTTGACAATTTGTTTTAAACAAGATAGATCTACTAGTACATTGAATCACCATTCACGATTAAGACATTCCATAAATTTGCATATCATTTCATTTCTCCACCACTAGGTTTTGCATGCATAATTATGAATCAAAAGACTTTTTTAAGGTTATAATGTGGGAAAAGGTTAAGGTGAGATGTATTTAAATAATGTAGTTCAAAAGCCATTAAAGTTAGTGAAGAAGGAAAAATACTCAATATAACATCAAGTGCAAAAACTAACATTAACAGTCTAGATTCAATCCTTCATAACAAATCACATGAAATATAAGGAACTAGAAGGAATCACTCACAAAAATTAATTTTAAGTAGCACATTATAACTATAAAGAATGATCCTTCAAAGTAACATCTTTCTCATATGAATTATACTCAAATCACTCATTCCATACAATTTTAAAAGGAAATACTAATATAAATGATTTTACAAAACAATTCCTCCTTGATGATTTTATTTAAAACATTTTTGCTTTTGTTATATATTTTTTCAATTTTCAATGTTCTTTTTCTACTCTTTTCTTTCTTGCTTTCTTTCTTTTCAACAAAAATTGAAAGAAACTACATCAACCATGGAATTCATTGATAAGAGATAAAATTGAACTCCATCAATTATAAACAACCCACATAATATCACACTCCCATACTTATGCTCTTGTGTATCCATAAACATCAACAATTATAAATGTTCCACTAGATTTAAGGGTTAAGTAGGACATTTGGTTAGGTCAAAGGTCTGTAATGTGGTTAGCACAAAAAGAAAACTAATAAAGCTCAAAGGGACTTATCAAAAGGAAAAAAAATCATATCAATAGGTTATTTGGTTAATGTAGCTCATAAAAAAATAATGCCTATATAATTTTCATGTTAATGCATGTGATAAAAATATGGTATTGAATAGAAAATCAAAGTAAAGTTAGGATGTCTATATTTTGAAGGTCACACTTGAATAAAAGACAATGAGACTAATATAGATGTGTCGATCCTAAAAGGCTCAAAATCTCACTAGCTTATATCTACCTACTTGTCAATACTCTTTTAAAGATGATGCACATTGAACAATCATAATATTATAATTACATGCCCAAGTTGCAATGAATTTTGTAGTTAATTTTCCTCTCTAATTATGACTATATAGTCTTAGAAGCAATAGAAAAAGAAATCGTGCTTATTTGTTTGGTTTGATTCTCTCTCTTTTTATAATACTTAAAAAACACGTAAGAAACAAATAAACTTAAAAACACATATGCACTTAAGAAAAAAAACAACTTGGAAGCAATAGAAAAAGGAAACATGCTTGTTTGTTTGATTCTCTCTCTTTTTTATATACTTAAAAACACATAAGAAACAAACAAACTTAAAAACACTTATGCACTTAAGAAATAAATAACTTAAAAGTATACATGATAGTCCCTACACCACACTTAAAACTTACATTGTTCTTAAAGCAAAATTAAATGTAAGAAATAGAATATTCAATAGAAGTAACAAATGCAAAAATGTAAAGAAAAAATAAGCAAACTTCCTTTGAGTTGCCTTCCAAGCAACGCCTTTGTTTATTATTGTTGGCTCAACTCTATGCTTTCCTCCTCATGTGACAAAATTATGGTCTTTAAGTGTCTC
The DNA here is from genome assembly GCA_029891385.1 of Erythroxylum novogranatense. Lineage (NCBI taxonomy): Eukaryota > Viridiplantae > Streptophyta > Magnoliopsida > Malpighiales > Erythroxylaceae > Erythroxylum > Erythroxylum novogranatense. The sequence goes on from CM057232.1 coordinate 54,662,855, forward strand.
CACTTCCAACTTTTCCACTTGAGGTTTTGCAGGATAGGGCTTAAGTTGATGACCACTCACATTCAGCTGAATCCTTGCACTCTTGAAAAGTCTCTAATATCTCTTCACCCTTTTCCTCCTTATTCAATTTCTCCAACCTCCTAGAAAAATTTGGAGGATTAGTCTTGATAATAATTCAAGATTCAACATTTACCTTTGAGCTGGATGATATATCCTTTTCTCCTTTGAGCCGCTTCTCAACTTTTTCTTCACTAGCAATCCTTTGAATAATCCTCTTAGGTTTCTGAAGCTTCTCAACATTGTTGAAGGTTAGCACGTTAACATTTGTTGGATTTACCTCAAGTTGGGATGAAAAATTTCCTTCACTTTGTGATTCTAAGTGGTTGATAGCCATCGTCATCTAACCCATATGGGTCTCTAAATTTTGGATGCTCAACCTTGTATCTTGTAGAAATTGCCTTATATCATGCTGGAAATGCAAAGTATTAGTGGCAATATACTTAACTAAGTCTTTTAGAGATGTACCTGTGAGTTAGAATAAGAGGCTTCTGGTCTATGTAGAAATATAAGAGGCTTTTGGTTTATGTAGGAATTGTTATGCACCCTACAACCTATCTAGGTTGTTGGCTATCCCCTCTATAACTAAGGTTCAAATGATCTCTCCAACCAGAGTTATAGGATTAGAAATATGGGTTATGGGAAAATTTTCCCTAACAATATTGAGATAGTCCCTTTGTAGTGTCCTTTCTATACACAAACACTAATAAACATGAAAAGATTAAGAAATAAATGCAAAAACTAATTATAAACGAATATATACAAAACACCAATTGAAATAAAAAACAAAAACTAAAGTACTTCACTCCAAGAAAATGATGCCAAAATTCTTGATGAGTGTCGATTGTACTAGAAAATAAAACCTAACACTGCACACTAAGATTTATAGCAATGGTGAGTAAGGATTGTATCTACAGGGAGTGTATTGAAGCTTTTATAATGAAAAGAATTGGTGTTTATGATATGGGGTGTGGTTTGGTTGGAATTGAAAGATAAAAAAAAGGAAAATTGAACTAACGAAAGTAATCCAAATTAAAAAATAAAAAAGTAAGAAAATTGATAAATGAGTTTGGAATCCAGTTTTTGTTTCAATCTTAGCGTACACATAATTAACCATACTAAATCATCTTATTGTTTTCATACCTTTCTTAGAAACTATTAATCATAGGTTAATAATAAGTTCTGTTAACCTTGGTTTTCCATTAGGTCATGCTTAATCAAAATATGATCTTTGGTTAAACCCAACTATCAAATAACCTAAAATAAGGTCTCAAGATTTAATAGGACAGTCACATTACAAATTAGGAAAATAGATTAATCTAGGCAACAACCATATAAGCCCGGGTTATTTAACCTATGTTAAGTTATCCCTATTGAAAATACAACTATTACGTATTATATTCAATATTCTGGCAATGACTTCATACATAAACAATTTATTGAGAACGAGAATATTAATCATTCATACATGAATACCTAAATCATTAAGTTAAGAATAATAAAAACAATTTCTAGAGAGAGAGAGTTAACAATACATTATGGTGAGATGCAATTAAATTTAAAGTTATGTTGAATGAAGAAATGGATAATTGAGAATTCAAGATTTAGAATATTAAATCACATTTTACCTCTTGTGTAACACCCCTCTCCCGCGTGACCCGAACCCGACATCGATGGTGATATCCGAGTCGTGCCCCGCAAGGGTGAAGTGCTACATTACTAAAACGAAACTCATTATAATTTTTTTAAGGCATTCATATGCGCGAAAATTAGTAGACAATTTGAGCCCATGTTAATTTGTAAACATTTTCAGTCATTACAAACATTCAATAATAATTTAACGTAGCCATTTAATGTACACAAATCCACAACAAAAATAGGCCCACTGTAAATACAAAGCATTATTTTACAGAGATTGTAGAATACAATTTTATGAGACACTAATGCAGACGCGAACTGATCCCGGCCCCTATCTTTCCCTGGTATGCAATAGGCATACTCCCGTGTTTAACGGAGTACTCTTTAAGGCCTGAAAAGTAATTGCAAATTTTGGGTGAGTTTTGCGAACTCAGTGAGGAACCATCATCGATGGTTCGCCCAATTCATGCATCACTCAAGCAAATTACAGAGCATATACAATAACACGTTCAGAAGAAGCAAATCACAATTGTATAATGCACTCTTGCCTTTTTCCCATTTACTACATTCAATAAAAATATGTATGCAATGCATATGTGACACTTTTCCATTTCATTATAGTGTTGTGACCGAGCGCTTAAACAGTAAACAGTAGGCAGTAGACACGTCTAGGGAGTAGGAGAGCCCTCTGGGTATGCACTATGTCCCTTCGAGCTCGAGGCTCTTTTTCAGTATCAGTGGTGACTCTAGTCACAACTATTATTATCCGTTCATGCATTTGTGTATGAAATGGAATATGTCCAATATATCACAGTCATTATATAAACAGTCCATCACAGTAGAGGCAACGCAATGAAACACGATAAGCGATGCATCACGGTGGAGCAGCGAATGGAGCACGAAAGCGATGCATCACGATAGAGGCAACGCAATGAAGCACAGTAATAGTAAGCAATTTGAAAATCAGCACATAAAAGGGCACTTCTCTATCAAATCTCCCAATTCATCGAACCATCCGTGTCCGAAGCCCAGTCATAAACAAACACAATCACTAATCCCACCAATATTCCCCACATTAGACATATAATAATTGAAAGAACCATCTAGGTTACTCACCTATTATTTTCGAGCTAATACTTGGGAGTCCCAGCAACGTCGGTAGGTTGACGTTCCAAACGAGCCTCTATAACAGTACAATTACATACACATTACCGAATGAACAGGCAGAATTATTTAAAGATGCACATGTATCAATGAAAATGTGTACAATGCATGTTCGTGATATTTCCGGTATCATTGACACTAAAATCGCTCAATTCGGACGTCAAAAGGTCCAAAAATTGCTACCCGATCCCCTCACTTTAACCTAACCAATTTTTGTCAATTTCGCCTTTAAAAATCCCACTTTCACATAGAAATGAAATTAAATGATTCACAAATCTGATGCCTCGAGAATCAGGTCAATCGGAGGTCGGATGGACAAGTTACATGTCCTAGTCGACTAAGCAGAGGATCCTAAGTCGACTTACCCTCCCATGCAAGTGTAAGTCGACTTACCTGAGACTACAAGTCGACTTACACTACTATGCATGTGTTAGTCGACTTATCCAAGTCGACTTACACTACAACAATGACAGATCTGCACAACTTTCTCCGAGATACCAACTTCCATAGGTCATAACTCCTTACTCCAAACTTCTAATTGGACAAAATTAGTGTCTATGTCATAAAGAAAAGAGAGCTCTACAATTTTGATGAAGGAAACAAAAACTAATTTCACCTCTAATGATGTCAAAAATACACTCAAATTTACTGTCTTCACAATGCCTCTCAAAACAGTGCAACATTTTGTCAAAACAGTGTAACATTTTGTCAAAACAATGCAATATTTTATAAAATCTATAACTTCTCATTACCTTTGATAAAAATTACAAGATTTATGCCAAATGAAATATCAGAATGTGACCTACAACTTTCATGAACAACATGAAATCAAATTCAATTGCTAAGTAAGTCAAACAATTCAATGAATGATTCTGCCCACTGAAACCACCTGAACTGAACAACAATTTTCTAACAAGCATAACTTCTTGTACAAGTGTCAAAAAATTGCATACTTTATTCCTATGAAAATATAAAACAGAATACTGCACTTCTCATGAACGACTTAATGACAAATTCCATCACTAACTAACTCAAAACTGTCATGCAAGTGGTTGCCCTGATCTGTAGTCAATGACGTAACTTAAGTCCAATCTTTGAAAATTCATAAATCCCAATTCTGATATCCAAAAATAGTATAGTATATCTCATTTTCAATATAATTGCTTCCTTTACAACTTTCTAGAGATCACTTGAGCCAATTCAAATCACAGAAATGTCTAAATTTGCTTCCAATTACAATACGCACAAAACCTACACTTATGACTAGGTTTCACCAAAATGCACATAACCAGTCAATAGTCAACAATTCATAACTCCCAACATACATATCAAAAAATTGCAAAATTATTGGAAATGGAAAGCTAACAAGATAGGATTCAACTTTTATTAAGACCATTTTTACCAATTCCTCCTAAATCAATCTAGAAAACTCATCAAAGTTTCAGGTCATCTAATTCGGATACTGTTCACCTGACCGGTATAGTTCACTTTCAAGGAGGAAATTCAACCTCTTCAATTTACAATTAGACAACACTTATTTCACAAGAAATTGAAGCCAAACATCTAAAGTTTAATTTAGCACAAACCTCACCTCATTTGCTTAACGATACAATTAGTTATGGCAAAAACATTAAACCATGATCAATTTGCATTTTCCAGCTTTGATACTCAATTCAATTCCTTTCATTCACTTGTCAATTCTACTTCAATTAGCACTCAATTTACCCACCTATTCAACCTAACTTTCATCGAACACTTCAGTTCAACATAAACCCTCAAAATTGCAGCATCCATACTCAATCAATTTCTTTTGAATATTAGCCATCTAACATTGCTAGAATCACTTCAACATACACAATTTACACACTAATCATATTCAATCTCATTAACTCTTACACAAGCATAAGCTTATACCCAATAAATCAAACATAGGTTTCATGAAATTAGTGCATCATAAATCATAATTAATGCACCAAAATTCCCAATTAATACATCCCCTACCAATTAAAGGACATATAATTTAATTCTTACCTAACCAAGCTTTAACTCTTCACTTCTTCAATTACTTCAAACTATTCTAATTCTCTACCTCATACGACCCTCACTTACACAAGGCTTAAGGTGGATATTTTTTCTTGTCAACACACAAGGGGAAGCAAGCAAATAACAAAGAAGGGCCTTAGTTTTAGGTGAAGAAGAGTAGCAATTTTACAAGGAGGAGCAACTAACGAAAGAAGAAACCAAAGAAGGAGAAGAGGAAAAGAAAGTTTCGGATGAATGGAAGTAATAAAGCAATTAAATCATCTTTTCATTCATTCAACTAGAAGAATCGAGAACAACACAAGCATTTAATGTGTTGAAGAGGTGTCATCAAGACACTTGTCATAAAAATGGGAAAAAGACAAAATCCATTATCCATTAATATCATTTAATAAAAGAAATCCTAATAAAGGAAATCTTTAACCCATTCAATTCCAATGGTTCCAATTTCAATCCCGAAATAATGTACCCAATATTCCAGTGCCATTAACCAGAAATTTTCGGTACCCAAAACTAATCGGTTTGCCACTTGCCGGTTTTTTTGGTTCGAAAATTTTTTTTTTCTAAAAAATTTCAGAAAAATTTCTATAATTTTCGCAAAATGTAAAACCTATAATGATCCATTCTGAATAAATTTTTAAGCCCATAAACCACATTTCTAAAATAAAATCCCATGTAGGCACAAATACCGGAAAATATCATGAATGCATGTACAGTTATTTTTCTTGTGCAACAATTCCACTATTCACAAATACCAGTATGCATAAAATGCCAAATCAGTCCTAATCACTCTCACTCCTGACCAAATTACTATTTTACCCTTCCCGTCGGGGGTGGGATGTTACAACTCCCCCTCCTAATAAAAATTTCGTCCGCAAAATTCATAGTCGATGGGTCCATATGGTAGAAAATGATCATTTGTCATAACCCCCCTACATTTCCCATACACCTCCTCACTCAATTACTCATTTTCCGAACGATCACAGTAGACAGATTCAGTCAGTCTTTCAGTCACTTATTTGGCTATCTCGCTATCTTAACTATCTCACTTGACTATTTCAAATTAGACACTAACTTTATTTCGTATGCTAAGGATTAGATCATTCTTTCCGCACCTATTCACTTATCACGTGTTATAAATCCAATACCTCTTTCACCAGCAACATACTGACCAATTCATATAGCTTCATTGCTACCTTTTTCCAGTGATACTTATAAAATCCTTCATCTCTAACTCATTTATCCTTCATATCTCATTGACTCTTATTTCAGATTCATCTCTCCTTTGCCAATTCCCTATTCTGTAGTGTTCACGCACTCAATTCGTATATTCATTTTACTATCTTTCATCCGTCCAATCTGGTTCCACCTCATCTAACCCATTCAGCTTTCATAAGTCACTTCAGTTTGATTCAATACTCATTTTCCTCACTACCGGTGGTCATGTTTCTAGGGTCTCTCTATTGCAATGTAATGGTGAAGGACTCTTTTTGTCGTCCAATGCCTCATAGAGAATTTTAATGGTGTTACCATGTATCTGTAGTCACTTACATGACAAATCACTCCCATGTTCCTAAGACCTCCAAAATATAAGCTGTACATTCGTCTCTGATAGTTAGGACTACTGGCAACTTAAATGTGTAGTCACTCCGTTCTACATTCTTTATCAACAATTGTTCCTTCGGCGTACTCTTACTAGACCATAGAGCTTCGATTGTTCCTTATGTTTATACTAACAGTGCTTAATCCTCATTTATAATATCACTTAATCGCAAATTGGGTCTCTTTTCAATTAAAGTCCCCGATAAAATTGACAAGTTCTAACTCCTCGATTTAGGCTTTTTCAGTTCCTTGATACATAACTGATTTCAATTCAATAACCAATCACATGTTCGCCACTCATTAATACTTTCGATTTAATACGGTTCTTAACTATTTTATTCAAGGCAATGTCTTCTGTATGTTAATAACAAGGTCACATTTCCGTATTCACTCTTTAGAAACCGAATTTATTGTCTTCAGAATCCAAATTCATTGTCAGTTTCACAGGGAGAGCCAAAATTTATGAATCGCCAATTTGGGGTCTTGATCAACTTTTCATATGAGACTAAGCTTAAATTCAATTTTTCTTTTAAAAGTACTTCGATTTGCCCAAACTTCAACTTCTTATGCTCTTTAATGCATTAGTACTGGTGACCTCAATATCACAATTTGTTTTATACCATTATTGGATTTTTTGTACAATGCACCGATGTACAACACTAGCTTTACGGGAAGTACTCATTTGCTTAGTCAACATTTTTTCTATACCTCTATTCAATGTCTCAATCGAAGATTCAGTTTTGTCAACCTCTATAATGAATTCCCCTGCACCTATAATATCTCCAACGAACGAAGTAATCACTACTGTAACAAGTTCTACACCATGCATTCAGAAATCAGCGCATGGGACTCTAGTCGTCTCGATGCACATGACATCACTTTCTTATACTTCTAGTCCCGGCTATAAAACATCATTGTATGGAAATTTGCAATCCCAAATAACAAATGATATTACTCTAATCGATGTCTCCACATTTTCGAACCAAGTACTAGTATAACACATTTCAAGTCACTCCTGAGACACAAGTTGTATTGAGGGACATAAATGGGATCTCATCACTGATGCGACTTACCTATGATATCACAATTAGTCAAAATCTCCTCTTACGTTTTCTAAAGCACATTCGGAATACGGTCTATGATCATAATCACTAATTGCTATCATGTAACTGAAATCACGTAAATCTAAAAAAATAGGGTCTTTGTGCCCATAATTCATCTCTTTAATTAGCACATGAACCTAACTCCCTCTCGAATTCACAAATCCACTTATATAGTGGGAGACGTTATATCAACAAACTGTATACACTCTCAATAGCCCCTTATGACTCATATGCATGAATCTTTGCGTCGAATGCAACTCCAATATTCACTTTTAACTCACTATTTGGTCATTTGGGTTTGTTCCTTCATTAGTCATTTTTCATTTTCCCTCCATATTGTTCATGATTCCAGTTCCTATACTTTCTTATTAATCAGTTGTAGTGCTTCGCAAAAATTAGCTTCCACATTGCATAGGATCTCAATAAGATTTCCTAGGGTTTCGCTAAGATCAAGACATATCATGACGAAGAAGGTCAAAACACCCTCGCCATACGGTATTAGGTAATGTATATGCCTTCCAAAATCCTTACATCTCGCCTAATTGCATTCACATCAAGTTTCCAAGTAAGAACATTCACTAATGCTATATACATTCCAATTGTTTCTGGATAACATTTCTATCCCTGTTCCTGTCCATGAATGAGGTTTTCCCGTATGATCATCACAAAATCATATTTTGTGTAGGCCATCATCATGCCCTGTACTTTCTTTCTCATGGAGCACATATCTTACCAGTGATTCTATTTTAATTTCCCAGCATGTACCTCTGTGGAAACAACATCATTTCATAGTAATTGAACTAGCATTATAAGCGCAGTCACTTCTCTTCTGTTGATTCAGTATTTCTTCCTTAATCGCATGTATAATTAAAAATCCAAACTTAAACGTATTTCTATGTTCTTTTCACATTCCGAGGTAGAACATTCGAGTACAATATTAATATCATTATGCTCTAAGGTACACACCAACACAAAATAGTGAATTTCTATCCACCTTGTCGAACTATATACTTTTTCTCGTTGCCAAATTATCCACACTTTATCATCCAGAATCAGTTCAGAAACATAGAGAGTTGGGCATCCTAAAATTTTGGTCTCAATAACACAAGCATACAACATTCATTTCGTATCCCAATCGAACCTTTCAAGGTTATAAAGAGAAATTTAGTTCTTGTAACCGAGCTTGTACATTTTAGTCTCGTTCTTTCCACATATATTCTTCTTATCTTCAAATTGGATTAATTCGTACATTTACGACATGTCTCGGTATGCCTAATGTTTCCAAATTCTCAACCAATCATTATGATAGAAATTCTAAACCATGTACCCAATTTAGCCCTCGAGACTTTCATTGTGTCTCTATGCATATAAAATCACAATTCAGAATCGTAAATACCTAGTTAGCCTGAACTTTTAATCTCGTATAGGCATATTTAGCATCACATCATGCTTTTATCACTTTAACCGATATTCCTCTCATGTGCAATTTTGACCTCTTCCAGTTATAAAAATTTTCGTTTTCATTCAACTCGCTTTATACACTTTATGTCTCAGTATTTGGTTTGATATCACTTATTTCCTAAAGCAGCCCATACCCATGTATTTACATTCATATCATCTTCAAGGGTTTACAATCACATTATAACATGAATATCATTGTCCATTGTTCCTTCCCCATTCCTAATGGCCCATACACCTTCATTGGCTCATATCGTTATCTGCCATATCAAATCAAATACAATTTTCTCATTTCTACACATCCATAACCTTCCGTTTGGCACATTACGCTATACGATCACTTTTCGCCCTATTTGTATCAACTTAAACACTTTATACATGCTCAGGCGACCCAACTAGGGATCAGTTACTACTGTCTGCTTTGACATGACTAGAATGCATGTAACTTAACACAAATTTCAGAATGCCCACGTACAATCGTACTTCTAGGCTCTGATACCACCTAATTGTAACACTCCTCTCCCGCGTGACCCGAACCCGACATCGATGGTGATATCCAAGTCGTGCCCCACGAGTGTGGAGTGCTACATCACTCAGACGAAACTCAGTATAAATTTTTTTAAGGCATTCATATGTGCGAAAATCAGTAGACAATTTGAGCCCACGTTAATTTGTAAACATTTTCAGTCATTACAAACATTCAATAATAATTTAATGTAGCCATTTAATGTACACAAATCCATAACCAAAATGGGCCCACTGTAAATACAAAGCATTATTTTATAGAGATTGCGGAATTTTATGAGACACTAATGTAGACGCGAACTGATCCCGACCCCTATCTTTCCCTGGCATGCAATAGGCATACTCCTGTGTTTAACGGAGTACTCTTCAAGGCCTGAAAAAGAATTGCAAATTTTGGGTGAGTTTTGCGAACTCAGTGAGGAACCATCATCGATGGTTCGCCCAATTCATGCATCACTCAAGCAAATTACAGAGCATATACAATAACACGTTCAGAAGAAGCAAATCACAATTGTATAATGCACTCTTTCCCTTTTCCCATTTACTGCATTCAATCAAAATGTGTATGCAATGCATATGTGACACTTTTCCATTTCATTATAGTGTTGTGACCGAGCGCTTAAACAGTAAACAGTAGGCAGTAGACGCGTCTAGGGAGTAGGAGAGCCCTCTGGGTATGCACTATGTCCCTTCGAGCTCGAGGCTCTTTTTCAGTATCAGTGGTGACTCTGTTCACAACTATTATTATCCGTTCATGTATTTGTGTATGAAATACAATATGCCCAATATATCACAGTCAATATATAAACGATGCATCACAAGAGAGTCAACGTAATGAAGCACGATAAGCGATGCATCACGGTGGAGGCAACGAATGATGACAAAGACGATAAGCGATGCATCAAGAGAGGCAACGCAATGAAGCATAGTAATAGTAATCAATTTGACAATCAGCATATAAAAGGGCACTTCTATGTCAAATCTCCCAATTCATCGAACCATCCGTGTCCGGAGCCTAGTCATAAACAAACACAATCACTAATCCCACCATTATTCCCCACATTAGACATATAATAATTGAAAGAACCATCTAGGTTACTCACCTATTATTTCCGAGCTAATACTTGGGAGTCCCAGCAACGTCAGTAGGTTGATGTTCCAAACGAGCCTCTATAACAGTGCAATTGCATACACATTACCGAATGAACAGGTAGAATTATTTAAAGATGCACATGTATCAATGAAAATGTGTACAATGCATGTTCGTGACATTTCCGGTATCATTGACACTAAAATCGCTCAATTCGGACGTCAAAAGGTCCAAAAATCGCTACCCGATCCCCTCACTTTAACCTAACCAATTTCCGTCAATTTCGCCTTTAAAAATCCCTCTTTTACATAGAAATGAAATTAAATGATTCACGAATATGATGCCTCGAGAATCAGGTCAATCGGAGGTCGGATGGACAAGTTACATGTCCTAGTCGACTAGGCGGAGGATCCTAAGTCGACTTACCCTCCCATGCATGTGTAAGTCGACTTACCTGAGACTACAAGTCGACTTACACTACTATGCATGTGTTAGTCGACTTATCCAAGTTGACTTACACTACTACAATGACAGATCTGCACAACTTTCTCCGACATACCAACTTACATAGGTCATAACTCCTTACTCCAAACTTCAAATTGGACAAAATTAGTGTCTATGTCATAGAGAAAAGATAGCTCTACAATTTTCATGAAGGACACAAAAACTAATTTCACTTCTAAGGGTGTCAAAAATACACTCAAATTTACTATCTTCACAATGCCTCTCAAAATAATGCAACATTTTGTCAAAACAGTGCAACATTTTATAAAATCTATAACTTCTCATTCCCTTTGCTAAAAATTACAAGATTTATGCCAAATGAAATATCAGAATGTGACCCACAACTTTCATGAACATGAAATCAAATTTAATTGCTAAGTAGGTCAAACAATTCAATGAATGATTCTGCCCACTGAAACCACCTGAACTGAACAGCAATTTTCTAACAAGCATAACTTCTTCCACAAGTGTAAAAAAATTGCATACTTTATACCTATGAAAAGATCAAACATAATACTACACTTCTGATGAAGGGCTTAAAGACAAATTCCATCATAACTAACTCAAAACTATCATGCAAGTGGCTGCCCTGATCAGTAGTCAATGACCTAACTTAAGTCCAATCTTTGAAAATTCATAAATCCCAATTCTGATATCCAAAAATAGTATGGTATATCTCACTTTCAGGATAATTGCTTCCTTTACAACTTTCTAGAAGATCACTTGAGACAATTCAAATCACAGAAATGTCTAAATTTGCTTCCAATTACAATACGCACAAAACCTACACTTATGGCTAGGTTTCACCAAAATGCACATAACCAGTCAATAGTCAACAATTCATAACTCCCAACATACATATCAAAAAATTGCAAAATCATTGGAATGGAAAGATAACAAGATAGGATTCAACTTTCATTAAGACCATTTTCACCAATTCCTCCTAAATCAATCTAGAAAACTCATCAAAGTTTCAGGTCATCTAATTCGGATACTGTTCACATAGCCAATATAGTCCACTTTCAAGGAGGAAATTCAACCTCTTCAAGTTACAATTAGACAACACTTATTTCACAAAAAAATTGAAGCCAAACATCTAAAGTTTAATTTAGCACAAACCTCGCCTCATTTGCTTAACCACACAATTAGTTATGGAAAAAACATTAATCCATGATCAATTTGCATTTTCCAGCTTTGATACTCAATTCAATTCCTTTCATTCACTTGTCAATTCTACTTCAATTAGCACTCAATTTACCCACCTATTGAACCTAACTTTCATCAAACACTTCAGTTCAACATAAACCCTCAAAATTGTAGCATCCATACTCAATCAATTTCTTTTGAATATTAGTCATCTAACATTGCTAGAATCACTTCAACATACACAATTTACACACTAATCATATTCAATCTCATTAACTCTTACACAAGCATAAGCTTATACCCAATAAATCAAACATAGGTTTCATGAAATTAGTGCATCATAAATCATAATTAATGCACCAAAATTCCCAATTAATGCATCACCTACCAATTAAAGGACATATAATTTAATTCTTATCTAACCAAGCTTTAACTCTTCACTTCTTCAATTACTTCAAACTATTCCAATTCTCTACCTCATACGACCCTCACTTACACAAGGCTTAAGGTGGATATTTTTCCTTGTCAACACACAAGGGGAAGCAAGCAAATAACAAAGAAGGACCTTAGTTTTAGGTGAAGAAGAGTAGCAATTTTACAAGGAGGAGCAACTAACGAAAGAAGAAACCAAAGAAGGAGAAGAGGAAAAGAAAGTTTCGGATGAATGGAAGTAATAAAGCAATTAAGAAGGGCCTTAGTTTTAGGTGAAGAAGAGTAGCAATTTTACAAGGAGGAGCAACTAACGAAAGAAGAAACCAAAGAAGGAGAAGAGGAAAAGAAAGTTTCGGATGAATGGAAGTAATAAAGCAATTAAATCATCTTTTCATTCATTCAATTAGAAGAACCGAGAACAACACAAGCATTTAATGTGTTGAAGAGGTGTCATCAAGACACTTGTCATAAAAATGGGAAAAAGACAAAATCCATTATCCATTAATATCATTTAATAAAAGAAATCCTAATAAAGGAAATCTTTAACCCATTCAATTCCAATGGTTCCAATTTCAATCCTGAAATAATGTACCCAATATTCCAATGCCATTGAACAGAAATTTTCGGTACTAAAAACCAGCCGGTTCGCCATTTGGCGGTTTTTCCGGTCTGAAAATTTTTTTTTCCGAAAAATTCCAGAAAAATTCATATAAACCCGCAAAATGTAAAACCTATAATGATCCATTCCGAATAAATTTTTAAGCCCATAAACCACATTTTCAAAATAAAATCCCGTGTAGGCACAAATACCAGGAAATATCATGAATGCATGTACAGTTATTTTTCATGTGCAACAATTTCACTATTCACAAATACTAGTATGCATAAAATGCCAAATCAGTCCTAATCACTCTCACCCCTGACCAAATTACTATTTTACCCTTCCCGTCGGGGGTGGGATGTTACATCTTGATGGTGACATTTATAATTTAATAGTTATTGTTGATTATTTTTCAGTTATGTCGATTATTAGTTATATTAGTTTTTTTATTATTTTAGTTAGTTGCAAATTGTACTAGTTTATTTTTTTTTGGAACATTTATGTCACTTATAACATGCATAGAAACTTGTTTAGATAATTTTAGAACTAAAAAGTTATGTTGGTTGGCTAGAAAATCTACTAAGACATTCAAATTGTTGGCTTGTATATATGTGTAATGTAGGCAAAAGGAAGGGTTTATGTAGCTTATTTTTGACCCTTTTTTAATATATTATCATTATGGACACATTAATAAAATTTCCTTACTTAGATATCTTCTATGTTATTTATTTCTTGCCTAAGAACATTCCTAACTTGAATGCCCATAACATGTTTGCTAAAATGTCCTAAAAAGAAATTGAGACTTCCATTTATTATCTTACCTTAATTTAGTTAGAACTTGTTTGTGGATTGGTTGGAATAGTTTAATAAAAGTATCTTCTTGTTAATGACCTTATCCAAGTCCATAGAGAGATAAAGTAGTATTGAATCACACCTAATTGATAGAATGCTACATTAAAATTTAGACCAAGTATTTGATAGAATTTCTAAGTGAAGTGTACACAACTAATTTGATGGAATTTTGTTAAGAACTTAATTTGAGAACCTTACCTGTAAGAACTTAATTTCTAAGTGAAGTGTACACAACCTTAATTTGAGAACCTTACCTATAATTTGAGAACCTTAACTTAAATTAAGACACAAGGGAATTGAAAACCTTACCTAGCCTTAAATTAACTTTTATGATGGGGCAGGGTAGTGCTTGTACAACTATATATGTTTTTCCTTTGAGAATGCAAGATGTCATGATAATGAAAAAGGTATGTTTCTATTTGAGAGATTTTTTAAATTTATACAAACTAAGGTTTTATGAAAATAATTTTTGGCATTTACATGCCATGCGTTTCACTATGTCAATAAATTTCTAGCTACAAAAAAAGTGATGGAATGGAGTGTTACTAAAATACTAATATTTACTCATACAAAGAGATCACTTGACTAAGACGTTGAATAATTTAAGCCCGATTGAAATATCATAATAATGTTCTTTTCTAAAGCTATATAATACAAAAATAAAAATGCTTTATGTGTTGTGAAATTGTAAGTGAGTATAATGTTAATGAGATGATATTAGTTTAAAATAGAAAACAAACATTCTGGATTAATAAATCTGTACCATCTTATAAATGATTATATGTATTTAGATTTACCATGTAAGAGAAGAATACTGAGACGATTATAGATTGAGGAAAAGCTTTCTACTATAAATATGTGAATTAATTATATTAGGCAACTTTCATTGCAAATGTAAGCATAAGATTGTGATTAGACCATTAAGTGATAGAAGTGTAATTTTATTTAAGGATAAAAAAAGATCACATCTCTTTCTCTCTTAGCATCATATCCATAATGAAGCTCCTAAATCATGGTTTAGGATGAAGTTTCTTCAATTGTTGATTTGTGGCACGTTCCCTTCCTATTCTTCTTTGTTTCCTTTACTCGTATCTAATTAATTTTGTGATCTCTACTTACTCCTTCCTTACCTTGCTCTTCTTCAACTTGGATATCACGTGTTTAAACCTTGTGCTTGTTTGCATGCTTATTTTATCCTCCTTACTCTCCTTACTTCCTCCTTGATTAAAATTTTTTGGTTCCTTTTCCTTCCTTGTTTTCCTTATATTGCCTTTTTCCTTTTCGAGCTCACATTACTAGCTATTCCCTCTCCTCCAAGTCTCTTTCTCTCACTAGTTTCCTACTCTAACATTTTCCTTTCTTTGGAATGGTCTTTTGTATTTGAACTATTACCCTTTTCATTTTCTTTTTCCTTTTAGTTTTTTTTTACATGTTCCTTTCTCTTTTGTCTAATGCCAAACCTTGTGTTAACCCTTTACTCTGACACCTTTCCTCATTTTTCTT
The DNA here is from genome assembly GCA_029891385.1 of Erythroxylum novogranatense. Classification (NCBI taxonomy): domain Eukaryota; kingdom Viridiplantae; phylum Streptophyta; class Magnoliopsida; order Malpighiales; family Erythroxylaceae; genus Erythroxylum; species Erythroxylum novogranatense. The sequence continues at coordinate 54,678,570 of CM057232.1, forward strand.
GTGCTTCTCCTCTTCTAGCTCCATCCTTCCTTTAGGCCACTACTAATGCTTCTTTTATAAAATTGGAATAAATCCTATCACTCTAAGTACTCCACCTCTTCTCCTCCTGTAAACTCCTCAAACCTTCTTCATTTCTTTCCTCTTAAATCTAAAGATATGAACTTTATAGTTTCCCCTCTTTAGATGTTTTGATAACAAGAACCACCAAATGGGACTCCATTTTAGTTGTTTTTCCCCTAACCAAAGACCTATTTTTCCATTGATATACTCTTAGGTAAATTATCATTGGAGGAAGCTTTATCTAAAGGAAGTCTTGGTCAATAAAAAGAACTTGCTTCTCTTTGGGTTTGACTTCAAGATCAACTCTAAAAATCTTAGAATTGAGACCCTAGAACTAAAACAATTAGCGCATATTTCCTTAAAAGCGGAAACTTAACATCCAAATGAACAATTTAAAGCAAACATAGGTTCTATTATGAATAAACATCTATAATATATTCTTAGAATACTAGGAAGGTATATTGGAAAATCGATTTATATGAACAAGGTAACAATAGAGACTAAAAAAAGAGTGAATTATGCTAGCCTATATGTCATGGTTAATATACAAAAATGAGTTAAGTCACTCCTTTAATACAGTTGCGTGAAAATGTTGTGCTTGTCCAATACTCAGCATTAGTTACATACTAGTGGAAACTAAGTTTAATCTATCAAGGTATAAAATAGGTCCTTACTAATAAGAGATTTATAATGGGAATTACCTTGAGCTTATGAATTTAGACTCACTCGAAGAGCACTCCATGGTTAAGGTCCAAGTTCTTAATATTACTTCTAACCAAGAGGCTATCTAGATAAAATGAAGGAAGTGGAACCCCATTTTGAGCAGCTTCAGGCCCTCTCAGAGGACCAATGTATACCCTTACTTATTACTGTAGATCTTAATCCTATAGTGGCTAGTATCCCTAAACCTATATAAGCAAGTCTCACTTCAAATTTTGAGAGGTTGATTAATATTCCTATACCTAAAGACTTTATCCTTACTGAGACTCAGTTTACTTTTACTTAGGAGATTGAATTCAAACCTATTAATAAAAGGAAACCCAAAAGGAAAACTAGGGAAAGCAACTCTAGACCCTCACTTTCTTATATTTATAGTCTCATAAAATGTTAAAGGGCTTAATAGCTCCAAAAACTAGTAAATGGTGCATGAATATTTTTATAATACCAAAATATTTTTTATTAGTTTTTTGGAAAGAAATATCAAAAAGGCTATTTGCAAAAGCCTAAAATTATTAAGGAAGAATTGGTCCATCATCTCCAACTATCAATTCCATTAACATAACATAATTGTGCTTTCTTTTGATTAAAATAATATTAAGGTTCTACATTCCTTGATAACTTACTAGCTTATTTACCTATCTTTAAGGATTCTATAGACCAACATCAATATTCATGTCTCCTTCATTTATACTTTCAACCTTGCATTATAAAAAACCACCTTATGGAATAAAATAAAATAAATCTATTTAGGCATGACTGCCTTTTAAATCATCCTTGACGATTTCAATAGCACACTTCTCCTTTTTGAAGTAGAGAGAAATATATGCCTAAAAAATCATAATGATAAATTTAACCAATATATTACTATCAACTTTGAAGCTACAGACCTTAAAATAGAGTGGGATTTTTCATATAGAAGAACAAGTAACAAGGAAGATGATTCCATAGCAAGGAATTTGATAGGGTGCTTATTACTCTCTATGTAAGATCATCTACCCGAATCCTAATTTGCTAAAGTTTTCTATTAAAGGTCAAGTCTTGATAAGGTGCTTGTTACTCTCTATGTAAGATCATCTACCAGAATCCTAGTATACTAAAGTTTTCTATTAAAGGCCAAGTCCTTATTAAGCTTTAGTATCTTGCTTGATCACCCCTAATTCTTCTTAGGTAATCCTCTTCTTCTTTTTCCATTCCTAAGTACAGTCTTGTTGCCTCTTCTCACTAAGGCATCAAGATGTCTTCTCTTAATACGTACAAAGTACCTAAGCCTTGTCTCCCTTAGCTTACCATCATTATTAGCCACCTTAATTGTCTCTTGCCACCATATGCCTAATCTTATCTCTTCTTATAAGGTTCTCATCCTATATAACATCTTCATCTTTGCCATCATTAATTTATAAGTATGCACCTATTTGACGAGTTAACACTCTGCCTGATAGAGCATGACCGACCTAATTGCTAAATGATAAAAATTACCTTTTATCTTGAGTTGTATCTTCTAGTCATATAAAACTTCTGATGTAGTCCTCCATTTAAGCCACCCAATTTTATATAATGAAGTATGCCATCATCTATCTCACCATTTTCTTTGTATGATGGATCTAAGGTACTTAAAACAATCTTTTTGTAGTACAACTTCTGAACTAATCTTTATTTTCATATAAGGTGCAACTTTGTGACCTAAAAAGTTACACTTTAAGTACTCAGTTGTAATCCTACTTAATTTAAAGTCGTTTGACTCTAACGCTCCCCTCTAAAGTTCTAACTTGACATTAACATGCTCTTTTGTTTTATCTATCAAAACAATGTCATTAGTAAATAACATATGCTAATGCACATCCTCTTGGATATTCTTGATGAGTTCATCCAGAACTATTGTAAACAAGAAGGGGCTCGATGAGAATCCTTTATGTAGCCCAATATCAATAGAAAAATGATCTATATCTCTTCTTGTTGTCCTTACTCTAGTCTTAACACCTTCATATATATCCCTAGTAACCCGTATATAGGTCATAGGAACTTCCTTAACTTCTAAACACCTCTATATGTCTTCCTTAGGTACCCTATCATAAGTTTTCTCTATGTTAATGAAAACTATATGTAGGTCCCTCTAACTGTCCCTATAATATTCCATTAATCGTCTAAAGAAGTTTATAATTTCTATCATGGACCTCCCTGAAATGAAACCAAATTGGTTTTTCAAGATTCTCACTCTCTTCTCAATTACCCTCTCTCATAATTTCAAAAATGTGCCGAGTAATTTGATACCTCTACAGTTATTACAGCTTTAGTTGTCCCTTTTTTTCTTATAGAGAGGAATTAGTGTGCATGTAAGTCTCTCTAAATTATTTAATTCATAAGCACTTCATCAAGAGGAATAAACCTGTTGGACCCCGCTGCCGGAGCCCAACATCGGACATGAAAGTATGGCGTAATACATGCTACTTATACTTTTAAGGAAAAGACCCGCGGAAGATTAATGGGCCTGATGGAAAACATACTTGAAAACCCGCTTCATGAAATTTAAATAAACAAGGCGAAACATGCAAATTTAACGATTTAGAAAAGGAGACCATCGGAAGTTCAATGGACCCATCGTGAAACTTTCATGCTTTTAAACATATCCATAATTCATGCTCCCAAAAGATTGGTGTCATAACACTTGTAAAAATATCCCAAAACAAATTACAACTTTGAATTCAAGAGCCAAAAAGATAAAACACTCTTGAACCAATAATACTTGAAATGTAACTAGAGTTAAAAAATAAGCATGACAAAATGGAGTGCTGCCGTACTCGTGACTCACTCGATCTCTTGCTCATCACCTGAATGGGGGAGATTAGAGGGGGTGAGCTATAAAGCTCGTGGGAACATATTTATAATATAGCAATAAGCAAAAGTATTCAAAAATATCTCATTGCCGTGGTACTTGTTGAAATCATAGTCATTGATCATGTATATGTCATTGTCTTGAAAAATGCTTGATTCTTAAACAATTCATGATGTATGACACATAACAAATCATAGCACATAACATGATGGTTTGGGTGTCCCGGGTTCGTGACGTACTACACATGCCATCGAAATGTTGATATGTAGACGTAGTTTCGTGAGGGAATCCTTGAGAAACCCCATGCCACACGTCGGGCAAAGGGAGAAGCCTTTTCGTGAGTCAATGTGCACTTGACTATCGTGAGGGACACCACAAACTCACATAAGTATGCATAATTCATGTTTTTATAAACTTGTTTGCCAAACTGGCACTTGCTTGTAAACTTGCTTGTAATCTTGCTTGTCTTGTATTTCGTAAAACTTGAATTCATGTACTTGTATTCTTAAAAGGAGAACATTCCTTTGTGAAAATCTTAATAATAATAATCATGAATGCAAATCACATAGCAGCATATAATCATTTATGGTAGTATGCAATGCGATCGTGGATGATGCAATGTATATGCATTAGATCTTACTTGATTTGAACTAAACAATGAGTACTTGATTACTTTATTATAAACATGAACCCACCTTGGAATTCTTGCTTGTTCTTGTTTAGGGATGAGTTTCCTCTTGAGCCTCTTGATCCTCTTGCCTCACTTGATTTCCTTAACCAAATAGTCAAAATCCAAATCAATTTGGTGTAGAAATCGGAAAATAAAACCTTAACCATTCAAACTACAACCAAAACTGAAACAAGAATTTCATTCTCAACTTCCGTAAAAAATTGAAGATTCTTAGAGACTGATTCAGAACTTCATCTCTTCATGAAACTTGTAGCCCTATGTCTCTAGTTTACAACGCAAAAAGAATCACCTCATTTGTACATCTACATCAAAAGTTATGCCCAAAATACCGAAGCATATCGCAGCAGGAAATTGGCCGTTCGCCGCGACGAACACATCTGCAGGTCGCGACGTGCGACGGCGTAAACCTCCCGAAACTCATTTTTTTCACTTTTCTCAACCATAATCCTCCCATCTTTCAATTATAAACACATCTAAACATTAAAACACCTCTAATACTTCATTTCTAACATCAAAATCACCCACAAACACAACAACCCAAGCAAATCTACCAAAGTTCACCCTAAACCCTAAACCAACGATTTCTACTCATTCCAAGCAAAACTAAGGTTAGATTCAACCTAAACAAGAGTAGAAGAGTTAAACAAACCTGAAGAATGCTTCGATCCTCTGAAAATCGAAAAACCGAGCTTGCCCTTTTTCTCTTCTTCTTCTCCTCTCACTGCCGACCCTCTTCTTCTTCTTTCTCTTCTATTTTTCCTTTCTTTCTTTTCTTTAAGTCCTTAAACCTACAAGATAGGGCAATGACTAAAATGCCCCTCCATGCTTAGCCTAAAACATTCTAACTCAAGTGCCTTGACCATTTTGCCCTTAAACATTTTTACTCTTCCATAAACATATATTCCCTACGAAATTCAATTAAATCCAAATTTCCACTAATACTTTCAATAAAACTCAAACTATACCATAAATCATAAATCAATTTAATTCATACTTAATAACTTCAAGAAAAACAAATTTGGGGCCCAACAAAACCAATAAGAGTATGTTAAACCTCCTTTGCTTCTATATTTAAATATCCTGGAAATGTGTATGTTCGAACCTAATGAACCATATTAACATGACCTTAAGGGTCTCAACTCCTTTAC